>JAVLUZ010000151.1:3288299-3416407 GCA_036768485.1 Mermis nigrescens | reverse complement strand
ACACGTGGGCGTGGGGGTTTGGGGTGGTATGCACCCCCAGAAGTTGAAATACCTCCCCCAGAAATCAAAATACCCTCCCAGAATTCAAATTTCGAAATTTTCTTTTGCTTTTTTTAGCAATTTTTTGATGCCATTGGATAGTGCTCAACTAAAAACGTCGAAAAATGGTGTTTTTTCGCCAACGACCACTTTAATACCATTTTTTGACCTTTGAAAAATTTATAACCCCCCCCCCCCCCCCAAGAGATTTTTTCACCCCTCCCTTCCCCCAGAATTCCGGCTGCTGCCCACCTATGCATGCACGCCACATGCATACGCAAACGCAATGTTACAGCCTGACATGCGCGTGAATAGATGAATGGGAAATTTTTGGAAGAAAAGGGCAAAATGAAGGTCGAAAACGAATGAAAATCAAAAAATTTTGCAAAAATGCTTGAAATTGACCAGAAACCGTAGGATCGAAGAAGTTTTAAGCTATTTTAGGATTTTACCACCAGCTTTTGAGGCCATTTAGGCTCAAAAGCTGTAATACTGAGGCCCAGACAGGCTGACCACCAGATCGACCATGCTGCGCATCGACGGTTAAAGACAGCTACGAAAAACTGCAAAAGTTACAAAAGGGTTCAAACAAGCTTACTCACCTTTACCCATGAAATCGTTCCAAACAAAAGGATATATATTGACGTAGTTTGCTGCTTTATATCTTTTCCGAGTCAAAGGAAGTTCAACCTCAGTCTGCCCAGTCAAAATTGGGATTAAAGCCTGAGGCGTACCATCGCCTACAATATTATATCCTTCCAAAACAACGCCACTCATGTTCTGGGTGATATATTCGTATGTTTTCGGTAGCTTACGCCTTGCGAAAATGTTTTTCATTAACGAAACAATAAGTGAAAACAGTATTGCCAATAAAAGTGCCTGCTGTAGATTTTTGGTTCGACCCATAGATGACAAACAAGGTACAAACTACAGTAAACTTTTTACTAGATCTAGCCCATTAGCTTAAATAATCAAACTACTACGGTATTGCGTCGCTTCAAATAATAATTAAGAACGACTGAGCCGAATTTTGACGCCTTAATGATGTTGCTCCACTCTAGATAAGAAAGCACGAATTATTAGTTGATTTCAACGGCAATATACGGCAAAATGCTTCCCAATAATCTCGTTCAGTACAAAGAATTTCCGAGGATATTTTACCGCTTCTGAGCGACGCATCTCCATTGTTTTATGCCTAGAGGGCGAGGAAAACACTTAAAAAGCAACTTGCTCTCACTATCCACGTAACTGACTCTTTTGGGAATAAAAGTACTAAAAATCAAAAGTTATTCAGAAACCGGATTAATTGCTGTAGATTTGTAATGTTGACAGACTATTGAACGCATAACACATTGTTTGCATCTTCAAATGGGCCTGATTTGCATAAAGTATGTCTTGAATATCAAGATTCTAATTAAAATTCGACCGCTCTAAAATATACAGCTTGATTTTATAGTTTAGAAGAAAAGTCATTGCTACAAAGTGCTTTGGATCGAAAGCTTTAGACATGCTGAAAAACAATCTATTAGCGTTAGAAATTTTAAATCAGGTTGAAAAAGTACTTTTGTTCAATCGGCATGCTCTATCCAAGTTTAAATCTGAAACCATTCATAAAAATTTCGATAGATTTGAAAAGGATATAAGCTATATAATTCTAGATTTGTTTAGTAAAGGCATGATGTGCACCATTAGTCCTAATTGATATACGTCTTTTTCGCATCAGTGTACGAAGATAAAAGTGAATGCTGTGTGAGCGACGTCACAATTTAAAGATCAAAAATTTAGTTGCATACAGTAAATTTTTAAATATGTAATGAATGCATTAAAATTATCAATGATGTACAATATTGCATAAAACTCCATAAAATTGATTTAATTTTCGTTGTAACCTTGCTCGTAAAATGCACCATTTTTTCTACATAACTTTCCATGTAATTTAGGTTGAATTTCCAAGTAAACATCGATCCCCACAAATAATTCCTAATTTGTACAATTTCTCATGATAAAAACTGACAATGCAAACTGGTTTTTAGTAAAACTCGTTATTTTTTAGGCTTGATGCTGGATTACCTCAAGCGAAATTGAGTCATAAAAAGATCGATATGTGCTTAAAAGCAAGAATCTTACAGAAAAAAATACTTTTATTGATTTATTTATTATTTATATACAAACGCAAACAGATTGTTATTGGACCGGATCGACAATTTTCAGGAATAAGAAGTTGTAATGAAACACTAAGTGCATGAACATTCTGAATCGTAATTTAATTTGAAGGACATCTAGTTAGCGCAAAAGAACGCCATTCTAGAATCCATACGTGTCATAGCTTGAAATTTTGGTTGGGGTTCCCGCCACTTTTAGGGGAAGAGGGTGAATGACCACCTCCAACGTTTGGTCAAACACAGGTGTCCCAACATTCACACCTTCCAATACTTGCACCGTCCCAACATTCCCACCGCCTCAAAATTCCCACCACCAAGTCCCAACATTCCCACCACGAAGTCCCAACATTCCCACCGTCCCAACATTCCAACCGTCCCAAATTTCTACCATCCCAACATTCCACTGCGGGCCTTAACATTCCCGCGAGTCCCAATATTCCCATTATCCCAGCATTCCCATTATCCCAGCATTCCCACCGTCCCAGCATTCCCACCGTTCCAGCATTCCCACCGTTCCAGCATTCCCACCGTCCCAGCATTCCCACCGTCCCAGCATTCCCACCGTCCCAGCACTCCCACCGTCCCAGCATTCCACCGTCCCAACATTCCCCACCGTCCCAGCATTCCCACTCGAAGTCCCAAGATACTCACCGCGAAGTCCCTACATTCCCACCGTCCCAACATTCCAACCGCCCCAACATTCCCACCATCCCAACATTCCCACTGCGGTCCTCAACATTCCCACTGCGAAGTCCAAGATTCCCATTATCCCAGCATTCCCACCGTCCCAACATTCCATTCCCATCGTTCCAACATTCCCATCGTCCCAACATTCCCACCGTCCTAACATTCCCACCGTCCCAACATTTCCAATACGAGTCCCAATCATACATGATGATAGGGGTTTGGAGGGTTTCCACCCCATCAAGAAATTTTTTCACCCCTTCCCCAGAATTCGCGAATACGCAGAAAAGGTGATTTTTAAGCGTTTTTAGCTATCTATTTATTCAGAATGTCAAATTTTCGGCGCTTCGCGCCAATACGCATGTTTTAACTATATTTAGTTCAATGTATTCGACTTCTTTTGATTCTTTTTGACATTTTTTTGTGTTTTTATGCTCTAGAACGATAGAGCATCGTCAGAAATGCCGAGAAACGATGTTTTTAACGCTACCCACAATTTTAAGGTCCAAAAAGGCACTTTAAAATTCCCCCAGAACCATGCTGTGCGTGTCTGGTCCCAACATGCCCACCGTTCCAACATGCCCACCGCGAGTCTCAACGTTCCCATAGCAAGTTCCAACTTTGCCACCGTTCCAGCTTTGTCACCATCCCAACATTCCCACCGCTGGTCTCAACATTTCCACCTTCTCAACATCCTCACACAACGGGTATTGGTAAGCGGGAGATTAGACCCCTCAAAACGCACGCTCTCTTAAATTTAGCAGAGATCCCAAGATTGTATTTGTGGAGTAGTATGGAGGGGGGTCGCAAAGGTATTTCAAGGGTACCGCTATGTTATAACGTCGGGACAGGCCGCCTATCTTTTGTACACAAGGGTACCACTTTTAACCTGCTTGTTGGGCCCTGACACATTATGATACAGACACAATTAGATCGCACATTGGTTATGTGACGCAATCGTAATATCGCGCATTGGCAGCCTGACTAATAATAAGCGCATTGGCGAAGCATTTATTTGCAATTGGCGGCTCTGTTTGATGTCCGCGCGGCCTGTTTGGAATTTATAATAAGCGCACTGGCAAAGCATTTTTTATGATCGGCGCATTTTGTTGACTAGCGAAGTAATTTTTTTACAATAGGATTAAAAAGAGTAGTTATACGTGTTATCCTGGAGCGAACATAGCCAATGTTATAAGTTAGGCAACTCTCGAATAAAGCATATACAGAGCTTAAGCATAGCCATCACGTCAAGTGTGTAAAAGATATACCTGTGTCGAAGTATAGACATGTGTTAGGACTGACTCTCCAGCGTTAGAACGCATTGTAGGGGATGGACTCAGGGCAGGGAGCAGCCCTATGTAAAGGAGCGGGACAGGGAGCCATGAGGATTGGGGGAATAAGAGCAGCCGTGGGGGGTGGACTTAGGGCAGGGAGCAGCCCTATTTAAGGGAGCGGGACAGGGAGCCATAAGGGTTGGGGGAATAAGAGCAGCCGTGGGGGCAGGGAGCAGCCGTGGATAACCTGTGTTGATAGGACGAGCATTAGAGTGAGAACGAGTTGAGAGAGCCGCCGTGGGGTCAGGGAGCCGCCGCCTCTGGGGAGCCGCCGAAACACGCAACACGCTTGACGTGATATGGGAGCCGCCGCCGCCTGCAGTGATAACAATTAATGATAAATCTGAAGCAGGGGTCCGCTCTTCCTACCCCTTTACACACTTGAGTGATAATTCTGAGGCAGGGGTCCGCTCTTGCAACACATCAACATGTCTAACATGTTTGGGTGATAAAAAATTAACAAATCTGAGGCAGTGGTCCACTCTTCCTACCCCTGCACACAGTGTGAAAATCTATTAATTTGTTAGTTTAAAATGCAATTTTACAATGGTTCTG
Organism: Mermis nigrescens; assembly: GCA_036768485.1. Lineage (NCBI taxonomy): Eukaryota > Metazoa > Nematoda > Enoplea > Mermithida > Mermithidae > Mermis > Mermis nigrescens. The sequence goes on along the minus strand of JAVLUZ010000151.1, from coordinate 3,411,633 downwards.
CCAAATTCAAAAGGAACTGCTTGACTTTGATCCGTTTTAACATTAATTTCAATAGTATTGAAGGATTTTTTCAGCACAGGTATATAATGCGGGGTAATATATGAATGATTCACAATGTCCATGTACTTTCCTTCAATATTTACGACTTGCAAGAGGGGTGCAAAAACGTTTCCAACGATTTGAGGCTCAACTATATCGCAATATACATAAAAATTATACATTCCACCTAGCAAATCAGGAGAATGATGGGCAGTTATACTTAATTCTTGCGACACTCCCACCGTCCCAACATTCCCACCGCGAAGTCCCGACATTCCGAACGCGATCCTAACATTCTTACCGTCCCAACATTCTCACCGTCCCAACATTCTCACCGTCCCAACATTCTCACCGTCTTAACATTCCCACTATTCCAGGTCAAACTGACTAACTAATGAAATACATAAAAAGGGCCAAAAAACGCAAGTTTTTTCCAAAAATTGAGGGGATTCAAAAATTTTCTGACTTTAGGGGATAGGGGACGACCAACTTTTGGTGGGATGGGGAACCCCTCATCCACCTGTTACATGTATGCTAGAATCTGAGTTATCAACAAAAATAACCCCAAGAGGTTTCCAGAATACTATGCTGCATTGTGAGTTAAATGACGAGTTTGACTATACAGTACTTTACACTAAAGCCGGAAAGACAAATAAATCGAAATCTTAAATCGTTGGAGCCAGACAGTTTCTATACTTTTTAAAACATACCGCATAGTTTTTCGTTCACAAAAAGTATATTTATTTTTGAAAAACGCCAATGTCTTTTTTTAACCAAGCTTGTATCACAACCATGACATAATTCGAAAATGATATCAGTTGGATGTTGGATTTAGAGAGATGCATAAAGAATTAACTTATACATCTTTGTACACAAATTAATCGAAACTTCGGTACAAAACTTTCATTTTGAGTAAATCAAATACACGGAAATCGTAGATAATCTTAAATCGGTTAGAATTAATGTTTTAACAGACAAATGGCTGATCGGGTAATTCATGCTTTCCGATTTAGATATTTCTAAAATTTTATTAATTTAGCTTACGCATAAATGTCATGCGTGATACGCTGTCGAATCCCATCATGTAAACATTCAAATTCAAGCGCCCAGCGCGGGCTTTTGACAATCGGCTACGCGCTCTTTTCAACGCTTTCTCATCGGGAGCTGCTACGGCGTGTACGTTAGTATAAACTTTCGATTCTGAAATCAAAGCAATTAAAACGGTTTCAAAAGAAAATAGCTTTGCATTAAGCAGGAAACGCGCTTATCTAAATGCGAGTCACTGATCCCTAAGAACTAGAATCAACGTTACACGTCGATCGCCATACATAGGCAGCAGCCAAATTCTGGGGGTCAAAACCGGCAAAATGTCAAAAAGATGCCGAAAAATTCAATTCTGGAGGTTTATTGAGTTTAGGTATCTACCGGATTTTGAAGGGTTGTAAACCCTCTAACCTCCACGCTCATGTTTGGAAGTCGCCCAGAATATCGAAATTGCTATTATTTTTTCGTGAGTCCCCAAAGGAAAAAATTATTACTTACTGAAGTGCATTTTAAAGACCACCGATATGTCAGGTTTCTGTTGCGCTTTTAAGCTGATGATCCCAAAGTTTTCTCTTGCGCCGCCTTAATGGTTTTCCTGCATAGTTTTGAGTTTGAATAGTTAAATTTTTAGATTTTCAAATATCTAAAGTCCGAATATGACATAGTAAATGCCTAACTCTTGCGGCACTTCACTCTAAATTATGAATTTTCTGATCGTTGATTAGGCTTTAGAAAGATATTGTGCTTGGGTTGGGTCAATTATTCCTTGCAATGCACCAGCATTAGGTTAAACGAACAAGAATTCAAAAAATTTTAAGGTAAATCACATGTAGAAATGGAGAAATTAGTTGTATAGCTAGCTTGAAAACAGATTCTTGTAATGAATTTGAAATAAAGCTCATTTTTTCATTCTTTTGACCTTTTTCTTCTCCACGTGGAGCTCACTGAGAAACACACAAACATACCATTATTTTGCATATCTACAAATGGTATTGAGGTCCCCTAAACACAAAAGGCCAACTACGTATAGATAGGTGCCCACTGGTGTGCCGCGATAAGATACGAAGGCAAAAGAAGACAGGAAATTTCTCTTTCGTCAGTAAAATTCATTTTCTTATACGATCAAATTGACTACAGACAACAGGTATATCATGACTAAATTGCAGCAGTACTTTTGATCGATCAGAAATAAAAAACAGATTAATTAATTAATAAAAGATAAAATCTATGTATAAACACTTAATCGTAAAATAAACTTGTTCGCGTAGTATCCCAACTCAAGCTGAAAAAAATCAGTCGAAGAGAATCGAGTGGTTCCGCTTTACATAGTTTGTTCTGCACAAAAACTCGATAAGATTTGAGACAGCGAGCCGAAATATTATTATTCGAAGCAAAATGAGTTCAGATATACAAAAGCACAAAAGCTACCTATCTGGGCAGGCGAAAAATGATTCACGCTAACCTTGGTTGAATTTGGTTTTTTTTGTGTATCACTTAGAGCTTTCTTTTTACATAAAATGAAATTACGCTTTTACTCTTTCTCAAATAGTCTTATAGTTTGATCTTTTTTGCTGTGTACTTAACAATGTCATTATATCGCGTTTACGCCTATGCAAAATTTTTTATCATGGTTGCTGTATTCAGCAATAAAGATTAATCACGCTGCATATCCTATCGTATATGCCTACGGCAGGTGCCTACATTTTTGTTAAAACGGGTTCATTTTATAAAAATACTTTTTATATTATTTGTAACAGGTTTAAGCATGTCCATGAAGTACATATAGAACGCCGCTAGAAATTTATTATAAAAACATGCTCAACTGCCGACGCCGAACAAAAGCCGTTTCCGTACAAAAAATAAAGTGAAAACTTGTATGCAAGTATTCCAATTTCATACTTGGTGAATTTGTAGCATGAAAATTTACTGAATTTGATTTTTCAAAAATAAGAAACAGAGAAGTATAATAATGGGTATATAAGGAGATATATCATAACGGCAATAATGTCGAAGTCAAAGTTCGAGAGGTAATATTTTTTTATGATTGAGACCTGAACAATTTGGCATCGATCGGAGAACTTGAAAAAGAAAGATATGCATGTGTCTGATCATTATGATTAAAAAGCAATGACCGTGAAAAGCGACTCTAAAAAATTGTAGTCATCAAAATTATAATGAACCATATCAAATAAAGAACAGGCAATTAAACACCCAAATTATGAATCAAAATCTTCAGTCAAACGGAAAAACAATTTACAGTAAATATCAACCATGGTCTACAAGGATCAGCTGCAATTCAGAAATCGTGATGAAGCCTTCGTTTCCGAGTAGAAAATTCGAACATTATAAAGCAAACGATTCATTCTAATGAAGTTTGAAATTCACGACTATTGAGTCGCAGAAGTAGAAATTCTTAAATTTGACAATGAAATGAAAATACTTCAGTGGAGCTTTATTGGACACATAATTACTTTTAAGCTGGTGCCAGGTGTCTCATACTGATCTTACGTTGTACAGAATTGAAACTTTTAGTGGGTTTGCCAGGATGCCGTCTGAATTTGACAATAAACATCAAAATACGTTGCAAATTTAAAGCCGCGTTTAATTGTAAAACCAATAATTGGTTAAAAACAAACAGAAATTTATTAAATTACATTTTATCATCTTTTACTATGTGAAAAAATTATAACTTTGAAGAACCAAAGAAAGAAGAGAGTGAAAAATTTATTACATTATATTCGTACAATGTCGTTATTGCATGAAAAGCGTTTTGTCCGACGTGCAAGTGGGGAGGGGGTTTGGGTCCATAGAACTCCCGTTGAAAGTAAATGGCGTATTTTCCAGAGGAAAAGAAGACAAAATTAAGACCGACAATTAAGAGGAATCAAACATTTTTACAAAAGCGCTTGACATCGACCAGAAACTGCTAACTATAGTGGTTTTACGCGATTAAAATTCATATTTATTTTTTAAGACCACTTTAGCTCAGTAAACTCTCAACTTGACTCTCCGGGTTATACTGACCCCCTCCCAGACCAGTCAAGCTGTGGATTAAGCAGTCTTGAAATCTTCATACCGTACAAAAACTTTAATAATCAATCTCATCATTTAGTTACCTATCATATGTTAGAAAATAGTGTGCCGAATTATGCAAGAAGCATCTGCTTTTGATTGGCAAGGAATCGAAACAGGGCCGTTTTAAAGGGAAACGGGGAAGGGAGGCGGGGCGGCCGACCCTCCTCCCTTCGCCGAAAAAATTTTTGACAGGTAAGATAATGCATGGGAAGATGAAAAAATCAAATGGCTTTGTCGTAAAATCTTTAATTTTTGGCAGTTAGCGCCGGACGTGAAGTATTTCCCATCATTTCGGCCCAAGCGCAACGAAAAAATGGCACTATTTATAGAAATTTTTTTTCAAAAAAACCAAATTTTATGATCCTAATGGATAGAGCAAATCAAAAAACGTCGAAAAATGCGGTTTTCGCAAGCTATCCCGACGGATTTTCCGAGATATAGACCAATTTATGTTGGGTCAGCCCCCTCCACTTGGCCGAATCCTGGATACAGGCCTGAATCGAACAACAGCGATTTTTTTAAACCATTCTTCGGCGTAGTAAAGTAAGAAAAAGTGGCTGAACTCACTGCCGCTCTTCACAAGAGCTTTGCATATGACGCGTACAAAATCGTCAACAATGCCGTCGCCATCGACCACTACAACACTTTGGCCAACGATCACAGGCGCTAAATCATCGACACCGCGTTGTAAAGCCTCGTATCTGCACGTAATGTTGAAGTAGTTTTCTTTCGCGAACGTGGTCAATCGAAAAGTAGCGTTGCGAATGTAACTCCAGTTCGGTTCCTGTAAATATTTTGTCTAATAAAAATTCGTTTTCTAACATTCGCACGGTTTCGCATAACTAAATTTTCTTCACTAAACTGAATGAGAATCGCAAAGAAGTGGTCAGAAGTACGTTTCGAAAATGCATTAGCGATTTGACATTCCATTATTTAATAATGCAAGACAGTCATTGTTTAATTCATCAGTTTACAGCGATTGAGCTGACATCTTTAATTGAAAAAGTCACGTTTGTATTTATATAACTGAATGCTTTTCATTAATTTAATTATGCTTTTAATTTAATAAACACAAATTACCCTACTTTTCCGATCCGATGAAGGTATGGTTCAAGCTCATCTTCAAATAACAAGGTAGTTCTGTGATTGACCTTCCAAAAAAAGTTATACGTTTTCTTATTTTCCTATTTTGCTAATTAACTAAAAGGCCCAGGCCTAAGTTAAATTAGACTTAAATTAAGTTGAAGAAAAAATCAAATTAAATTAAATCAAATTGAACTTAAATATGTATTACTAATTTTATGCATTATGCTTCTTTGGAAAGCCCGAAAATTAAACGTAAAGACGTAAACTTTAAAATTTCCGGAGTGAAGCTCGGACATTGTATATGCGTGTTGCTATCACACATGCACAGTCCAGCAACTGATCCATGCTTGTGTAATTCACCTGTATTTCTTATAGCATACTGAGATTAATTTATTGTGCTAAATTTCTTGGGTGTTATTCGTTTTATAAACTTTTCGACTTTTCAAATTTTTCAGATTAATGTTTTGATTTTTGATTAAATTTAGTTTGAATTTTATTTGTTTAAATTAATTTCAATTTGTAGCATAGATAAGGAAACTGAACCGATTAGAAATAAATCTACTCACATAATTAAAACTTATGATAACTCAAGCTATGACCTTAGAGACAGGTCAAGCAATGATTGAAAATCTTGTGGGCTAAACTACGATAGCCTTAAGCCATGTTGCACGCTTACCTATTGAATTAACAAAGCTGAACCACTATTTTACCTGTCACCTTTTCGAATTTACAGTCAACTACGCCTCGACTCGACCCCTTCCGTCAACCTATATTTTAAGTAAAAATCATTGAAAAAGAATAGGTTTTTCTCTATTTAAACCCTGTCTGTGTTTTTATCCATATTTTACAAGCCACCATGACAAATTTCTATTCGGTGCTACATGATCTACTTGAATAAGTTTTATCGAACAGGTCCCTTGCAACAATAAAGTCGATATTCTAAAAAACCGGTTATTTAAGTGATTTCAGTGTGACCGTGAGTACGTTCTATATCTGGAAGCCCATTATTCACAATCATTGCTTCAAATTTAGTCTGCTTCATATAAGTTTGGACATAAACTTTTAAAATATTTACCGTCAACAAGCTATAATATTGCGCTAAATGTCATGAAATGATTCTTAATTATCGTAAGCCGTCGGCTGACAGTCTTTGAAAATTTTTAAAATTTATGCCTTAACTTATGAGAAATAGACTTGAAAGCCTTCATCCGCAATCAATTGACGTCAGTTGAGCAATAGCCAGCTGTGCAACAATAAAGTGAAATCGAACGAACTCATTTCACATTTCAAACTAGCTAACCCAAGGATGGAATGCCGCAGTTGAAGCGTACGGACCGCTAACGTATCCATGATGTAACAAAGAATGAAGGCTAAATTAGTTTTCGGCAAATTTAGGGCATATATGAAAGAAAGAATCCAACAAATAAATCTCGGCTTACAAAAGTCATGGTTTCAGTAAGACTGAAAATTGATATTTTAGTGTTGAAACAAATAACTACAAGTTTTTCCGATTTGGAAAACCTCAAAAGGTTTAAGCGCGGATTCAAATTCAATACTGAGCCGTACATCATGATAAGCCAATTAGCGTATTTCTACAACTAGTATTGGCTTAAATCTGTAGTCTGTTTCACTTAAGTTCGGTCATAAATTTTAAAACTATCTCCGACAATAAGCTGACAGTTTGTGGTTAGAGCATTGATCTTCGTAACCCTCGACTTAATGTGGGTGCAAATTCTTAAAACTTATGCACGAAGTTATGTGAAACAGACTATAATTGATAGAGTATAATCCAGAAATTGGAAACTGAGAAATCTAATTAGACATTCTTAATTGGTGCATGAATTGTGACTTGATTTACGAAAATTTAGTAATTACTTCTTTGTGGCAGTCAAGTGGTGGCGGATCCTTGTATAAATGTGCAATTTCGGGATCATCCAGTAATAGCTGAGCCAGTTTACATCCAGGTTCGGTCGACACTGACTCTGCAGTCTGATTCATTAGTAAAAAAAGGTGATTAATCAATAAGGACCGTACATGGGCAGCAGCCTATTCTGGGGGGTCCGACGAAGCAAAATCGCCAAATATAGTATCAATCAAGAATTCAATTCTATGGGATCTATCCATTTAGAGGGTCCGCCGGATTCTAAGGGGGTCCAGACCCATACGCCCATATGCGATCAGGACCCAGCAGACAAGCCACGATTTCTTGCGAGTTTAGCAAAATCAACCAAAACTGCTATCGATGGGCAAGAATCATGATAATTAATGACATATACAACACAAAAAAGTTTATATCCACATTTATATTTCTGTAATGAACTTACCGAGGATTAGTGGAAATAATGATAAGATGGAAATAAAAAGCGCAATGTTAAAATTTCCAGCGCTCTATTGAACACTTATCATCAAAACAATCATGGACGTTCTAAACTTACTTTGTCCTTGATTGTAAGAGCGGAATTAATAATCAATGCCTATCGGCTTCTACTGCTATGACTATTACGACAAAGTCATATTTTCTAAAATTAATTTTAGCTATGCACTGCACCTTAATTATCGCTGAAAAAAATCAAAGACATATGTTTGCCCAGAAAATGCATTGCAAAATTCTTCATCGTGTCAGCAGTCTTGAGCGTGATACCTACCACTGACGATTTAATAACTCACCACGGTTGCACGCGAGCGTGGAAGTCTAAACTGCCAGAATGGAAAAATGGCATATTTTCGGGAGAAAATAAGGCAAAATTAAAGCAAAAATTCATAAAATAAAAAATTTTAAACTGTCTAGTTTTTATGCTTTATCGCATTTATACCAGTTTTTGAGGTCATTTTGGCTCAAAGGTGCTCTTTGGCCGACCCCCCCCAGACCGACCGTGCATAACATCTATGGTTGGGATGGGATCAGACAAGCACGTGAGGAGAGGGGGTTGGGGGTCTAGACCCCCAGAAAGGATAAATGAGAAATTTTCTGAGGAAATCGAGGCAATGAAGACCAAAACAGGACGAAGATCAAAGTCTTTCTTCAAAAGTGCTCGATACTGATCAGGTAGTTTTAACGCTATTTTAGCATTTATATTAGTTTTTGAGTTGATTGACCAAAAAAGCTCACTTACTGACCCCCCCAGATCGGCCATGCTGTGCATCTATTTTTGGAACACGGAATTCCTAGTGGCAAGGCAATGTTTGGATTCGCTGCGGCAATGTTGGAAGTGGCGACGATTTTAAAACTGTGGTCACGTTAGCATGGTATTGGGATTAGGCATGCATGTGGGGGGGTTGAAAGGTCTAGACTCCATTAGAATGTAAAAAACTTAAGGTTTTCTTGGGAGAATGAGGCAAAATGGAGACCAAAAATCAATGAAAATTGAACATTTTCACCAGAAGTGTTTGAAATTGACCAAAAACTGGAATATCGTTGGTTTAGGGCTATTTTCAGTATACACCAGCTTTTGCGGTCATTTTGACCCAAAAATTCTCTCCAACTGACCCCACACCGGCTGATCCTCTGACCGGCCATACTGTGCGTCTATAATTGAAACTACATCATATTATGATCATCAAGACTAATGGCTCCCTACCTTTCTCACGGTCGTATCCAAATATGGCTTTGAAGATTCCGATCCACGAAAATACTGTCACTGATTTTCAATTTTATGATTTTTTTATCTTGGGGGCATTGATTTCGGGTTAATGCGTCAATCGATAAATATTTTACCATATATTATTCAATTTTACTTATTTTTCTTCGGAACTTTTAGCGCTTTCACATTCTATAATAAAGAGATTCGTCATAGAATTCAAAAAACACTATTTTTCGTCAATATGGCGTTTTTAAGCCGAAAAAAGTTGTTAGGGAAAAACCGTCCAAGAAGTCTCTGCTGTGATGCACCAATTTGCTTTTATTCGACATTTAAATACTACCAGCTGTCTTGCGCCGAACTTCGCCCTTTCTTTTACGACTATCTTTGGGAACGTTGTCAAATTAACTTGTAATGCGTCATCGTCGACATTGGCAGGCTCATAACTTGATGACATCAAAAATGCCAGCAAAAGGGCCATGAGTAAAACCCACGGTAAATAACGGCGTGGAACAAGCGTGAAAAATCGGCGAATCATGACACGTGCAAAACTATAGAAAAGCTTAATCTTGTGTTGTAATTTTCAAGAAGCATCCTGAGCGGAAATTCCCTGTGCTAAGAGACAGGGCCGTATTTCAGGGGAGCAGGGAGGGAACGGCCACCCCTTCCCCTTGGCGGAAAAAAATTTTTGAAAGGTAAGATAATGCACAGAAAGATGGAAAAATCGCATGTCCTTGTCGTCGATCTTCAAATTTACGGCGTTTCCCGCCAGATGTAAAGTATTTTCTATAATTTTGGCTCAAGCGCGGCCAGAAAAACGACATTTTTATAGCGTTTTGAGTGCGAAATACAATTTTTTGAAAAGTTCGAATTCTATGATCTTAATGGATAAAGCATATCAAAAAACGTCGAAAATGCGGTTTTTCCGGGCTATCCCGACTAATTTTCCGATATAGACCAAGGACAATTTATGTTGGGTTCGCCCACCCTCCACCCTCCATGGCTAATCCTGGATACGGGCCTGCTAGACATAAGCTAAAAATCGATGCATTGGCTTGCGAAAGACGCTAAAAATACTTTAAACAACACAAAAATGTTTGTTTTTTGGAAAATGAAAATAGTAAAGGGAACGCGGAAAAGAAATTTGACTGAAATCGAATACGTGTAGCACAAAATTCGGACGTTGCACACTTTTCAGATTAAGTATCGACAGTTTTCTAAGTCCATCTCGGATCTATACGTCTTCAGCTTAGGCTCAATTTGCAGGGTCAGGAGCTAAGTACAGGCTGAGATCAACATATTTCCATTCATAAAAATCGGTTTTATTTATCGTTTTGTTAAACGTATGTTTTTAGTCATTTCGTTTAGAAATTTTCAGTGACAGTAAGCTGGCATAATACGATTAGATACATTATTACCGAAAACTGCTGGCTTGGCTTATTGCCATGAAAAATTCCCAAAGTCAATGCCTAAACGTATACGGAACAGATGAATGTGAATACGCGAAAATTATAATCGTATAAATTTGTGCATTTAGCATGAACAGCACCTTTTTTAAAAAAATGTTCAATAAATTCGTTCCCGGTAACTTCGCCGGAAAAGTTGACTCAACGCCTCAGATATTTGTGAGTCCTGAACTAAAAACGTATCCACGTACAAAATGCGCAGTAAAGCCCTAAATGTTTTGGTACAACGATTTTTCAAGGAGCATTCTTTTCAAGTTTGACACTTTCTACTTGTTCTAAAGAAAACGGAGGATATTATCTCAATGGTCTTCTAGAAATTAGGGTTTTATAGTTATTATTAAAAACGTTGCATTGAAAAAAGAGATAACAGCGCTAGGAAATCTGAACTTTTGTCTTGCTGTTATCAAAATGAAGACTGTAAAAATGCTAGCAGTGTATGCTAGTCTAGGTGAATAGACGAATGAGTTAATGCAATTTTAGAATATTACCAAAGCTAGCCTTAAAAACGCAAATCTTTAACCTTTAATCTTCCTACTTAGGAAGACAATGAATGTTGTTTTATTCATAAGATTACGTAATTCGAGAGCAAGATGTTCGCAAACTCAACGATAGGGTATTAGTCAATCATGACTTCGAATTACAGCGATTTATGCAATATCAGAGTAATAATTACGATTTCGTATCAAAATAAAACAAATCCAATTAATAAAGACTTTTCAGTAGCAAAACGGTCGAACTGTAGATTTTGCGAACTATACAAAAACAAGAAAGTGAAAATGCGATTTTCAATGACAAAAAAAATGATCTCACGGAACCTTTCTAAGTACAGCAGCTATTCTACATTGTTTCTAAACTAAAAATAGGTCAATTCAAATCACAAGACCCAAGCAATGTTAAGTCAAAATTCAAATAGAACACAAGCTGATTATAAACAAGCTGTAAAAAGTGACGTTTGTCAGCAAGCCGATCCGACATTCGAAATCGATATAAATAGTTTCATGATCTTCAGGCTGGCGGAAGTAAGCAGAACACATCAAATAGCAAAAGACGTTTGCTTGCTGACTCGTGCTGCTAGCCACATATGCACATTTCTAGCTAAAAGGCTCTTCTGTTTTAAATCAAGCTTGCCAAATTCGCAGTTGCTGAAGACGCCGAGTGGGGCTAGTTTGTGACGCGCACTTCATCGTTATATCAGGCCAAACTGGCGTATTCAGTACTACTACCTCTCTACGTACCAACTTATTCAATCATACATACATGGACCACAAACGTATGATTGAATAACTGCACTTATAGCAACAGCAACCAGTTCAGGTTTGATTAAGCGACATAAATACAGTTTTGCATGGCGTACGCATCTTTCGGTCAAATATCAAGAAACCCATTCATCTCAAACAGCGGGTCCGCTCGCCTTGCGTCCAAAATGCGTAAAAGGAAGTGAATAGAGGGTGTATAATTTGAAAAATGTAAAAAATTAATTTGGAGACTTGACTTTGAAGCAGATCCCTATTTGGAAACTCTTTTTTTTTGTTTTTTTTCCAGGAAATGCCTTTATATTGTGAACATAAGCTCGATCGACGTCAAAGGTAGAAAACGCGGTCGTATTGTGCGCACTGATACACAGCATGGCCGATCCGGATGGGGGGGTCAGCCAGAGGCCTTTTTTGAGTCAAGATTGCCTCAAAAATTGATATAAATGCTAAAATAGCTTCATAACTACGTTAATCCACAGTTTCTGATAATTTCCAAGCGCTTTTCACAGTTTCTGATAATTTTCCAGCGCTTTTGCAAAAAAATTATTTTTATTATTTTGCCTCCATTTGACCTCATTTTCCCCATAAAATTTCCCATTTTGGCACTAAGGGAATATTTCACGCATAGAGGGCAAAATAAGCATGAAAACGTGAAGTTGCAAGCAGTCTTGAATAAAATAATCCAAATGACAATGTTACAGGACGATTTTTATCATATGTATTAGACGATGATGATTTTTCTGTTTGATTTATATTTTCAGTATAAAAACAATAATTATCGTCTATGAAAATGAGAGGCATATTTCGATATGCATACGTCAGATGCCAAAACTCGTGATAGCATTTTTGAGGACCAAGATGGCAATGTTAGCATTCGTGATCGTCTTACGGTGGCAACGTTGGGACGGCATTAATGTTGGGACTACACCGAAAAAGGTAGCTTGGCCACCCAATAATTGCTATCCATTGCTCAAACTCCCTGAAACCACATTAGTCGATCTAACTGGCAAGCACGTAACTGAAGCACTTGCGATCAAGGAAAAAATTGGGGGGGGTGCGGTCCGAAATTTTTGAAGTCAGACAACTCGAGAACCATTGTTATAGACGAAACTGAAGCCATTTCTGAACATTCTTCTTCAAGCTCTATACAACGATGAGGAAAACTATCAAAAAGATCATCAATCTAAACAACTGATCCATCATCCAACATCATCCAAACATCATCCAACAACGTAACTTTTATCTTTGCACTCGATATTTGTAGCGAGGAAAAACAACTTGGAAAATGAATAATTCGGCCCGAAGCGCCAAAAAAATATTCATGCTTTTCATGTCTAACTCAATTTAGAGCGTTTTTTATCGGATCGGAGCATAAAAACTATATCGATGTGTACATTCAGCACGGAGATTCGGAAAATTTTGCAATTAGAAACTCAAAAGTACTCTAAAATGCTGTTGTAGTGCACTATAAGATACACTTTTGAACTTTTTTTTGGTTTTTTTCGCAACTTTTTGATGCAAATGGATAGTGCTCGATGAGAAACATTGAAAAATGGTGTTTTTTCGCCATAACACCATTCTTGAGGCCATTTTTTACCTTTCAAAAAATCGTGCACCCCCAGAACTTTGGTGCCGCCCACCTATGGGCGCGACGCACTGAACTCGGCCTGTTCTATTTTTACATCAAGAATCGCAATACTTCATCTAGAGATAACACATCAAACCTAAGGGTTTAAGCGCAAATAGAAAAGAGCTAAAATAGAGGGAGTTCATTGAGCGTGAAAGTGACCACCCCACTTATTTACATTATCTATTACCTATTTTTATGCACCACTCAACGAAAGTATGCAAATAATTCATGTAAAACAAAAACGCACCGATTAATTGATTAATAAATTAATTGAACAGTAAATATACCTTAAGCCTCATCTATACTTCACGCGAACCGCGCCGCGAAGGGGCTTTGCGGCCACAGTATGCCTAAAAATTAGTTTACCCGCGCGAATATTCTGCGGCAAAACCAGGCACGTAGCTGTGGGGGGACTGGGGGGGTCCGGACCCCCCATAAATTTAGAAGAAAACCGGAAAAATAGGACTTTTTACACGTTATTTTGTGCTATTTTTGGCTTAGACCCCCCAATTTGCATTGGTCCCCCTCAAAATAGGAGGGCCAGCTACGTGCCTGGGCAAAACCCACTTGCGGCGCCGCGCCATGCATTTATACTTCACGCGGCGAGCTCGCCGTGAGAACAAAAAAATTGGTGCTAAGGTGGCCCTTCGCTGCCGCTTCGCGCAATGTGTTTACACTTCCTGCGAATTGCCTCTTCATTAATATTCAAAATAAATCGAGTGGACTTTTGCGGCGCGGCGAAGAAATGCATAAAAATGCTAAAAATATCGATTTTGACTCCTTGCGGCGTGACAGACAGAAGTATAAATTGAAAAGCGGCGAAAAAGTCTTGACTTTTGTGAATCAGTCCGCGGCGCGGCGACCGTTTGAAGTATAAAGCGAATTGCGGCGACGAATAATTCGCTGGCTGCCACGCTGCAGCCCAAAGTATAAATGGGTTTTTGCGAAATTTCTCCGGCGGCCATTGCGGCAATTTCTCGCCGCTTCACTCGCCGCGTGAAGTATAAATCAGGCTTCACCGTAACGGAGCACTCAAGCTGATTTACAGACACTGGCCAAATGCACAAAACAGACCCGACCTCAACTCTTGCACGGTCTGTCGTCGTGTCGTGTGTCGCTGCGCTGCTAAAGCACTTACATACTAAACGCGAATCGGCATAATAGAAATAATAGGTGATGATGACTGCAACGTGGAATCGATCAGGCGAATTTGCTTAGGTACACATGATCGCCTTTTCCGGTTATAGTAGATACGGAATATTAGTGAAGGGAACTGGGAGCATATAAAAGCAACGAAATTAAGAATTAATATTCATTTAATAAATTGAAACCATGCAGTTATTATATCCGTCACACTTATATCGTTGACGAGACAAAATGAGCAAGTTTTTGGATCTCTTTCGGTGCATTGTCTTAGACGAAATCAAGGACGATCGAATTTGAATTTACAATTATCTTCCTGAATGTGCTATTAAGCTTGCTATCTGATTGCAGTTTTCAGTGAAATAGTTCGCAAAGATGAATTGTTCTCACCGATGGTAGGTAGGGTGTTTCCTGGGATGATTTGTCAATTATTCGTAAATAAATTATCTTTTTAATATCAGGGAAGCCTGCAAGGGTAATTGTTGACTGAAGTCCTCTAAATTGTGCGGTATTAAGCGCGAAAAAAGCAAAAAACGAGCTATATGTACGAGTAGATCTCTCATAATTTGTAAACTCTTTTCATGCCGAATTAAAAAAAAATTTCGCAAGTTGAGAATTATATATTGAATTCACGTAAAAAGTAAAAAAATTTAAACAGTTTTTAAAATTTATTATATCGCTGCACATCGTTTTTGTAATTGTCTCGGAGTCTTTAGCACAGTTATGAATCGGTTTACTCAAATGCACGATTCTCTTCGACCTGATCAACTCCTAGCGCTTATTATCTCATTTTTTTTAAAAGTTTGTGCTAAGAGGCAGTGTGATTGTCCTTAACACTTTTTCAGCCACTTCGAAAAAATCGATATATTTATTTTATATTGAGCCGTTTCATTGCGATGAACGAACGAACTTGAACGGTTTATAATAGTCAGTGAGCGATGTACTTGCCGAGACAGAAAAAACAAAGATTTAAGATCAGAACATGCACATAGTGTTTCCATTGCACGAAATCTCCGTGCAAGTGTCCTGAAAACTTTCGGTCCATTTCAGAGAATCTGCATTGGCGTATAGGCATACTGCCCAATTTGAACTGCATTTAAACTCCCCCAAATCGGCCATACTGTACATCTATGTGAAGGGGTATTACCTATCGTCAAGGTTCAAGACTCGATTCACTGTAAGACAGAACAATCAGACATTTTTCTGCTTAATTTTTGGGGACGGAAGTAGCGAAGATGTTAAGATTTTTTCGGCGATCTGCGCTGGACTTTAGTCTATTTCATTGAGCTTTGCGGTTTTTTCGAATTTTATCCGCATAAATTAGACTACAGAAGCGGTTTAAAATTTTGATTCAGTAATGCGGTTTAACGATAGAAAACGTCTTACCATAACTCGATATACTGTAGAATATTTCAACTACAGCTTTAGTATAAAACACTTTTATAGGCACTTTAAATTCTTTCATAAACCTCCAGATTATAGTACATTTGTGTTTTGTCTATCCATAAAATGCCTGGAATGAATTTACATGATCTAGAAAGCCAAAATTTTAGATGAATTCTTAGATTTCTTGCCAATAAATGCAACGAAACGAGTCAAAATTGGATTAAAAGTACTGCAGTCTTCATCATTAAATCATTTCGTTCATGATGTTTCAATCATTCTCCAAATTCGACTTGACTTATTTTCCGGTTTTAACCTAAAATTAGCCGTCTTATGCTTTGCTATGCTGCGAGTAAAATTGAAATATAAATTATGTACCTCCTGAAACCATATTTTGGTGTGATAGATAATTGAAAAATATAATCGAGAAGCCTAAAAACTGGGCAGGTCCAAAGACCCGCCACTGCGCAGTGTTCGGTCGCTTTCGCGAGGCGAACCAGTGCTCAATTACCTAAAAAATCGCGCTATGTAATTCGGAGATGAAACGTCATCTCGACGGGTTAAAGCGCAAAAGCTATAAATGGCTCGTCCGAACAGCGAAACGAGCTGACGGGAAAACAGCGCATGAGCTCGATGAGTGTGCAGTGCACCGCACTTACAAAAAGAAATGAGCAAATTTTGAATAGAAAGCGAATCAAAGCTATTATCACAGGAAACTTCAGCAGTTATTTCTTTAAAAAGTCCTGTTGCCATGACAGCTTCGCATTATTGTGGCAAAAAGCACTTTACATGAATCGCCATCTATGCATCAATGTAAGCATATGAAAATGGTAACATAAAACTTCAATAAAAACAGCACATTTGCACGATTAGTACATACGTTCAGAGGTATTCGTTTTTAGCGATTGACAATATCAGTCCATGATGAAGAATAACAAAAATCGTATATATACCTAGTTTGTCTGATCATATTGGCACTAGCAAAGAAAAATGCTCCGATGGAACAAAAAAGATGAATATACTTGGAATTGTGGATTATTATGGATGTAAAAGGAGGGGACTAGGAAAAATCTACCTAAAGTCGGAAAATCTGCTAAAAATCACACTTTCTCTAAGCAACGCAAAAAATCGATGTATATTCTGCGGCCAACAGATTAAAATAAATATTCAACCATAACAATGATTGAAACAGCAGCACGTTAGCTATGCAGTAGCTATGGGAAATGATATTAAGTAAACTAACAGTCTTCCAAGCCAATTGAATGAAATAGCAAACATCGAAGACAATTGAAGACATGGTTGGTTAAAAACAGTAGGAAACACGTAAGTTGACTTGAAACAGACTTAATGTAGATACACTAGCATGCCCGAAACGATTGTGTGCACTAATCAATCGGCTCCTGCTTTGCTTGCTATAATGCTCATAAAACGAAACAACTTTAAATACAATACCTCTTAGTTTTCTATCAATCAGGTGCCAGCAATTTAAAAAAGTAACCTTGATAGATTTCGTTTATACACTCTTATCTGAAACTTCGAACATTATTTAAAAAAGACACTTTTTTAGAGGCCGCAGAATATACATCGATTTTTTGCGTTGCTTAGAGAAAGTGTGATTTTTAGCAGATTTTCCGACTTTAGGTAGATTTTTCCTAGTCCCCTCCTTTTACATCCATAATAATCCACAATTCCAAGTATATTCATCTTTTTTGTTCCATCGGAGCATTTTTCTTTGCTAGTACACTACTTTTAATTAGCATGATTTCAGTACATCAGTCAGTAAACACAATCAGTAACATGCCACAATAATGACAACAGTCCAAGAACGCGGAAAACAATATTGTTCTTAACATCAGCATTATCCTTTTTAAACAAGACAACCTTATTGACACCATCCATTTTCAAATTAAAACTGCATTAAGTTATTTCTTCTTAATGTGCAGTTCACTTATAATCAAGCACAAAATTTAACCAACGAATTCACATTGCAAATCCTCACTCAATCAATACACAAGCACAATGTGTTGTGACTTTTGAAATTGAAAACACCCAATTTTCAATTTTCAAATTGAAAATTGGATCAATTTTCAAATTGAAAATTGGGTCAATTTTCAAATTGAAAATTGGGTGTTTGAATTTGCGAAGAAAAAAAATCAAAAGATAGTCACATTGGTTTATTTAAGCCGAGTAATAAAATAACGACCGTCCACCAATTCCAAACTAAATGCAACTAATCTGATCACTATGAAAAAGTTTTGAAAAATGAGCTTGCTAAGCGAGAGTTGTAAACCAAGAGAAACTTAAAGTTAAAACCTACCATTAAATTATGAGAGAATTATAAAAGATTTTAAACTTCAAGAAAATGGAAAAGGCGGGATGTTGGTAAATTAGAAGGCAAAGATTTTCGGCAAAAATTCAAAAACTTCACGCAAATATCAAATGTAAGGAACACTAACGCTTTGATTTGGTAATAAGATAAATTTGTAGTATAGACTACATATTAACAACAAATGAATAGTGCAAACTTTACACAACTACTAGGTGTAGAGAATACTAACAGTTTACGGCTTATTAATGTACATGATTACAATAAAGCTGTATATCTTTGTCGACTTCTGTGCACAGTAGTGTGATTGCTGGTTCATTTTAAACCACTTTTGCAGGCAATTTACATCAATTAAACGATAGCTCTCCATGTGCAAGATTTTGTGAAACATATTATAAACACGGCTAAGAAAGATTTAACTTTAATGCAACCCATTTAAGACAAAATTACATCTCTTCAATGATCTAAGGACACTTGAACATAATTTTTAAATCACTTTAGATTACTTTTGAGGGTAAACAAACTCACTTAATTGATGTCTCACATATGAATCCTTGAAAATTTCTTGACTTCAGTTACAAAGTCTCTGCAAGTCTATCGAATTAGGGTTAACACGTAACGTAAACTTTACACAAACACATAGCGTAAAGAATATTTTAGTCGGATTCGTAATTTTGATATTGCTCCGATATTTCTTTCAACATTTATGGAAAAATGAGTCTCCATAATGTTTTAAAGACAATAAACATTAGGTTTAAACCACTTTGCAATACTGCTGAGTATAAGCAAGCGCGCCCAATTGACGTATATATTTCATTCCCTGTAAATTTTTATATCTCAGGAAAAAATTTCGATTTTTGCAATGCTCTAGAACAAAGGCTAACATGCAGTGTAAAAAATTACTCGGATATTATGATCAACATTCATGAAAAAATTATGTCTCTACAATGGTCTGAGGACATATAAACAATGAATGTAAACTACTTTACATCACTGTTGGATGTAAACAAACGCGCCTACGTGACGTCTCACATTTGATCCTTTGAAAACTTCTAGGCTCCAAGAAAAAATTAGGTTTCAGGAATGCTCAAAAACGAAGATAAATATATATGTAGTGTAAACTTTATGTAAACACCTAGTGTAAAGAAGATTTTAGTCAGATTCGTAATTTTGATATTGTTCCGAAATTACGATTAATATTTATGAAAAAATTAAGTCTACATAATGTTCTATGGGCAAACTAACAATTGGTGTAAACTACTTTACAACACCGTAGAGTGTAAACATATGCGCCAGACTGGCATATCAAATTTGATTCCTGGTCCATTTCTAGACTTGATAAACGTGTCCCTGACTCGTAACCGGAGAAGCAGGCAGAAAAAACAAGACAGAAACGCATTTAAAACTCCAAATTTTTGACTTTACACTCGCTAAATATTAATGTATAGACAATTTGCTTTGACATGCACCCGATATAAAGCACTTTATTTTTATTCTATTAGACTTATCCCGACTTCTGGACGGAGAAAGTGGCGAACAAAAAACGCAACAAAAACGTATTTTCCATCATTTAGAACACTGTAAACTTTAAAATTCCGTACCGAACTCCCCATTGAGTTTAAAGAAATTCGGTTTGGTACAATTTGTAGCTTTTAAATCGTAGTACATTCCTGTGTGCCAAAATTCTGTTGCAAAAATTATTTGGCATGATTTATCAATCAAACTTCGGAAAAAACGTGTTTTTTAGCCCATTTTTTACCTCTGATTTCGAACTTTACACCCCCATAAATAACTCAATATTGCGTTTTTTTAAATGCGGTTTGCTGCGATGTTTAGCCCCTGTGAGGCACTTTATTAATGCTGTCTTCGATTTGCACTGACTCATAAGCGGAAAAATTTGGCAGAGAAATCTTAGTTAAAATCCGTTTTTTTACACCATCCACTAGAGTGTAAACTTTAAACCCCAGGATCTAACTCACCATAGAGCATAGAAGACTTTGCTTATATGCAGAATGTAGCCCTTGATCCGCTCTACATTTCTGTCAGAAAACATTTTAAAAACCTCATAACCGGAGTTAGTATCGGACATAGGAAGGTTGAAAACTCGACCAAAAAGTGCTTTTTCACCCCCAGATTTTCGCACTCTTTACACTGCCGTTCGATAAATAATGCGAATTTCAAAAAACAAAAAAAGTGTCATCTGTAGAATTTATCCCTCTATTATCCTATTCTGTTAAATCCTTCGAGTCATCAATACTCAGTTGTCCACATGCCGCAGTAAAAAGGTCCCAAAATTTGTCCTATGTTATAACGTTACACAAAAACTTTACACCTTCTTTACACAGTCAATTTTGAGTTTCAAGAAAAACAAAAAAACACGGGCAGCGAATTTTCTTATTATCTTTCTTTTAAAAAAAACCGCACTTTCCAGAAGTGTCCCGTTATAGCTGTAGGGGGGGTGCCCAGGTGTTGGGGGTACCCAAGTATATTATAGGTACGCGCTAACGCGCTACCTATGATGTAATACAATTTCGCTAAAAATACTGTGTTGAAAAATTCTGAGAATGAAGCAAATAGTCCTGCCGTTCTGAGCGCTTTTGATTTTGAAGAATTTCGTATATTACGATGGTGCTGCTGCAATAAATCAAAACTAGAGCAATCAATTTTTAACCTATCAGATTCAGGATGTCGATAAACGTCGAAAGATCACATTTTTAGCCCTCAACTAGCATTATTTTCTGCAACAAATTGCACCAAATTAGACTGTTTTGCACCAAATGCACCAAAGTTCGCACATTTGTCAAATTTTGAACCTACATTGAAGGGGAATCAGATTCAAACTCTCGCGAATGATTAAGAAAATGAGCCATTAACACCAGATGGGAAAAACGAATCAAGTGTCTGTTTACTTGAGAAAGTTTCACGAAGATGAGACATGTTTGAATGCTTAAATGACGACACAATTGCTGTCCAGAAAGCGGTCCTTTTGATAAGAACCAATGTTCTAAACAAGGCCTACAATAGAGCAGCTTGCAACGCAAAATTTGACAAAGGCAAAACCGTGAAAAAGCTTTAGCAGTGTGTAGAAGTGCATGGATGAATTCACTCGTGAACAGTTTACCTCCAGCGAGGCAAAAAACCATCATGTTGAAATTTTTATCGCAGAAATAAATCCGAAAATTCGATTTAAGACCATATGCTCCTTTAGTTAGTCAATGTGGAACATCCGTTTCCGCAATACTAATTGCTTTCGACTAATTGTTTTTCCGACAAATTTGTTATATGCAGTGTATTCACGTTTAACAAGTCTTTGTTTGAGAAAAACTCACAAATTTACGGGATCTTTTTGCACCAAATCATGTAAATTTTTGCACCAAATCAGTAATGTTTTTGCACCAAATTTTGATTGCTCTAGACTCATAAATAATCATATCTACATACTCTTATTATTCTGATTTCAAAATTTCAAGGCCTAGGCAACAATTTGTAGGCTACCTATGCAAAACGAAACAGCATTCTTTCATAGTCGTACGTATAGGTGGGCGGCACCAAAGTTTTGGGGGGTCAAGATATTTTTAAAAGGCCAAAAAATGGCCATACAAATGGTGGTATGGTGAAAGAACACCAGTTTTCAACATTACTCATCGATCACTATCCATTGGCATCAAAAATTGCGAAAAACAACAAAAAACTCATAAATTGCATTCTGGGGGTATTTTGGTTTCTGAGGGGGAATTTTGGTTTTTGAAGTGTGCATACCCCTCAAACCCCCTACGCCCAGGTATGGTCGTACCTCATGCAACTAACAAATGATAGTAACTTCTTAAACTCCTGAGAAATCGAATATTGTGAAGAGTCAACAGCAATTAGGGTCGGAATCTATTGATCAGAACTAAAGCTCCTTATGACGGCCCCGGGTGCGATAGGATTTCGTTGAATTAAAATGACGTTGAAAATAAAGTAAACAGAAATAGCGTAAAAAGCATCTCAATTTACAGTTTTGTGGTCGATTTCGAACAATTGTACTAGAATTTTGATATCATTTTGGCGTCATTTTAATCTTATTTTTATTAGAAATCTGTTTTAAGTAAGATGCTTATTTCTATGTTTTTTACACTTTTTATTTTTTATCATCCACTAGAGTGTAAACTTAAAACCCTTAGATCTAACTCCTTATTGAGTGCGAAAGAGTTTGCTGGTAAGCCAAAAGTAGCCCTTGAGTCGCAGTGCATTTCTGCTGTAATGAATTTCTCAGGACTTACATATAAGCTGAGTTGTTGACAGACAAAAAAGAGGCCAAAATGTGTTTTTTCACACTCAGATTTTTTACACTCTTTACACTGCTACTCTGGAACTAAGTAAGTTTGAAATAAATTTCAAAAAGTGCTTAGAGCTTACTCAATTGTCTACATTAAAGAACCAGACTAAACAGAATGCAGTACTGAGTTCGAAAAGTCGCGTGACCGACCAAAATTTGAAAAACTACGTTACATAAAACTTTAAACGCTCATGTGAAGCAGACCCCAGTTCCGTCGAGGGTTTCTCCGCACCCGGGGGTTGTCCAAAGTGCCGTAAACGGGGTTCTACAAGTAGGGCCTGTCAGGGTTAACACCCCTCAACCCCGTTTCTGGCTAAATTTCTCTCACTGATGGGGGTATAGGGGCTCGAAAACGGAGTAGCCCATTATTCATATGTGAAGCTGACCCTACTTCCGTCTGGGGTTTCTTCATCCTGGAGGGTCGTTCGCAGTAACGGAACCGGGGTTCCCCAAGTAGGGCCCATCAGGGTGAACACACCAACCCCGTTTTCGGCAAAATTTGTCCCACTGAAGGGGATTCGGGGGCTCGAAAACGGGGTCCCCATTATTCATGTGTGAAGCTGACCTAGGTTCCGTCGGGAGTTTCTCCGCTTTGGAGTTGTCCAAAGTGCCGGAAAAAGGGATGCCCAAGTAGGGCCAATCAGGATAAACACCACCAACCTTGTTTCCGGCAAAATTTATCCCACTGAAGGGGGTTTAGGGGCTCGGAAACGGGGTACCCTATTATTCATATGTGAAGCTGACCCCGGTTCCGTCGAGGGTTGCTCCGCCCTGAGAGTAATCCTAAGTACCGGAAACGGGGTTCCCCAATTAGGGCTACTCAAAATAAACACCCCAACCCCTTTCCAGCAAAAGTACTCCCACTGAAGGGTGTTTTGGGGCTCGGAAACGGGATACCCCGTTATTTTTATAAGATGCTGACCCCGGTACCGTTGGGGGTTACTGGGTTGTAAACAAACTAGTTACTAGGTTGTTTACCCTGGGTTGTCCAAAGTGACGGGATTGGGGTTCCCTAAGTAGGACCCATCAAGCTAGACACCCCAACCTTGCTTCCGGCAAAATTTCTTCCACCGGAGGGAGTTCCGGGTCTCCGAAACGGGGTACCCCATTTGCACATGTGAAGCTGACCGCTGTTCCGTCGGGGATATCTCCGCTCTGATACTTTAAAGTGGTGGAACGGGGGTTCCCAAAGTAGGACTTATCAAAGTGAACACCCCCAACCCCGTCTCGGAAACAAGGTACCCCATTTGTACATGTGATGCTGACCCCGGTTCCGTCATGAGTTTTTCCAAGAATAGTGATGGTCCAAAGTAGTGGAACCGGGGTTTCCCAAGTTAGACCTATCAGGATGAACACTCCAGCCCCGTTTCCGGCAATATTCCTCCTTTGAAAGGTGTTTTGGGACTCGGAAACGTAAATATCCCGTTATTTTTTTCTGATGACACCCCAACACCGTCTCCGGAAAAATTTCTCCAACTGAAGGGAGTTTCGAGGCTCGGAAACGGGATACCCATTTGCACATGTGAAGCTGATCCCGGTTCCGTTTGGGGTTTTTCTGCCCTAAGGGTGGTCCAAACTGGCCGAACCAGGTCTTCTTAAGCAGGGCCTATCAGGGTGAATACCAGAACTACGTTTTTAGCAAAATTGCACCCACTGAAAGGGGGCCTGAGGTTCGGAAACAGGGTAGCCCATTTGAACCCCCTTCAGTGGGAGAAATTTTGCCGGAAAGGGGTTAGGGGTGTTCACCCTGATGAGCTGCTGGGGAACCCCAGTCGTGCCACTTTGGAACACCCTCAAAGCGGAGATACCCTCGATGGAACCAGGGTCAGATTCACATGTACAAATGGGGTACCCCATTTTGAGCCCCCCAAACCCCCTTCAGTAGGAGAAATTTTGCCGGAAACGGGGTTGGGGGTGTTAACCATAATGGGTCCTACTAAGGGAACCCCGGTTTCGCCACTTTGGACCACCCCGAGGGCAGAGATACCCTCAGCTGATCCCGCTTCTGTTTGGGAGTTTTTCTGCCCTAAGGGTGGTCCAAACTGGCCGAACCAGGTCTTCTTAAGCAGGGCCTATCAGGGTGAATACCAGAACTACGTTTTTAGCAAAATTGCACCCACTGAAAGGGGGCCTGATGTTCGGAAACAGGGTAGCCCATTTGAACCCCCTTCAGTGGGAGAAATTTTGCCGGAAAGAGGTTAGGGGTGTTCACCCTGATGAGCCTTTGGGGAACCCCAGTCCTGCCACTTTGGAACACCCTCAAAGCGGAGATACCCTCGATGGAACCAGGGTCAGATTCACATGTTCAAATGGGGTACCCCATTTTCGAGCCCCCCAAACCCCCTTCAGTAGGAGAAATTTTGCCGGAAACGGGGTTGGGGGTGTTAACTCATAATTGGTCCTACTTAGGGAACCCCGGTTTCGCCACTTTGGACCACCCCGAGGGCAGAGATACTCTCAGCTGATCCCGGTTCCGTTTGGGGGTTTTTCTGCCCTAAGGGTGGTCCAAACTGGCCGAACCAGGTCTTCTTAAGCAGGGCCTATCAGGGTGAATACCAGAACTACGTTTTTAGCAAAATTGCACCCACTGAAAGGGGACCTGAGGTTCGGAAACAGGGTAGCCCATTTGAACCCCCTTCAGTGGGAGAAATTTTGCCGGAAAGGGGTTAGGGGTGTTCACCCTGATGAGCCTTTGGGGAACCCCAGTCCTGCCACTTTGGAACACCCTCAAAGCGGAGATACCCTCGATGGAACCAGGGTCAGATTCACATGTACAAATGGGGTACCCCATTTTTGAGCCCCCCAAACCCCCTTCAGTAGGAGAAATTTTGCCGGAAACGGGGCTGGGGGTGTTAACCATAATGGGTCCTACTTAGGGAACCCCGGTTTCGCCACTTTGGACCACCCCGAGGGCAGAGATACCCTCAACGAATCCGGGGTCAGCATCATACGTACAATTGGGGTACCCCTTGAGTTAGAGAAATTTTGCCAGAAACGGGGTTGAGGGTATTCACAATATATAGGCACTACTTGGGGAACCCCTGTTTCGCAACTTTGCGCCACCCCTAGGGCGGAGAAATCCCCGACGGAAGCGGGGTGCACAATTATTTACTTTTCCGTTTCCGTCTCTAGATTTTACCATCGTTTCCGTTTCCGTTGCCGAATTTTACTTTCTTGTAATTTTACATTTAACTTCTCGTTGATTATTGACATGACTTGCGCCAGCCTATGAGTACGGAATAACATGCTAGTCATAAGAATTTACCGCATGAGCAGTCTAGGGGATCAGCCGGCCTGGCCTATGGGATCAGCCAGAGAGCTTTTTTGAATTTCTTAAGTTTAATTAAAATAAAAGCTACAAGTACAATAATTGACAGTTTCTGATGAATTTAGCGCTTTTGCAAAAACATTCTTATTTTTTCCATTTGTGCCTTGATTTTTCCTGTCGGTAGCAGGAGCTTCGATAATGACTATGGGTAATATAACTTAATAGTCTGTTTCACACAAGTTGGGGCATAAATTTTAAAAACAATCTCCGACAATAAGCCAACAGATTGCGATCATAGCATTGATTTGATTTAAAATTATCGTAATCCGTTAGCTTACTTCCGAAAAAATCCGTAAAATTTATGCCCAAACTTATGTGAAACAGACTATAGGCTCAAGGTCAGTAGAACAGTTAACCGTTTGTCCTTCACTATTATGTGCGCAGCATGACCTGTCCGGGGTCATTCGGGAGCTTATTTGAGTCAAAATGGCCTCAAAAACTGGTAATTACTCCACAGTTTCTGATCATTTTCGAGCATTTTTGCAGAAAATTTCGATTTTCATAAATTTTCGGTCTTTCTAGTTTCCTATAAAATGTGTCATTTTCTTATCTGGGGCTCAGATCCGCAAACCCTCCCCCACGAGCACGTTTGGTATAGGCCCTTTCCACCACGCCGATGTGCATGTTTGATCACATCAAGCAATGATAGTCGCCAAAAAAATCGTGATCTTTTTCTTTAATTTTAGCTCGTAAAATTAACACTTCATATCGGAGAGATGCACAAAGAGTATGACTTTCCGAGCATAATGTTTACTGAAAACCATTTCAGCAGTTTACTTTTCTGCCGATTTGCAAATTGCATATTTATAGTCAATTATTTGTAATTTTCAAGAAATACAATGTTGCACCTATGTTAAAATATTAGGACATTATGCTTTTACCTTAACATATGAATATTAAGTATAGATACGTAAGAAATCTAACGTACACAAATCACACCAGCTAAGTCGGGTTTCTGTCAGAGTAAGACATAACATATACAGTTACATTCATACTTTACGTTAAAACTGACCTAAATAATCATAAATAAAGCCGATCATAATCTTCAACATTGAAGCTCAAAAATCATCTCTTTTCATTGAATTCGCAGCTGAAGAAGCATGCCAAGCCAGTTTAATGTTAATTAATTTTAAGCCACACCAATTTTATTGTGAAACTAAGCCCCGGTCAGAAAAAGCGATTCCTTCAATATCCCCCCTAACCATGGTTTTTTAGCTCCTCGCTAATGAAAGTTGCCCCGTGTTTATAAAAATTGCGACTGTTAGCGCGACGTGCTAACGGATACCAAGATCTATCTGACTTAAAATATATTACTTTTAAAGTATTTTTCGGCGTAAATCCCCTAAATTTTTCAAGCATAATCACTGTTTATTTAGCCTCTGACGCGCGATTCAAACACTCCACACTTAATCGCCGTGCAATCTAAAGATTATGCATTTATCTCGCCTATTTGTTTAAAGATGATAACTTCGAACTGTTTTCTGTTTTTTGAAAACGAATTAGCTTCTTTATATTTATGTGTCATTAAATTCATAGGCGCAGTGGCGTCTGTTATTAGATTGAATTAGTATTTGACAATCACATTATCATTATGTTGTAATAGATAGAAAAGTGTTAGCTCCTAATCTTTAGAAAGACACTAATTGTGATAAAGCATGAATTTTCCGATTTAGATATATAAATCTAGTTGTACTGGCAAAAAACAGCTGTATTAAAAAAGATAAGGACATGCATCAATGACACCATAGCTATTATGCAAAGACTAGCGTGCTATTGTAAGCTTTTCCGTACTAATGGAAAAAATTTGCTAATGGGGGTCGTGCTAAAAAACGCTGCTCCTAACGCATGGTGTAAGCGCCAAGTTAAGAGAGCGATTAAAAACAGCAGGAAATGAACATTAAGAACACTGAACAAGATAATAGTTTGTTTCGCAATGCTAATATTCTTAGAAACAGCGGGGGTAATGACGAAATACATAAGGAATAATTGGCCGCCTGCATGATACGATCAATATAACAATAATTTTTAGAATAATGGGAAACGAGGGCGACGAAAATGTATAAATCAGAAAAAAATAATTACTGCAGCAAGAAAACCGATAACATAACATAGATACCTAACCGAAGAATGGAGCAACAGTAAAGCTAATTATGTATGTAGGTTATATGCACATTTTACCGAGCAAACGATCGAGTAACAAATATTTGCGAGCAGATCCAATTTGAATGACTCCCTTGATTAAACTTAGAGCAGACGGTAACGTGAGCAATCGAGCCTGAATAGTGGGAAGCGTACACATTGAGCAGTAACGAGATTCTGGGGTCTGATGGGGGTAAATCGAGAAAAAAACGAAAAAATTCAATTTTGGAGGCATTACCTATTCTACAGGGTACGGATTCTGGAGGTTTATCTCCCCTACGAAATACCGCACGCCCATGTATGGAGAGAAGGAAAGCATGCTTCGTGGGTCAAAGACACAAATATCTGGACAAATTTTTCGATACCGCCTCCCCCACTCATCTCCCATACGCCCTGCGATCCAGACGAAATGGGTGACGAGGCGCAAAATGTAACCCGCTTGGACAGACAGTGATCGGTTTTTTAGTTTATAAGCTTTATGGCATTTCCAAACGTCTGACAGCTGAACTCGGTCCCAACAAGCATTTTCTACTGACGGAATCTCCAACATTTTGATCTAGAAAGCTCGGCCGTTTCCGATGGGTTCGATCATTTCAACATAACTTCTGTCATTAAAATCCCCAAAAATTTATGCATTTCATTTTCTGACATTAATCATTTCTCAATTCGCACGAATTTTATCAATTTTGTGTCAGCTACTTTTCAAAGCTAAAAACCGGACGTTCCAAGTGAATAAAGATCGTTTGAATGCATTTTAAAGTTTAATGATCTCTAAATTTTCGATCGTACATATCAAACCTATAGGAGTATGCGGATTTATTTATTTTACGTATTTCGTGGTGAGTGAGTACCCGACCCAGAAGAATCTATGTACTTATCGTTAATGTAAATGTTGCCGGTTCGATCTGGGTCTACAGAATCATCACAGATACGAACCAGTACACTAACATTCACCTGCAAGATTTACCTAGGTACGTAGGTACTTAAGTCTACGCTTAGTGCTGGCCCCGATCGCGCGGCTCTAATGGCTTTCGATCTTTGGACCCTTAGAGACCTTACGGCTTCGATCCCCTCAGCCCTAATATTGCTGGCCGCTTTTATGTCGGGTGATCTCAGCAGCTACGCCCTAAGACCTAAGGCTACCTACCTAGTCTCGGAATTTGCCGCGGAGGTCAGTTGACCTGTCTCAAGCTCAAGTTGTTATTTAACTTATTTTCAATCAGTGCCTGATCCGAAATGTTTTGGTTCCTAATATGTGTAGCACGCTGAACAATGAAAACAACAACAACGAGCTCTATGCTGATCAATCATCCTTAAAGATTAAATAATAATTTTGATCACTTTTTGGCTTGAGAAGTAAATTATGATTTCCAAATAAAATAAACTATCATACGAAATTTACCTATCAGTCCACCAAGATGGGAAGAAATCCTCGACGAGTAGATGCCCGACCTAACCCTCGGTATAACCAGGAACCACTGGGTAGGTTTTCTCTATTTTAATTCAACGATGAATTCACGGCCTGAAGCCGGACAACAAGCAAAAAGAAAACGAAAACGTACGGACTATATCAACGTACGACTGGCAAACGAAAAGCAAAAACGCCAGACTAAACTACAACGTTAAGTACACTGGCCTCAAGGACCATTACAGTAAATTAAACAAAGATCAATTTAACGTAATACTGATAAGCTTTTATCTCAGATCAATTGTTATCGATTACACAAGCGGTATGCATGAAACAATTACTATTATCATACACTTAACTCTATGCTACCGGACAAGTATCTAAATGTTTTTTATTATTGAAAATTTGGGGAAATAATGGGAAGACCGAAGGCATAGCCCACAGTGCACTATCATCGATAGCTACTAGTATTGGCTATGTTATGGCTATCGCGAACTGCTAAGGCAGGTTCGCCTACACGTGTAACTCTCGCAGTTACACTCCCCCACGTATAGAAAAAAAATTTGAAACGAAGTGGAGAATTTTTTCGGGGGTACAAACAACACCAATAGCGTCGGCGACGCTCTACAACTCGGCTCTCTGGCGTTTGCAACGCCTCTACTCTGGCGTCCGCAACGCCTTATCCTGAGCGAACGTGAAAAACAAAAATAAAAAGAACGAAAAAATAACAAATATCGATAACCGGTAATGGTCAACGCCTGACCTCGTTCGCACTCAGGAAACTTCTCGAGCAACACTCTCAATGGCGCTAGGGATAACTATATTGTTGCCCGAGTAATGATGAACTCCGGTCTTGGACAGTTCATCCGCTGTCCCATTAGCCTCCTTCAGTCCCCGGGTAATGAGAAAAATTTTGAATTGAAAAAATTTGTAGATTGGGTGTAAATTAACCCCTTGTCCGTTAAAGAGTTAAGGTACCATAATAGTAACACCGCTAATTGAGCACAAGAAAAATTAAGACACGGAATGATAAGGCAAAATTATGCTGAGCAAAATTAAAGTCACTGACAAGATAAAACGCGAGGTAACGTTAAAAACGAGAAAAAATGGCAAATTATGCGATATAACTGGGAAAAATACGAGCACCGTCAAAGAAAAAATTTACAGCAAGAGAAAAATGACAAGAGAAAAATACACAAGAAATAAACGATACACGAAGTCCTGGAATCCACATCAGGACGAAAAACGAAAAAAATGGACGAAAAGCTGCTGGTCGAATTCGACGCCGTCGCAGAGTTCCAAAAGTTCTGTACGTCGAACTTGTAAATTAATATCGATCGCGGTAATTGGCCTTCGAGCCATACGATTTTCCGCGACGTCGTTGCCGTTGAAAATATTCTTGATCCGATTCCGGTTCGCGACGCGTATTCGAACGCTCACGATACTGATATGGCAATTGCCTACGCCCGTACATATGTTGGCGTAAGCGTCGATGTGGATCGACTGGTCGATCATCGTCCTCAAAATCGTCGTCGTCCTCGTAATCGTCCGCGTAACGACGCAGTATGGGTGGCGTCGGAGTAAATAATTGCTCCGGCGTAAAACCGTAAGTTCGTTCGCGAGAAGGTTCGCGTGGACGCTGTTGTTGTTGAGTAACAGGCCACGGTTTGGGCAAAAGTGGACCGGGTCGAGGTTGTGGCTGATAGCCCCCGGTGGCTGGTTGACTTTGTTCCAACGGTGATCGATACGACTGGTCCCATTGCTGACGTTGACGGGATTGTGACCGGCCCCGATGACTTCCGCGGTTTGACTGTGGCGGGCGGCGATATTCATAAGGCTGCTGCTGTTGCGAGCGCGACAGATGACCAGCATCGGCCTGAGAATATGCCTCGGAACGCTCACGCGATTCCGTAAATTGCTGCTGTTGCCGCGGTTGGGTCTGCGGTCGTGTGTATTGCTGTACATGTGGTTTTACTTGTGTCTGCTGTTGTGCTTGTGATTGTGAACGGTGATGCGTTTGCGCATAGCGTTGCTGGGATGACTGCGGTTCTTGCCGCCTCGATCCCTTTTGGCCTAAACGCGCTTTCAATTTAGCTGCAACTTCAGCTTGAACAAGTCTTCTGACTCGTTGTTTTTCCAAATTCTTTAACCGACGCAAAGTGTGCTCGGATTTAGTATCGTAAAAACGATTCAATTTAGCTTTATGTTCGTCTTCTGACATATGACGAACTTCTGACAGACTCAGCAAGAGAACCGGCGGCGCGTAATCTCGTCGCACGCCGTGGCATTTCCGTCGCCAAATTCTCACGATCACGTTGCTCGATCGTCATGCGTGTTCTACGCATTTCAATTTGTGCCTCCAAAGAAAGATCGACTTCGGGCATATCAAGGCTCGCTGCGGATCCGCTCGGGTCCTGCGAGGATGCCTGCCGCCTTTCTCTGCAAATTTTCTCTAATTCGCCTTGAATACGATGTTTGAGGAAAAATACAGATTTTTGTTGACCTCGGAAACGATCGAATTGAACTGGCACTTCGAGTGGCGGGTCGGTTGCTAACCGAATTTGCCGAATCATGTTATGCAAAACATGTGGGCTTTCGATTCGTGCCGTCAACTCCGGAAATTCCGGGAAAGCTTCACTTGGCGAAGGTGTATAAGATTCACCAAGGAAAGCTACGCGCAACATGCGACGCAGCTGCTCGACCATGCGCCAACCTATTGCGGCATTGCCGTAGGCGTACGCAAAGAAATGGAATTTCCTATCCAAGAATTCCAAAAGCGCTGTAGCGCGCATGACGTCTATTGAAGAAAAGATCGTCATGTGTCGATACTCCGAATCATATAATGATTGAAATTCACGGAAAGTATCAAAAATATCGACCATTTGACGTGTCGATATTAAGATCGGTGCGAGATGATCCGGCGCTGGAGACATTCTGTGCGGATAGAATTCCGGACGCACCTGATGTGTAACGCCATCAATCACCTCGCTCGGTGCGTCAAGATGCGGGTGTACGACCAAATACTCGAGCGGAACCTCGTACAACATCATTCCGGTTGTGATAAAGAACCGTATGCGTACAAAGTATTGGTCTGGGTAAAACAATCGATTAAAGACGCTCATTTTGCTAATAAATCAAGGTGCGGGCTCACAATCGGCATCAGCCAAAGGCTGTGCGATTGTAGACCACACTAATGGACGCGAGGGTGAGTCAGTCGTAGCCGCGTGTTGCAGATGTATTGCGTACACTCGGTCGAAGTACACTTGAGCAGCTTCAACCAGCTGATCGTACAGACGCGTTCCTTCGACTTCACCCAGATAGGAACGTAACTCGTGCAAGACGACTGGCGCAATAATGCATGGTGGTTCGCGCGTCATATTTTCCATCATGGTGAAAAAGTGCTGTACGTAGCGCGAGCGATTTTGCACTCGAGCGTTTTCGTTCGCGGACATATGTTCGCAAATAGCTTGAATGTGCGCAGGTATTGCGACTTCCATATTTGATGCTTGACTGTGAGTAACCTGTGGTTGAATAGTCGCCACGGTACTAGACACACCCGTCATGGCCATAGGAGCCGTAAAACGAGTATCAGGTGCCAACATACCTTGTGACACGGACTGAGACGCGACTTGCGTGTATAACGCTACTTGTGGTACTTTGTGTGCAGCTAGTGTACGTTGTGGTTGCGGCGGAAAACCGATAATCTCAGTCATGATGACATCAGGGTCAGCTTGACGCTCTGCCCCAACCGGCTGAGGAGTCGGTAAAGGTCCGAGCGAACTGATACCCAAGGGTGCTTGTTGAGCCGCCGCAAGCGATTGCGAGACAATCGGTTGCGAAACGGTAACAGCCCCTTTTCTAGCCATTGCCGCGCGTGTTACACGCGGTGGCGTCACGTTAGCTTGTCTTTCCGCCTCGGCGTCAGATAACGCCATCACTAAGCGTTTGGGAGATAAATCGTCATCCTCGGTGGAGATCGATGGTTCTACATCGACCATAGGCGAATCGTAGGGAATATCGGTTTGCGAAGAAAATACGGAGGCTGGTGTACTCGAACTAGTTGGTTTTGACTTAGGTTCCGTGTCAGGCGCATTGACCGGGCCCGAAACTGTGTCGGCAACGGCCTGCAAAGCCTGCACTTGTAAGTCAGGATTGTCAAACACGTTAGCGTGAGCCAACGCTTCCGTTACTGAGGCAACGGTGGTGGCTGCCGCTATAGCTGCTGGCAGTTGCGGAGCTGGGGCATAAAAGTCCTCAACTCGGATTAACTCTTCGCCATTCGAATCAACTTCAGCGTCAGCAGCTGTGCTGGTCGACTGCCCTTGTGGTGGCTTACTAGTCGACAACGGTATACGCACTCTGGCTTTCGGGCCGCTAGCCCTAATGTACAATTCATCGCCTACGAATGAAACCGACATAGGCTTTCTATCGTCAGTAATGCGATTATCTTGCGTGCACCCTTCTATCAATATAAAAACATCGATAGTTATGAGGGCGTCCATCGCTAAATAATGCTGCATGTCCCGAGTTAACGGTAAGCTCCACGCCTGTCCGAAATTCTCAGGCGCGTTCGGATCAATATACATGTCAAAAAAGAATTCGGCCAAGCGCTTTAATGAGTGCGACTGCGCTTTAATGCGTAAACGACGAGTAAACGCTCTCGCCAATGGCTGAATATCAATGAAATTTGCAATGAACGGGTCTTTCCAGTGCAGTTTATTGCGAATTTCTGCATCCGAAATAGCCAAAATTTCCTCAAAAGTTGGCCCGTAAACATGGAAATACGCAAGTCGATCTTGCGTCGGGTCATAACAAACCATATACACGTTAGGTAAACGCGTTTCGAGCAACTGGTGAAGCCCGAACGGAGGTTGCGGGAACTTCGCCAGGTCCCAACAGAACACGTGGCCGTTCGCGCTCGCAACTTGGACGTAGCGTACGAATGGGCCATGGAGGTCCTGGTAAGTGGGACATAGTTGCTGAAAACGCAAGTCCCAGGTCTTATAACCTCTGCCTTTCCTGTCATTAACAAATTCAGAGTCGTAGCCTAAAAATAAAGTGCCATTTGTCATATTCGATGGCTGAATTAACGCCAAAATGGCGCCAAACGACTTCTGGTCATTGGAGATTATAACGGTGGGTAGAAGTCTGTTCTTTGGTACGCGAGGGGTTACCAAAGGAAATCTACCAAGCCTATTCTCCCACCAGAGTTGTTGGTCGTTAATACGCTTTCTGTGATTTGCGATTTTATGTGTTGCTTTATGTTTTATCCATTTTGCGGTAAGTGACTCTAAACCGCCAACGCGACTATCGTCGTTTTGCGGCAGCGGGTCTGGAATAACCAAGCCTCGCTCTAAAGCCATATTAGTCAAAGCCGAACGAAATTCATCTAGGGACGCGGGATCACGCCCCTCAAATTTGCATCGGCGACCAGCTGCCTCCAGCAATGCCTCCTTGCTTGGGGTACCTTGTGCAGCCATGGGTCTGCAAAAGGAAAAACATTAGATAATGGTACGGCATGTGCTGTTTTAGAGCCATTTAATAAACGTATAGGCGCGCAGTCCTTAGCTTTTTGTTCCCTGCCCGGTAAATCCTCAAAACTTATGACTACTGCCGGGGCAAGAGGGCGATGTGGTAATTTTACCAACACAAAATCGCCAGGGACGTACGCGTGTTTTTCCACAATCAAATCAGAATAAGGAAGTTTAGGCTCAGGCAGAAGTCTATTCCTGTGAACGTGATGAATGATGAGAGGGTTATAGACATATGCGATTTTCGCAGTTTCAGGCGTAGGTAAGTCAATAATTCGGTATGGACCAACACGCTTGGGTGATAGTTTACCGATTTCAGGTTGAATGACTGAGGTATTATTGAGGTAGACTATATCCGAGAGATTAAAATTTGTGTGTGTTACGGACTTGTCATATTGCGATTTTTGCTGCTTACGCGCTTGAGTTAAGTTTTGAGACGCGATTTCATGCAGATCTTGCAAAGTCAGCTTTAAATCAATGACATATTTTTCCGCAACAGATGGTAAATTCGGATTTATTACGAAGTCATTTATGAGTAAAGTGTCAAGTGGAAATGCTGGTTCGCGACCATAAAGCATTTCGAAAGGAGATATATTAGTTGATGATTGTGGAGTCGCGCGGTATGCAAATAATGCGAAGGGTAAAAATTGTTCCCAATCATACTGGGATCGCGCACTCAGCTTAGACAAACCATCAATCAATGTACGATTATAACGTTCCACCAACCCATCACACTGGGGGTGATATGGGGTTGTAAATATTTTTTGAACGTTTAATAGTTTACAAACTTCCGAAATAAGGGTAGATGTAAAATTTGACCCCTGATCTGTCAAAAATTTCTTGGGGACTCCATAACGTGGTATAATTTCTCTTAGCAATAAATTTGCAATAGTTGTTGCTTTTATGTCAGAAACAGCAAAAGCTTCCACGTATTTTGTAAAATAATCCATAAAAACTACAATTTGGTCATTTCCGGAGGGAGATCGCGGCATATGCAAACAATCGCACGCAATGAGTTCAAAGGGCGCGGATACTTCGATTGGTTGCAACGGAACGGATGTGGAATTTAATGCGACCTTACGTTGTAAGCACACATCACAATTCCTACACCACGCGATCACATCATTTTCCATGCGCGGCCACCAATAACGCATTTGTATGGCGGGCAAGATTTTGCGCGATGAAAAATGAGCTCCGAAAATAGAGTCATGAAATTCCGTTAATATGAAGCGACGCAAAGATTTGGGTATGACTATTTGATGAACGACAGTTGGTGAACGCTTAGGTTGAAAACGACAAAAAAGTACATCGTTTACGAGAAAAAATTCGTCACGATATTTTTTCGTTGTTAAGTCATTCAATGCGATGCGAATTTTATGCAATTCGTCATCTGCACGTTGCTCAGCGAGTAAACGCGCAGGTGTTAGCATTTCAGCTTTTTCAGCATCGGTAAGTAACAGGCGTTCACGAAATGTAGGTGGTTTAGAATTAGTAGGATCGGTTTGCGCAGTAGGATTGTTATTTTGCGCATTTGGATGATTAATTGGTGCAGTAGGCGCGTTATCGCGCGATCGGTCAGGTGGAACCGATTCATCATCTGACTCAGAATCTTCAGATTCTAAATTCGCGATGTTAACGACGTTTTTGCGCTCGATTTTATATTTTCGTTCTGCATGATCATATTTAGGATGTCGTGAAAGAAGATCAGCTGCGCAGTTATATGCACCAGGAACGTAAACGATATCATATTCGTATTCCTGTAATTTGAGAC
Organism: Mermis nigrescens; assembly: GCA_036768485.1. NCBI lineage: Eukaryota > Metazoa > Nematoda > Enoplea > Mermithida > Mermithidae > Mermis > Mermis nigrescens. Next base: position 3,375,115 of record JAVLUZ010000151.1, on the reverse strand, counting down.
CCCAACGGCGTAATCGACTCGATGGGTCTTTAACATTTACTAGCCAGGTTAACGCTTGATGATCAGTTTCGACAATAAATTTTTTACCGTAAAGATAATGTCGATAATGCTTGATGGCCCACACTACCGCTAACGCTTCTTTTTCCGAAGTAGCATAGTTACATTTGGCAGAATTTAGCACGCGACTAGCGTAGCTAAGAATAAAACGATTTTTGGATGGTAAATGTTTTTGCGTCAAAATAGCACCTAACGCATAATTACTTGCGTCAGTTGTTAAAATAAATTGGTGCTCATCATCGAATTTTGGTAGTTGTAAAATAGGTGGAGATGTAAATGCTTTCTTCAGAAGCTCAAAAGCGGTTTGGTGTTCAGCCTTCCAGCAAAATTCGACATCTTTACGAAGAAGATGGAATAACGGTTTAGCGATTTTAGCGAGATCTTTAACGAATTTCTTAAACCATTGGACTAAGCCAAGGAATTTCTGCAAGGATTTAACGGTTTTTGGCACGGGAAACGAGATTAAATCTGCTACTTTGGACATGTCAGGAGCGATGCCCATTGCACTTATACTGTGGCCAAGAAATTTTACCTCTGCATGCGCAAGATGGCATTTATCAGGCTTTACACGTAAGTTTGCCTTTTTAAGAGCAATAAAAACATTTTCAAGATCTTTTAAATGTTCTTTGAAAGTACGTGAAAAAATAATTATGTCATCGATGTAAACGAGACAAGATTTCCAATTTAGACCTGCGAGCACAAGCTCCATTAGTCTTTGAAAATCTGCGGGCGCATTCTTTAAACCAAAAGGTAAAACTTCAAATTCGTAATGACCAACAGGACATATAAATGCGGTTTTTTCGCGAGATTTATTATCGAGTGGAATTTGCCAGTATCCAGATTTCAAATCTAGTGTGCTAAAATATGCAGCACTGCCTAAAGTATCGAAATAATCGTCTAATTGTGGAAGAGGATAAACTTGCGTTTTAGTAACGTCATTTAACCGTCGATAATCGACAACTGGCCTAAGGGAACCGTCCTTTTTTCCAATGAGAAATAATGGACTTGCCCATGGGCTAGTTGTAGGTCGAATAATTTTATCCGCAAGCATTTCGTTTATAATTTTCTGCATAGATTCTCTTCTAGAATGTTCTACACGATATGTTTTTCCAACAACGGGTGGATTATCCCCTGTGTCAATATGATGTTTCATCAAGGGGTACGTCCGAGAGGTTCATTTTTTAATGCAAAAATTGAGTCGTATTTTAAGCAAAGTTCACGAATTTGTTGCTGCTGTCTAGAATCAACGGCGGAGCCGTTTAAAGCTTTATTTATTGATGCAAAAAGTTCTGGTGTCCTATCATCAAAGGATGAAACATGTGACACGACTTCGGCATCAGAGGTTAAAGAACCTATTATTTCACCAGAGTCAATGCGAATTGGCGCTTTGGAGATATTACAAACGCGAACAGGTATTAGAGGTTGTGAAGCATCGACTATAGATGGAGCAACAAAAAGTGAAGTTTTTTCCATAAAATCGGGATTTGGTTCGAATAATGCGAAATCAAAATTGCAAGAACCGTGACTTATATAGCCAGGTGTAATTAATTCATGCCTAGGTTGTATAATAACAGGCTCAGGTAACGAAACATGCACACACACAACACCAGAGGTAGTTGCGTTGGGTTTCGCACGAAATTGCAATTTTTCATGAGATGAGAGTAAATTGATCTTTATGCCGTTTATAAAAGCACAGCGCTCAATAGGATTAACCCACATGAGTGCGGATTCGCAAAAATCATATCCTAAGAGCATGTCTTCCGGCAAGTGATCAATTATAGATACTGAGGTAGAGATAGATTGTTCTGCGATGGTTAAAGTCATATTTACTCTATAACGAACTACTGCAGTGATTTCGCCTACACCATGTACGACTTGTGAAACTTGTTTAGGTGGTAAACAGTGATCGGACCGAGGCCTCGGCCTCGGCCTTCGGCAAGCCTCGGCGTTTTTTGGAGCCTCGGCCTCGGCGCCGAGGGCGAGGCTGAAAAGTGCCGAGGCGCCGAGGGTTAAAATCAAATTTGAATAAGTTTAATATGTCCGTTGAATATTAACTATTTAGAATGCATCTGCAGTACAAAGGCTATTTTTTACCTATAGACTTTTTTGTGGTTTCAGTCGCGTACCCAGTTACACAAAGTTACATGTAGCAAAGTGCCAATTTATTATTCATGTGATGACTAAGTTTTAATTCTCATGCTTGCTACATGGATCGGAAACACACATTCCCGAAGGGAGGGGTGAGGGAGGTTTATTATTCTCCTCTCAGGGTACAAGACTCAAGTCACTGTCAGACGATTTTTGGTGAAAACCTTTTGAATATTTTTGAACCTAATTTTTACTATGGCAAAAGTGCAGCTAAGTATTAGAATTTCCCTAAGTGATAGAGTATTTTTGAATGTAAGCAAGGGTAAATAGACAAACTGTCACTATAAAACATGCATGTAACAGCTCAAAATTTTCGGGAGGGGCTCCTCGGCATACATGTAACGGCTAGAAATTTCGGGTGGGGGATTAGCGACTCTAATTCTATGTCAAAAATGGCAAAAGCACCTAAAATGGCCAACAACGCGCAAATTTTCGCCAAAAATGGGGAGGGTGGGTCAAAATTTTCTGACGTTGGAGGGAAGGGTTAGGGAGGACGTCTAACCCTGGGTGGGTGGGGAATTCCCCAAAGCCCTTCCTGTTACACGTATGGTTTTCGGCCATTTTTATGGGAGAGGGCGTAAATGACTACGAATTTTCGGCCGTAAAATGCAAAAACGCACCTAAAAATGGCCAATAAATGCAGGTTTTGCCAAAAATCAATTTTCGCTCGTGCATTTTTTGGAGCCATTTTTATACAATGTTAAAATACTTTCTTGGACAAAGTGATATTAATTATATAGTTTTTCAGTATTTTTTTAGGAAATTTCAAAAAATTTGCGGCGCTTCGCGCAAAATATCGTTAATATACTGTATACAGATTGAAGCAGAGGCATTAGACACTCAAAAATCAATTTTTGTGTAATCTAGGCATCTTTATGCAGATTTAAATATCTTTTGTATCCATTTATACTGTTTTAAAAAATTTTATGCAAAGCAAGTACTATTTAATAACTCAGCACATTTAGCCGTTCAAAGATAAAGTTGACTAATTTATCCTGATGTTGCATTGGATTTCTAAGCACAGCAGTGCTTATTACAAGATTTAATTGGCATATTACAATATCTGTAATATTTCTGATTTTGTAGTACAAGTTGTTTTAGCTTTCTCAGTCAAGTTTTATGTGTGAATTTCATCAAAAGCTCATAAAAATTTCGGCGCTTCGCGCTAAATAATCTTATGAACTATATCCAGGCGAATTATCACATTTAGGACCACGGTTTTTTGTATTCGGCAAAGATTTTTCATAATGTACAGAGACTTTTCAGGACTGTCTTTGTACATGCACAAAGATTTTTGGAGAGACAAAAACTGTAAAAAGGTGTAAAATTCCCGAAAATTTTCGGCGCATCAGTAATTGTCTGTCCTATATATCTTTAAAATAGTAGAATTTGCATTAAGAATGGAAAAAATGTCAAATATTCAGAGACCCAGGAATTAGCTAAGATACGCTACCGAAGGTCGAAAACCCCTGTTTTACCACACTAAATCGCTACTGTACCATACTATAATAGTACACAAAAATTTGCATGTACAAATTGTTCAAAGACTTTTGGATACCATTTTTGTACATGTAAAAAGGTATCTTGCACAAAAAAACACTGTTTAGGACTGCATTCCGGTTGCAGGTCACACACTGGCAGTATGTAAAAATGTGTATGTTTAAAAAATATATTTATATAAAATATCTACAAAAATTTGTTCGCTCATACAAAGACACTACTTAATTTACTGGTCCACCATTTTGGGATTTCACCCTTTCCTCAACTCTGGACCTTGGGAAACTATGATCAGAAAGTACAGTGCAGTTTCTGTCATATTACCTACCACACCAGAATTGGATGACTGAAAAAGCGTGTTTAAACATGCATTACTGCAGAAGCGAGCACAACAATGGCTACAGTTCTGTCTTTACTTAGCTTATTTTGTTTGTTCGTTTATTTCTTTGACACTGTTTTCTTATTTATGTATGGTAATAAAAGTTTTTAAGTGCTTGTTCAGCCATATTTTTTATTAACTTTTCCAAGTCTTCGACGGCAACTTGTTAAATTAAGTATGCTTTCATTCTGCTGACTTTATTCAATAAATCCTTCACACATTTAATCTATTATTGAAAATGACATTCGATGAAGTGTTCAATATTACGATTATTCTCTAGCTCATGTGCATACAAAATATTCTAAGAGCACTATTTATGGGTAAGGTATATAAGCTTGACCCTCGGCATTACCCTCGGCCTCGGCCTCGGCCTCGGCCTCGGCCGAGGCAAGGATTCTAAGGCGCCTCGGCCTCGGCCGAGGCTGAGGGTCCAAAAGTACCCTCGGTCCGATCACTGGTGGTAAATTAAAACCAAGACGTAAGAATGCAGACGTGGTCATCATGGTGACCTGTGAACCCGTATCTATGAGAGCAGGTACGTCAACGCCATGAACCTTAACTAGGATGGTGGGTAAGTTTGTCCCAGCATGGCTTACAATAGGAATATTAGGATCTAAAGTCTTAGATGGAGGTAGATTAATTTTCTCGTAGGTTGCAAGACGACGTTGTAGACGTTCGTACTCTTCAAGAAATTCTTGCGACGCGAATAAATTAGGACGCGCACTAGATTCTGGCCCTTTCGCAGTAACCGTGTTTACATCATGAGGAGATGTAAGGGTTGGCTGCGGTGGGGGCACATTCATGGCGGGTTGGTTGTCTGCAGTATATGTGACATACGGGCGATTGAAATTGTTATCGCTGCGATAATTAGAATTATAGTATGTCCCACGCTGTTCATTTGGGAATTGCACGAAAGGTGTATTTTGGCGCGGTTGATTATTATAACGATTATCGTAACGCTGAATTTTGATAATTAGCACGCGAATTTTGGTAATAATCATTACGATTTTGCCGAAAATTCGATCGTGATTGCTTTGATTCAAAGTGATTATCATTATTCGCATAGTTAGATGAGCGATGTTGACTAGAGGTACGATATCGTGATTGAGATCGATGTCTATTCTGCGAATTCGAACGCGATGGCGAGCGATTTCGACGTGAAAAAGAACGCAATTGGCTGCGATTGCGCACCATAGAATTAGTATTTCGATCAGGTTGGGTAATATGATTAGCATTATTAGACGTTTCTTGCCTTTGACGCGTGAAACATTCCTCATAAATGTGACCTATGCGCTTGCAAAAGGTGCAATATTTACGAGAAGAATTTTCTGGTTTCTCAGCACGCGATGAGCGATGAAACGTTCGATGACGTGAACGATTTGGATCATTTTGGTTAGATGCGCGAGGAGTATCTTTAGGTACTACGCTGCCTACTGGAGCAGCTGTTACCGATACGTAAGGCGTTACTGCCTTTTTATCCTCAAATTCTTTATTAGCAAATTCAGCGCTTAGCGCATTGTCCAAAAATTCAGCTAATGATGCTCTAGGTTTTTTATGATATGCCTCTTTCGAAATGTGTGGTAATAAACCTTGTTTTAGTTGATGTCGCATTAAATTATTGAAATGTGGCGAGTCAACTTCAAGGTAAGGATCAGATTTAATTAACTCTTCGCGAAGCGAGAGATAATAAGCTTTAACCGATTCGTTAGGCTGCTGTTTGTGTGACAAAAAACGATTAAAGAGCGCACCGGTGTCCATAGGACAAAATTCGGTTATTAGCGCTTGCTTCATTTTTGAATAAGATTGTTGTATATCAGCAGGTAACGAATGGTATAAACGCAAAACATAAGGGTCAAGAAATCCAGTAGCGAATTTTAAACGATCAGCTTTGTCAATATCATAGGTATTGGCAAGCGATTCAAATTCTGCAAAATATGCTTTTATATCTGATTTATCGCCATCAAAAAATTTTTTATTTGCAATTGCAAATTGCATCTGCTGCAAAAATGGTCCGCGATTCAAGGAATCAGCGAGACGTGAGTCACCACGCAAGCTTTCAGATGAAGAACCTGAACTATGCCTATGACGTTGTCTGCGCGATCGAGATTTGCGACGCGAGCGACGACTGCGCGGGCGATCATAACTATTAGATGAACTTTCGTCAGAAAATTTGACATGTTTTCTCCTACTAGATGATTCAGGTAGGGATGCAGATTCATTTTGCAAATTCGTAGATTCATTATTAATACCAGATAAATTTATCTCAACCGGTTGCATTTCGATATTAGAAGAATGCAAAATAGGATTATTAGGTGGTATTTCTACGTTTATGGGATTAGGTACATAATTATTGGCTAAGATTTCTCCTTGAGGTGGAAAATACTGCAGCGGTGGTGGATTTAATTGCTGCTGCGAATTCGTAGTGGAAGAATTAGGTACGAAAGAAGGCGCGTTACGATTTAATGGCAGCGAAGGCCGAGATTGCGACGTTTGCGAAATTGGTACCGACGGCTGCAAAATCGTAGGTATATTTTCCGAAAAACCCGAGTTTTGCACTGATTGCAAACCCGTGTTTACAGAATTCTGTGACAAATTAGATATCTCAGGCGCGCGATTCGTACAACTTTGAGAGATATTTTCTGGAACAGTTTCCGAAGGTGAGCGTGAATTCGATGCTCTGTTGCTAGTAGACAACAGTGAAGATGCACGATGCGTACTTTGCGCACGATTCGCACTTTGCGCATTAAATTCAGAAAAATTTGCGCTATCGATTGAGTGGTTAACGCGCTCAGATGAATTATTCTCTATGCGATTCAAAACTGGTTGGGGTTTAAGCATAGTGCTTAGCTCCAGACGCAGTTTACGCATTTCATCCGCATTTTCCCTTTTATCTTGATCAACGCGCGTAGAAAGGTCCGAAAATTGCAAATGAATAGCTTGTAGCGCTTTCAAAATAAGATCATTAGTCACATTAGCATTAGCACGTTCTTTGTTGGCATTTATGCAATGACTATGATTACTTTCTACGTCAGAGTCGGGATTTTCGCGCTCCGAACTGGTTTCAGGATTATTTGCCGTATTAAGAGTAGTCGTATTATCAATCATTGTATGATTAGATGAATTGTCAATATTAGGGTCCGATCTAGTTATCGAAGTTTGATTAATGCGCGCTTGCACCGTAGTCAATAACAGTTCATCTTCAGACTGTGTATTGCTCGCGGCATGTAGTGACGCGGGTAATTTATCATTATTCGCCTTAGTAGTTACGTCTCTCGTAATTGTGTCATTACTCGCAGAATTACACGCGCTATTAGAGTCAACAGGCGCGGTAGGTAATTGGCGAGCTGAAGTAGGTGGCGTAGAAGGTTTTTTCAATTTAGCGGGCGGTGTCCGCAAAACCTTTTTTCCTGCCATTTTTATGTGTCAATAATGTCGAAAAATGTGCCTTTGGGTAAAATAAATTTCAGTACGTCGAAATTTTTCCCAAAATAAATGTTTCGAATTAGGCCTTTGTCGATCCGAAAAACAGGTTTTTCCACGTAAATAGTACTTCCTTACTTGAAGTAAGATATACCTGATGTGAAATGATCGAAAGCAGATAGGACTAAGCCTAAAGCGCAAGAACGTGTACGTGGTTAGAAAAACAGGTAGGTAAGAACCTAAATGACGGAAATTCGTCGTCAGTTGAGAAAAATGATAAATCGTCGCCTGAGGGTCGACATTTATAGAAAAATGCGAGCGTGAGAGCTGCCTTCGTCGATAGAGATCCGACGGAAATAGAAAAATAACGATGACTTTACCACGATACACAAAATCTTTACCACGGACGCTTACTTAAATTGCGCACTGCCACGATCGCGGTCGATACAACAACAAAGGTGAACGAAATGTTACACATTTTTAGATGACCAAAATGATAATTTTTGGATCGAAAAATAATTTTACGATGATTGATCAGCTCGGCTGTAAATAGCAGCCTAAAGGAGGGAACATCCAATGTAAATGTTGCCGGTTCGATCTGGGTCTACAGAATCGATCACAGATACGAGCCGTACTAACATTCACCTGCGAGATTTACCTAGGTACGTAGGTACTTAAGTCTACGCTTAGTGCTGGCCCTGATCGCGCGGCTCTAATGGCTTTCGATCTTTGGACCCTTAGAGACCTTACGGCTTCGATCCCCTCAGCCCTAATATTGCTGGCCGCTTTTATGTCGGGTGATCTCAGCAGCTACGCCCTAAGACCTAAGGCTACCTACCTAGTCTCGGAATTTGCCGCGGAGGTCAGTTGACCTGTCTCAAGCTCAAGTTGTTAATTAACTTATTTTCAATCAGTGCCTGATCCGAAATGTTTTGGTTCCTAATATGTGTAGCACGCTGAACAATGAAAACAACAACAACGAGCTCTATGCTGATCAATCATCCTTAAAGATTAAATAATAATTTTGATCACTTTTTGGCTTGAGAAGTAAATTATGATTTCCAAATAAAATAAACTATCATACGAAATTTACCTATCAGTCCACCAAGATGGGAAGAAATCCTCGACGAGTAGATGCCCGACCTAACCCTCGGTATAACCAGGAACCACTGGGTAGGTTTTCTCTATTTTAATTCAACGATGAATTCACGGCCTGAAGCCGGACAACAAGCAAAAAGAAAACGAAAACGTACGGACTATATCAACGTACGACTGGCAAACAAAAAGCAAAAACGCCAGACTAAACTACAACGTTAAGTACACTGGCCTCAAGGACCATTACAGTAAATTAAACAAAGATCAATTTAACGTAATACTGATAAGCTTTTATCTCAGATCAATTGTTATCGATTACACAAGCGGTATGCATGAAACAATTACTATTATCATACACTTAACTCTATGCTACCGGACAAGTATCTAAATGTTTTTTATTATTGAAAATTTGGGGAAATAATGGGAAGACCGAAGGCATAGCCCACAGTGCACTATCATCGATAGCTACTAGTATTGGCTATGTTATGGCTATCGCGAACTGCTAAGGCAGGTTCGCCTACACGTGTAACTCTCGCAGTTACATTAACCTAATAATTTTCAAATAGCCTTGCAGCAAAATGAAAAAACGATTTAAATATTTTTTAATTCTTGTGAGGTGCGCGACGGTGTGAAATGCGACAGGCAGGACAGAACCATGTTTTGGAGATGAAACGTGCAAACGTGGTACAATAATTGATAAATAGCAAAAATGCGTCACTGAATACTCGAAAAACATTGAAAAAATTTCACATGTGTGCCCCTCCGAACCAAAATCCTGGCTAAGCCTCTGGTTTTTTTGAACCTGTCAGAAGAATTGGAGGAAACGGGTATACAACAACTGTCTCTGGAAATTAAAGATATAACAAGTCGGAGGGCTTACGATATTACTAAATTTGTGTCTTTCTTAAAAGTTGATTTGAGAAAATCAATTAGCAATTTTTAATTCAATTAATCTATTCTTGTCCAGCATTTGATTAATTAAATAATTTAATCAATTAAATGATTATTAAATAATTCATCTAAATTGATTAATTTATTCATTCTAATTAATTACCTTTATTAAGTTTTTTTGTCTACCTCTATTTGCTGCTTTTAAGCTCATAAAAAATTCATGGTATGCCCAAAAATAACTAATTCTTTAATGCATACCCGCAAGCCATTCGCGTGCACATTTTCTTCCACTAACTGGACTATACTTTGTACTCGAATTGTCGGCAATATTGCAGAGGAATAGAAATGGATACTATTCTCAGTAACGTAGCCGTGGGGGATTGGTGGACTAGTCCCCAAATTTTGGGAGTATGAATATTTTTTACAAGGATCCTCCAAAGGAAATAATTGAAGATTCTCGAAGCATATCTGAAACACTGCTAGAAAAGATTTTAGCACTTTTTTGAGCTAATAAGCCCAAAATTTTTGGGCGCTTCGCGACTTATTTATTTATTTACAACACATTTGCTTAATATAATTGGAATTAAATTTGATTTTTAAAAATTTTTCTCCCCTTATGTGTAGATCTCGTTGAGAAAAGCACAAAAACACCATTATTTTTGCGTATCCATTATAGTCTGTTTCATTTAACTTTGCGGTTTTCTTTTGAATTTAATCCGCATGAATCAAGCTACAAAAGTGGTTTAAACTTTTGATGCAGTGATGCGTTTTGGCAATAGCAAGCGTCTCACCGTAACTCGATACAGTCGAACTCGGATAAGTGCAACTCTGATAAGGCGCAACCTCGGTTACATGCAACAGACTTTCATTTCCCAATTTTCTTCCCTATGTTGTACGTGTGGTTGCACCTCGGATTAATGCAACTCGGGTAACTGCAATACTCGCTTAAGTGCAACCATTTTTTATCCACCAACCCATGTTCACAATGCGTAACTACAACTTTTTAGAATGTATGACGAATGTCTGCTAAACAAGCGCATTTTTTCTTGCACCATCATGCTTTTCAAGAATGTTACTGGTGTTTCCCTAATCATTTTGTTGTTCTTTCATTATTATGTATGCCTCGTTGCTTGATTTTACTTTTTCCAATATTTTTTTTCAGCATTTTGTCCAAAATTGATACATTATTACGTTATAAGAATGGTTGCTGTTCCAAAAAATTACATTCTCCATAGCCCAAAAACTGGAAATTTTGGACGCTTTCGATTTTGCACTGTCCTAGAGATTTTAGACAATAAGACAATAATTCTAGACAATAAGAGCAATCTTTTTCGAAATTTCATAAGACACGTCCTATAAGTGCAACCTTGCTTAAGTGCAAAATCGCTTAAGTGCAACTTTTTTGGCATCCCGAGCAGTTGCACTCATCCGAGTTCGACTGTATACTGTAGAATATCACACCTATAGTGCTAGTTTAAACACTTTTGTAGGCACTTCAAATTTATTTAAAAAAACCTCAAAGTTAAATGAAACAGACTTTAGTACATGAGATATCCAATTTCAAAATATTCGTTCCCCCAAAATAAAAAGGCCAGGTACGCCACTGCCTATTCTTCAATTTCAGTCGGCGATATCGCCGACAAAAATTGGGGCACTTGTGAGCCGGGAAAGACAGTCGGCGATATCACTCACGGACTTTTACTTCTGAAGCGGGCTTTATTGTCGGGAATAGTTTTAAAATTTATGACCGAACTTGCGTGAAACAGACTAGCCCGTTTCACATAAGTTTGGGCATAAATTATAGGAATTTTCATCGACTAAGCCGGCGATTACGATAATTATATCAGATCAATGATATAATCGCAATATGTCAGCTTTTTGTCGGATATTTTTAAAACTTATGCGAAACGGACTGTAAATAAGACGAAATACGGTAGGCATCCATCCTATTTATATCCGGCATATGCAAATTTGTGGAAATACTATCTTTACCATGTTCAAACATGACAAATTTCAAGAAAAAGCTGAAATTCGCTCCGTATGTAAATTTTAAGGTACATAGGTAAGCACTAATTATTGTTTAAACTTGGTGTTTGGAGTCCTTCGGTAACCGAATGTCCTTCAGACAGCTAGATCAAGATAAATAAGAGTTCCCAAATCCGATGGATAATTAATTATACCTACACACCTACCTACAAGTTATCTTTTAGGTGAGCATCGTTAAGCTTTTATTAGTTCAAAATAGGCAATAACGGATAACACTGAAGCAGCGATAACGGAACCGCGTAGCCATCGCTCGAATATATGTAGGTTACTGATGTCTTTGCGTATACAGAAGGCGAATGTGACAAAGTAGTTTGCAGTCGCATTTATCACGCCAGCTCGATGCTCTACTTTTTTTAAAGAACGAATTCGCAATGCAATGCAAATTTTGTAAGACGTTCATCCGGCTAATCAGGCGAAGCATTAATTTAATTCAATTCAGAAAAATGATGATGCAATCAACAGTGAAACAACTCTAAATTGCATACCAACACTGTAAATCGACGTTCCATAAATTAATATTCCCGCATAATAAATAAATTTATGAAAACCGCAACAATCATATTTATTTACGGATTTCCAACGCAACTGGTGCGAGCTTTTCATGGTGTACAAGACGAACTGAGCATAAATTTATAAAAACAAAAGACCGTGACCTGCATTTAGGAGAACGGGATAAAACGACTTATCGCTTCTTTTGCACGAAATCAGTCGCGAAAATGGTGGCTACAAGACTCGTACTAAACATCTAGTATATGTATTCAGCAACTCAAAATACATGCAATCAGGCATCACGTGGAGAAGGTATTTGGGGTACTAACTCCGAAAAAGAAGGAAAAGTTTCTTAGAAAAATAAGGCAAAATGAAGGCTAGAAACCGATGAAATGAAAAATGTTCTTTACAAGTGCTTGAAATTGATTAGAAAGTGTAGATAAACAAAGTTTTAACGCTATTTAAGATTTATATCAGTTTTTGACGTCAATTTGGTACAAAAAAGCTCATTAGTTGCAAAGCAGTCTTGAAATTTTACGGTCATATTAGTAGACGTTGAAAACTTTAACATCAGGTGCAGTTTTTTTCGGATTACCCTGAATTTTTGGGCCGAGAAATTGGACGATAAGGCTCGCTCATTCCCTTCTCGCGTTCATTCTTATGTGAATATCTAATTCATAAAGCAATCTTCTACACATGTATATACCAACATATCCCTCGCAAGAGTACGGAATAAAAAGAATAATGATGCAGACTTTTCGCTTAAAATACAGAAGAGAAAAATATCGTCGAATTCACTTACCTATGAAAAATCAATATAAAAACTATAGTACACGAAATTACAAGCAAGGCCCATTTCACGCAATATTCTATATATACATACAAAGACAGCAACGCGTCCAGTCATCAAATCTAATTGCACCGCACTGCATTCTTATCATCCTCGTTCAATAGTTTTGTTCAAAGTTTGCCATCAAGTCCATTTGCATAGTTATTCCGATTTGGTTAGCTTCCTGAGAAAAATCGAAACAGAAGCTCATAAGCATACGTGGGCAGCACATAAATTCTGAAGAGGAGTGCAAGATTTTTCAAAGGTCAAAAATGGCGTTAAAAATGGTGGTATGGCGAAAAAACATAATTTTTCAACGTTTCTCATCGAGCACTATCCATTGGTATCCAAAAATTGCGGAAAAAAAAATTTTCAAAAATTGAATTCTGGGGGTATTTTGGTTTCTCGAGGGGGGGGGCAGGTGCATACCCCCTCAAACCCCCACGCCCAGGTGTGCTCATAAGCCGTCGTATAACATATACGTGGGTACAGACCCGTAGCCAGGATATTATTGGGGGGAACAAAATATTGTGAAAGTTAGATATCTCGAGAACCATAAGAAGGTAGTCAAAAATAAGGGCAATTTTGAACGTTTCTCAACGAGCTTTAAACAATGGTCAAGAAAAATTTAAAAAAATATTTAAACATTTGTCAGCTTGTTTCATGCTAATAACCAAAAAATCTATCGCTTAAACTAACTGCTAAATATTTAATAAGTAACTAAACAATTTCTTAACTTTTCGTATTTGTATCTACTCAATCCTTGTGCTCTGCAAAAAAAACAACCAGGAAATTAGTTTTTGACATTATTTCCATGGCTAACTTAAATTTGGACGGTTTAAAAGACGAAAACTATGCAGAAGCAATTAATCCGATGCAAAGCGCCGCAAAATTTTGCGTTTGCTAGCTAAAAAGTACGAAAAAAAACTAGTTTTAGAGACCATTTTAATGTAATTCAAGAATTTTTCATTTCTTTCGTTGGGAGACCCTTATAAAAAACAAATTTTTTTTTGTTTCAGGGGAACTGCCCCCCCCCGTTGGCTATGGCCTGCCCGCACAGGTTCAAAAACAAACTCAAACAACTCAAACTATTAGGTTTCAAAATGGGAATTCGAACTTTAAGTTTAAGTAACTTTTTAAATACACTTTACAATAAAGCTGGACGATTTGAACGACAAGCGTATAAATGAAAATGCATGCCGTCTGCGCCGATGGATTTTTCGGGCGGGATAAAGATTTAGTTAGAGGATCGTCTTAAATAATCTTCGTTTTCGCTTTTCGTTGAAAAACTCCAAATTTATAGCGGAAAGATGACTAAAATTTCCAAACGCCTTGAACCTATTGTCTTATAAACCCATAATTTGAGTTAAAGATGTACGATTGCAATTATTAATAAAGTGCAGATCAAAATTTTCTGAAAAAGAATAGACGAAATGCGGAAATCGCCCTGCAATTTCATCTTTATAGTCAAACACCCCAGAAATTAATTAAATTTTATTTATAAAGTCTAACTAAGTCAAAAATTGCAGTTGAAGCGGCAGAAACGCGCTTAAGACGTACTCCAAATCATACGTGTGAAGGCTCGAAATTTTGAGTAGGGGTTCCCGGCTATTTTTAGAGGGAGAGGGATAAATAAGCTCCAATTTTCGGCCAACAATGACCAAAAAATGGCAATTATTCCAAAAATCAGGGGGGTCAAAAATGTTCTGGCTTTAAGAAGATGGAGACGGCTAACTTTGAGTGGTGGGACCCCCTCCCCCTGCCACACGTATGCCGCAAATTGTCAACATGTACCACCCGATCATGAACCTATGGCTAAGGTCTGGTAGAAATCATAACTAATTTGTAAATAAATATGGCCTTTGTAATTTTGATTACTAATCTAATTTGTGCAGGCACGTATCTCTGGGGGGAACGGGGGTGTTCGGAACCCCCGAAAATTCAGAAAAACTGAATAAAAATGGGAATTTTTAAACGTTATTTTGTGCTATTTTTGGCTTAGTCCCCAAAAAATTGGTGTTGGTCCCCCAAAATAGGACGGCCAGCTACGTACATACCTGAATTTGTGACCATGCTTGCAATTTGAATCATTTTAAATTAAAAATTCTGATTTTAATTTTATTTAAATTAAAATTTGCTTTTCAAATTAAATTTCGTACCGCCTCTCTACGCCGCCGGGCTTGCTCCCGTTCGCGTTCCAGCTCTCGTTGCCTGGCGGCGTCTATCGAAGGCGCCGACGCCGCGATTTGAGCTTTTGCGACGCAAGTTGCAGCAACCGCCGCCGCCGCAGGTTGCTGCAACCTCATTTTTTCCTCGTGTTTCAAACGAGCCAATTCGAGCGCTTCGGTCTCTTTGCGCTCCTGCTCGAGGCGAGCCAGGTGCTCGGCGCGCTGTCGCTCAACAAACTGCTTCTCGCGTCTCTTCTGTTCTTCTTGCACACGCAATTCTTGTCTCTGCAACGTAAACAATTGAACACAATTAAAAAAAAGAAAATTAACTCAGTACGAATTTCGTAAACGAAAATATTTCTTTTTACAATATTTATGAAATTTGAGATTATTTTAAAATTATTAAAGAAAAATAATTTCATGACACCGCGGACTTGTCGTCTTATAAAATTAAAAGCGAGCAAGAAGCGGGTTTAGAAGAAAACTTATTCAGTCCGATTAGCTAACTGCATTGTGAGCGATGTTCGGTCAAATCATACAATCGTATATTACAAGCTAATGTCTTTTTATTGCCCAATTTAATGCTTAAAATTTTTTAAGGTCATATTATCCGCTTTCATTTTTAAAAAAGGCCTAAATCAACAAGGCGATCGATCACTTTAGCTTTTTCCAGAGCTCATGCACCCGGTACGATTATAAATAGAATTACGCAATATAAATAACTTATAAAAAACAAATAAAATATGCGAATGATGAATTAAGTTGATAAAAGATGGGAAAAATCGATAATATCTTCTCGGTATCAACCATAAACGTGCGTTGACCGTAAGCTCAAGATACCAACTTCAATTCGACAGAAAAATTAAACAAAAAATACGATTTCTTTTAACAATATGCGAACCGGTTCCCAATTACGAGGTACGCATTACTCAAAATTGTAAACTCATTTAAAATCCGTGCACTTACAACGATTTCCAAAGGGCCATTAAACTTTTAAAAACTTTGGTAAAAAAGTGTAACTTTCTTACTGAAGCAAAAGTATTAGATGAATGTGAATTGACTATAAAAGCGGTTTTAACTGAAGCGATGACCTTGGTATGGTAAAGAATAGTCAAGGGGTGGGCAACAGAAAGTTTCATCATACGAAATGGTATTATTGTAGCATAACTGGAAACAACTTTTGCAGCCACCCTCATGCACGCTAAAAATCCATTTCCTTGCACTAGGTATCGTGATTTATTCAGAAATCCATAAATGCATACATAAGGGGCGTAGGTAGGATTTTTTACGGAAGGGTTGGTGACCCTAATACTATATAGAGTGTTCGGAAAAAGGGTACATTTTCACTTTTTTAATAACTTCAACAAAGTTGATAAAACTTTCCACAAATGAACTGATGAATATCATTAACCTTGAGTTAAGAGTCCATCGCTGTACTATACAATACACATAGCTGAATACTACAGTGCGAATTCAAACATGTACCTTTACCTAGATTTGAAACGCCACATTTTGTCTAGATAACGCTCAGTGTCGTACAAATGTATGTAATAAATGTCAGAATTTGTTTGCGTAGCTCAAGAAGGTTGGCTCATAGTGATGTTTAAATGAAAACAATATTAAGATAACGCTGAAAGCAGAATTTCGGTTTTAGAGTGTTCACTGTTTTCATTGTCAATCTTGTCTCAATATCGCACATTTTCTAAGAAAAAGAAATTAGACCAGGGTTAAGCACGCTGTGACATAATTTCCTCCAAAATGCATAAATATGGATTAAGAAACATCATGTTGAGCAAAAATAATTGATTTCAAGCAAGTTTTGGCATGAGTTTCGTACAATCACTGATTTTATCAAAGCATTACACTTTGCTGCGCAAATTTTGAAGACAATAATTAGTGAAAGGATGGGTCCAGTTTTCAACGACACACATTTCTTGATTTAAAATTACTACATAATATACAGAGAAAACCTAAAAAACTCATTAAAGGTCAAAGTACAACTTCGTGATCAGAGGATTGGTGCAGTAGGTAGTGTACCATGCATTGCAAAAATGAAAAATTCACAGCAGTAAATTTGTGGTTGAGTTAGGTTAATAAGACGCCAAGCAAATAGCACCAAGCGATATACTGTAATTTTTTGCTAGCAAATTTAGGGATAGTTGTGCCATAGAATGGCAAAAAAAGTTTTTACAGTCCTTCAATTTTTGTAGTTTCGACTAAAAACAAAATGTACCCTTTTTGCGAACACCCTGTATTTCGGGACGTGTTCGGCGGCATACATAATAAAATTTACGTTATCTTTTAAACTCATAAAATTGGAACTTTTTGGAAGAAAATTTCATTTTCCCTCAATATGCCGTGAAAAATGATGTTTTCTGGTCGCATTTGAAAACTGATGGAAAATAACGATACTACGGAGCGAAGCGCCAAAAATTTTGAGATTTAACGACAAACTGATGACATTTTTTAATACCTTCCTTGCATTATATTACTTTCAACAGAAAAAAATTGTGCCTGAGGGGCACGACAAGTTTTTGCCGCAAAATAACTGTACACTGCCTAAATTTAATAAAGAAAACATATTTCGCTGAGTCACTCCACAACCATACGTGGGCAGCAAGAAAATTCTGGGGGGGGGGTGCAAGATTTTTTGAAGGTCAAAAAATGGTGGTATGGCGAAAAAAACACCATTTTTCGACGTTTGTCATCGAGCACTATCCATTGGCATCGAAAAATTGCGAAAAAACGAAAAATTTTTCAAAAATTGAATTCTGGGGGAGATATTTTGATTTCTGAGAGGGGGGTATTTTGGTTTCTCGGGGGGTTGTACACCCCCTCCTCCACGCCCAGGTGTGTCCACAACTAACCCTTCGCTCTTTTTCTTGCGCTTTTTTCTTAAAATCTTCGAAGCTATTCAGGGCGCTGAACTTGTCCAAGCTGGCGGTCTGCGAAACTTCCGACTGAACGGCACTCAACTGGCCACCGCTTTTCGATTGGCTCCCAGCCGCGTGCGTTGGTGTATTGGAGCTTGCTAATTGATTCGAAGCACCGATTAATCCAGAAGCGTTTTTACTGGCCATCATAGACCACGACGACCAATTATTTTGCTGGCTTGGCCTACTCGATACGTCTAAAACTTTGAATCGATCAAAAATATATGCATAAATACATTCGATGCAAAAGACTTTTCGACGATTAAATAAACAACAAGTCGTAGATAGGCATGGGGATGAGAGAAGTGTTACTACTATAAGCTGTTAAAAACTGATGGCTACATACAGGCCCGTATCCAGGATTTTAATTCGGGGGGGGCGGAAATTTCGAGGTCAAATATCTCGAGAACCATTAGGAGATGGGCAAAAATAAAGGCATTTTTGAGCATATCTCAATGAGCTCTACGCAATGGTTAAAAAGATTTCAAGAAAATTTTTTCACTTAATTCCATACTCATATTACACAAATCTATTATTTTAGCAATCTACACAACTGATTTCTCATCATTCAATCGACTAATAATTTCTTAACTTCTGTCTTTGTATTTAATCTTTGTCAGTCACAAAGAAAAACAATACAGAAAATAATAATTATGTTATACATGTCTAACTCAAATTTGAGCGGTTTTGGGCGGGCTAGAAGACAAAAACTATACACAAACGATAAATCAGGCGCGAAGCGCCGAAAAATTTTGAGTTTACTAGCTCAAAAGTACGCTGCAAACCTATTTTGGTGGTGTTTTAGACCTACTTTGAGAATTTTTTATTTTTTCGTATGGGAGAACCTAATGTGTTTCAGAAATTATTCTTCATTTCCGCCCCCTGAATACGGCCCTGGCTACATATATAACCACTCTGACTGAAAATATTGCTATAGCTATTTTTGTGCCCAGAAAACTAACTATAAAGCCGTTCTGGACTCAGAAACATATAAACTTTGCGTGAAGTCAGAAATGCTATACACAGTCGAACGATATTAAACACTCGGACAGTAGACACTCCCGCTTAGTCAATACCCTTTCCTTCGGTCACTACCAAAGTGCTATGTTTTATCATACTTAAAAAGCCGTTTAGTAAGCACTCGGTTAACGGATAATAAACATGTCTCCATAGACCGTAGTCGTATTACAATGTGTTAATGACCTCGATTAATAAACAATTGCCTAGAACACACGACGAAAGCGCACTGTTTCATTTTTTGTCAAGTAAACCCGGTTAGTAAGCACATCGTTTTGGATATTAAACACACTTAGTGTGCAGGGAATGTCCATATCACTAATGTTCATTGAGATACAGTAATGTTCTGCCATATTATAGTATGTCTGGCCGGAAGACCACTGTTAACATATGAAAGTAAATAATCGACAACTCTTTTAGTAAACAGCACCCGTTGGTCCTCTAGAGATGTTTATTAACGGGTATTCGACTGTAGTTGATTTTTAGGTATGAAAGGATTTATAGCTATTCTAATTCACTTTAAAAAGGGATAAATAGGTAATTTTTATCCAAAAAAGGCTATAGCTATGTTTTCGAGTTCAAAAAGACTATATATTTGCTGCAAATTCTCCAAAACCATGGTTTAGAGAGGATATACACCATCTTTATTTCGCTGAAAAATAGTTTTTACAAATGCACTTAGCTCTACAAGTTTTTGATTTCCGCTTCTCCCTGAAATTTTGGCCTTGCGTACCTGTGCAACAAGCCAATAATTTTTATAGCTTTATCCAAAAAAAGTAAACTATCCCGCTTTTAATTGGATCAAAACGACCGTCACTCGTTCCTGAAGCGGATTTTATTCTCGAATCCGAGAAATCAACGTAAGACCGTAATTAGAATTATATTTCTTCTCAGCAGTGTTTTTTTTGTACAAAGGCCCCTGTGTACATGTACAAAGATGGTCCCCAAAAGCCTTTTGTACATTTTGTACATACAAATTTTTAGGTGCTATAATATGGTACAGTAGCGATTTTAGTGTGGTAAAAACAGAGTTGTTCGACTTTTGGTAGAGTAGTTTAGCTAATTTCTGGGTCTCTAAGGGCTAAGATCACTAAGAATCGTCTTAGAAAAACGGCGCGAAGCGCCGAAAAATTTGACATTTTTCTTTTTGAAATGCAATTTCTGCCATTATAAAGATATATAGAACACACAATTACTCATTTCGGCACGAAGCGCCGAAAATTTTTGCGAAATTTAGACTTTTTCTGCAATTTTTGTCTTCCCAAAAATCTTTCTACATGTACAAAGACGGTCCCAAAGTCTTTGTACATCGGAAAAAGTCTTTGTCGAATGCAAAAAAATCGAGCTCCTCAGATAATATTTTGCCCACCTGGAATAGAACTTCTTCGCAAAATTCTTGCCAGCGAACAAAAACTCACGAAAAACGCGGATATGATGAAAATTAATTGATTTGATAGGATATTAATATAATAAAATATTAAAAAAACACAAAAATTTATGTATACCTAAATAATATCTTGCCATTGTATAATATTAAAAGCTTACTTTTTTCTCAAATTTTCATAAAAACAGTGACATTTAAGAAAATAATTATTGCAATAGGCACCTTTCGTCTCAGACGCTTTCTCCCCGAATTCTGATTCATGATAATCGACGGCCAAATTCGTGGAATGTTCGGAGGAACCAGTTTGAACCGGATCTGCTGAAATGGACTTGTTCGTCTCTAAAGACTGATCAACTTTGAATGGCACGGGCGAATCGCGTTTTGGTGTCACGTGATTATGAATTGTCGGCTCTTCAGGCGCTCGACTGAAAGGCAGCTGCGTTAGATTTTCCGTAGTATCTGTAGCACGACCTGGAACCGGCGTTTTACTCGCATGGTTGGCAGCTAAATCAAAAATTAAAAACTAAAAATGAAGAATGATGTTTATCGACATTCAAGTTAATCAACGAAAAGTTTTTAAAATAGCTTTTATTACATTCTTGTCTTACCAACAAACGAGACGACTAAATTTTGACTATTCAGCTTCATTGGAGCACACCACGCCTGAGGTTAACCACAGTTTGAAAAGCTTTTGACCCGCTCGAAAGAAGACAAAAAGACGTATTTTAAAGCAATAGTTTCAAATAGTAGCGGATTCGGCGATTTCCTTACCTTTTTGACTTCCCCAAACAGTCAAAAATAGGTCCAAAGATGCAAGATTTTTTCAACATATTCTAAAATATTTGGCAATTTTGTGCGAAAAGCGACGAAAAATTCGTGGAATTGAGTCTGAACGATGATTAGTGACTTGAATTACTATTTCACTTCCTTGATTCATGTGACAACCACAAAAACTTGAAAAAACAACGAAAGCACCGTTAAGTGCATTGGACGGGACTGCGTATCATGGATAAGGATAGGGTGTTGCAATTGATGAAAAAACACAAAAAATATAAATTTGTCATTTAAATTGAAAAAAACGATAGTAAAGAATTCTCGTAGCGCAGAATTATGTATCAAAGTGCTTGACCAATTTACTCGTTAATTGAGCAGATCTGACAATGGCCTCAACGTTCGCGCTTTCGACTGACTGTTGAGACAGGAAAGACAATGTTGCTTCGTTGTGTTTATCATCTGGCGTATCTGAAATAGGCAAATACAGATATGTCGCACGTTTATACCATTCGTCCGAGGAAACCAACATAGATACTGCATCTCAAGAACTGTACCGGGCCGCTAAAGAAAATTGGATTTTTCGACGTTTTCCAATATTCTCTTGATTTTTCATGATTTTATGTCCCATGACAACAACGGACTAAACGACTAAACGCCACATATGCTTTTTCATCTTTATTCATCTTCGTTCATTTAACACTCAGAATATGCAGTTTTTTGCCTTCGCCGATAATACACTCTAAAATTACAATTTGAAACATCACATTTTGAAGTAAGAAAGAATATACGTAATGCCCCTTCTTCTTTCTAAACAACTTACAAGCTCTTGACCTTTTTCTGAAGAAAAATAAAAATTTTCTATTTTGCATTCAATTGACAATTCTCTTCGACAGATGAAGGACGTCATGAACATCTTATACAAAAAGTTCAGCTAAAAAGCATTACTTATGTGATATATGAATCTTCGTACTCGTTGCAAGCTCTGCGTTTGAAGCAAAAGTCGCACGGATATGGCACTCGACCCGAAATTTATTACCGTTAAAACGAAATCCCCAAAATCGAAAACGATAAATGAAATAAGCTAAATTCATATTTTAAAAAGCGCACGCATCTTTTCAATTTAAATATGCTGAAACTAATTGCATAAAAGTTTAGCAAGGCGACATCTCGTCTATACCTTAGCGCTAAGAAAGTTTAATCTCCTGTATCAATTACCGTGAAATGTATATACAGTCGACCTCGGATATAAAACACTCCTTGGGACCACGTTCAAATGCGTCTTATAGCCGAGTGTGTCTTACAAGCAAGGTTATGGTTTACTTGAAAAAATTATAATAAGTAAGGATTCTAGTGGAAATAATGTTATCGAAGATTGCTTCAAAATTTTTTTCATGATTTGCATCACGCAACTATTCCACACTTCTTTTAAATGGAACCAAATTTACAGAAAAAGTTGTACAGAATTTCACTTTTGCTCATAGGCATTTATCGATTAGGTAAATTGGTCGCATCTTATAGCCGTGCGTCTTATAGACCTTGATTTATATGTATTACGTATATGCAATCGGAGCAGGCCAGCTGTCTTATAGTCTAATAGCCGAGTGTCTAATAGGTGAGTTTCTAACATATCACAATGCATTATGGATGACTGGGACCAGAGGTTTCTGCATCTCATAAGCCGAGGGTGCCTTATAGCCGATTTCGACTGCATTCCATAAAGCATTACACAAAATCGCACAATTCACAATCTTAATTATTCGCAGGTAAAAAGACAATGATAATCGAATGCCCTAAGTCTTGAGTAATGCGTACGAGCTAACGTTGTCCCTCACCAAGCGATACCAAACTTAACAATTTAACAGTCAAAAATCTATTTTGTTTTCAGTCGCACGGATGCTGTTCTATCCAGACCATTCATGAAATATATGCTCATCTAAGACAGCAATAGTAGAGCATAATTAATTTTTCCATAAAGTACCGATTAATAGATAGTGAACCTGATTTCATTGGTCAAATAACTCGATCAAAACTTTACATGTAGTCTTGTCAAGCTTGTTTACACTGGAATTTGTAACAATGAAAAGCATTTCATAGCGTTGCATGCATGCAAAGCTCTTTATATACGTCCGATTGTGCATACAGGTCAGAATTTTGTAACAAATCCCATTCGTTGTGAATTTAGATGATTACGACGATTTGAAAAAAGCAATCGCTATACAATGTACTTACATGTATGTAGTTACATCGATTTTATAAAAGGATCTCACATTTAGACCGCTCTGCAACTTGAACAGACATAATAGCCGCTGTGCCAGTGCCGAGAGCTGAGACGTCCGACATGATTCGCGCTTTGCCATCAGTAGGTTTGCCATTGTCTATTGCAGCTCTATGACCGCCTTCTGAAACAATGATTTGATGCTATCTTTCCGTAAGCCTCAATAGCTAGCAAATGAAAAAGTCTATTTCACAAAACCTCGTGCATGAAAAACAATTTTAAGCGCTCAAGGAAGTGGCGAAGATGTGATTTCTAGGCAGTTTACTGAGCACATGTAACAGGGAGATCACCCACCCAAAGTTGGTCGTCCCCCATCCGCCAAAGCCAGAAAATGTTTGACCCCAATCGATTTTTGGAAAAAATTGAATTTTATGGCCGTTTGTGGCCAAAAACTGGAGGTCATTTACCCCCTCAAATAGTCAGGGATCTCCCATCCAAAATTTCGAGCCGTTACACGTATGGTTTACCGTAATAGTCAACTTAGTCTATTACACAAGCAATTTTCGGTCCCAGTAGGACCAATTGACTAAATCGAAAGTGATAACTTTTGCATAGTCCAAATCAGCCGACTTAAGACGTGAATTACTATTAACGTTCACAAAAAAGGAAATTATTATAAATCGGAATAATTATATTTTGCAACACAGCTGAACTCATAAGCCTATAAATCGCTATTTGTAGCACGTTTTTTGCAACAGCTTAAAATATTTTTGTAATTGATTTACATTGATCTAAAAATTTAGATTCACGCACAGGTTTTCATGAAATGGACTAAAGAAAGATTTGTAAGGGTCCGACTCCATCTTATCGCTCAATGACTATGTTATCCTGTTACACATTATGTAGCGAGCGACTTAAAATTTATAATAAGCGATAGCCGGGCCTTCCTATTTTTCCCTAAAAGGACTGAAAGCAATCAAAAAAGCTCAAAGAACTAAGAATCAAAAGATTGGGAGAAGAGGAAAAGCTTAAAATAATGATGGCAGGACAGGCACTTTTCGATGAGATTCCTCGTACTTATTGATACAGCAGAATATACAGGGTGGCCCATGAAAAAAGGCTACATTTTTTAAAACGTCATAACATTGGCTGATCTTAAAATAAAATTTTAAGACCAGCTGCATTAGACAGGTGAACATGTCTTTATTTGATCAACGTTGAAAATTTTGGTCAGCTTTTAGCGGTACCTGCAATACGGCTATTTGTTTACACCTCACTGTATAAACCCTATGGTTTCCGCATTGTATTACATTACTGTGTATGTTGGTATCCTTTTTTGACATTTTTATAATATATCCTGACACAAAAATTAATAAGCACATTTTTAAATCTCCAGAATAAATGCACGTCCTACCAAAAGCAAAAATTTCAGGATATCGTCAAAAGAGAGTGCAAATTGATGGCAGGACCAATGACGCTATCGGCGTTTAAACAATATTAAAACAATAGTAAAGTAGGGTGTAAACAAATTACCTTAGCGCCCGGAGCACTGGGACTTGACCAAAAGTTTTTAAATATTTGAAAAGAAGAGACTTGTATCTATCGAATGCAGCCAGTTTGAAGCTTTGAAGCTTACTTGAGCCGAAGTTATGAACTGTCAAATCGGAATATAGCCTTTTTTTGGGCCACCCTGTAACTTTGAAGAAGAATGCAGCCCGCCAGCCAACCAGGGCTGCTGATATTATGCATTTAACAAACATGCATTTTAGGCGGGGCTTCGAATCATGAATGTATGATCTTAAACGCGTATTACATAAGAATTCGATGCCAATAGCATATGCTGCTGAAAATAGAAAGCGTCTTTTGTAGTCGTCGTGATTCAGTCGGAATGCAAGCGCCTGAAGTGTTAGAAGGGTCTCTGAAGACCAGCGTTTTTTCAGCACGAAAATCTTTTCATTACCATGGAATGATTTACATTAGCACGCTAGTTTTATAATTATAGTCTGTTCCATTCCAAAGGCCCATTTTCGCTAGTCTTATTACTGTATTAATTTTTAATGCGCAAACATTTCTTCAATTTAATTTCTCGTAGCGACCGGTTGCTTTAAACTCTTCTTATTGATGTTTAATATACTTTGTTTAACATGTATCGCATCTAACAAATTGCTGCAGCGACTTAAACCGTAGCATATTCTAGTACAGTAATAAGCCGTTAAAAGGGAAATGGGACTCTTGGAATATAACACACTATACATATTTTGCTTGCGTTAAAAATTAAAGTTATTAGCTTCCTAATGGTGTAGAAAAATGAGACAAGATTAACATCAAAAATGGATGGAAATGAATGCTTTCTGCATAGATGCTTGAAATCGACCATAAAAATGCGAATTTACTCCTTACGTTTCTACAATCAATTTGATCGAATAACGACGCTATTTATTTGTCTCATAAAATTGCCTGCAATATTTAGCGCATATAATTCGCAGAAAAGCTGAGTTCCTGGATCTCAGAGTGGCAAGGGAAATGAAGATAGGATGATTAACGAATCAAAAAGAAGAATAGCACTGTACTGATTATCGTGATCAGACACACGCGGGTGATAAGAGGGCCAAAAACCTCTAGAAAAAGAACCGCTGTCTGAAGGAAACAAAGCAGAATTAAGGCAAAGAATCGAAAAATCTCAGTTTTTCTGGCAAAGTGCTTGAATCTGCCAGCAAATACTTAACCGAAGTAACTTTTGCTACATTTAAACAATGGTAGTGTTATGCTATTCTAACTCTGACACCAGACCGGCCAAATGCACAATCATGAGGCCGAATGTTTCAAGGACAGGGTCTCAAAAAACTTGTTATCTTGAAATGGTTAGAAAACTACTCTAATTCACAGTTTATAATCGATTTCAAACATTTTTGTGGAAAAGTTTTGATTTGTATCCATTCCTCATTTATTCCATTATTCTCTTTGACAATCTAAGGTTCTACTCTAGACTAACAAGATCCCACGATCTTGAATGGTTCTGCGCAGCATATCCAGTCTGGAGGTCAGTCAGCAGAGAGCTTTTTTAGAAGATATCCTCAAAACCAGGATAAATGCTATAATAAGGGAAAAAATACATTTATCCACAATTTTTGATCATTTCCAAGCCCGGTTTGCATGAAAATTTTGATTTCCATCGATTTTCAGTTTCATTTTGCCTTATTTTCGTCATAAAATTTGTCATTTTCCATCTGCCTTTAACATGCATGTGAATGTCTGGTCCAGACATGACCAGACATGCACGTGGGGGTTTGCGTGGGTCTAGCCCAAACTATGGAAAAATGGAAAATTTTTGTGAGGAAAATGAGGGCGAAAAACGGACGAAAATTGAAAAAATGCTCCGAATAGGCCAGAAACTGTATAATAACGTAGTTTTATCATTATTTTAGCGCTTATACCAATTTTTCAGATCATATTGACTGAAAAAAGCCTAATTTTTGACCCCCTTAGACCGGCCAAGCTGCGCACCTATGGGCATAACCGTATTTAGACGCGTTGTTTGATGTCTTGCGGACATACATATTGGGTAAAAGGGGTCTAGATTTCCAAAAAGGACGACTTTCTGGGAAAAACAAGGTAGCAGCACAGAGTGAATAGAGGCTGCTTGAGTGAGGCAGTGAAGGACCGACTCTCAATGTATCTATGTTGTGGTCGTTTATACTTACAATGCACATGGTGGCCCAAAGAAGGACTACACATTCATGCTGCACGTCATAACTTCGACTAAGATGAACATATGATTTTACTGTTGCATCTTATAGATAATGCCATTAATTTAAACACGCACCCACAAAATTTTGACCAGTTGTCGGCTTTCTATTTGTTGCAACGGCTTCTTCACACCCCATGTTAATATTGTTTTAAGCCGAGTTTTTGCATTGTAATACATCAGTGAGTAGGTACGTAGGTAGGCAACCCTTTGTTACAATATATTCAGTGAAACCATTAGCACATCACCTAAATCCCGGTATCTTTCCTACTAGGTGCAAAATTCGCGGGATATCATTAAGAAGGTGAGCGAATAAACGACACGACCAAACAAAGTCATGGCGTTTACACAAGATTGGAAAAGGATTCAAACAAATCGTTGTTTCCAACGAAACGTTAGCAACTAGTCCCAATGGTTAAAAGATATATGTATCTAATGCAACTGTTCTCAAAATTCTATGTTAATATTAGTCAAAGTTATGACGTACATATAACAACGGGAGAAGCTCTTTTGGGACAACTTTTTTTAATTCAATCGTCGACTAGACTTTAACCAGAAAATGAAGATAGCATTCACAAGTATTTTTTAATACTGATGCATTTGAAAATAAAGCAAGGATATCTCCAATATACTATTTTATTTAATAGACAATCAAACGAGGTTTGTCACCGAACAACGAAGATATCGTACAATAAATAAACGAAGGACGAAAAATCGCGTTTCATCATCATTGGCTTGATAACAAAATGAGTTCTAAATCAAAGAACGAGTACAAACTCGCTACAAGTTTACACTGTCGCACTTTTGTAAAGCCAATGAGTGAAAAAGCGAGATTTCTCCTTCGTCCATTCAAATTTGCTGGACAGGTTTATTTCTTTATTTTACTGGATGATTAATAAGCAAATGCTTATTTTTAAGGCCAATAAAACGCAGGCATTACGAGTGGGAAAGAGAGTACAGCACTAAGATGAGTAGGAGAGCAGGTCAAGGGAGGAAAATCATCCGAATAATCACGCACATTTTTCACTCATTGCTCCCAAACAAGTACGAACAGTGTATGTGCAAACAAATAATACGAATACACGGTTTCTGATGATTATTAGAGCAAACAACTTGAAAAAGCATTTTAAATTTCTCAATATTTAGCGAGAAAAGCACTAAAATATCAGCGAAAGAGGCAGAATATTTTCAACGGTTTACAACAGCTTTAAAACGCAATATGTACGTACAAATAAACTTAAGTATAAGACACATTCGTCATAGCTTGTTCGTTACCTATTCAAAGATCACGTGAACAATGCTATGAATAATGTTCATGAACAAGCATAATAAAATACTTCATTGCACAAACGTCTAAAATGATAGAGCATCCATACATACATACACATATGTACATGCATACATGTTTCGGTACATAAAAATGTAATAAAATGTAGGCATATGTAAATGCATGTATGCAAGGCGGATATAGAATTTTCAACTTTTTCCGAAGGAGTCAAAATAGGTCCGAAATTTTGCTCTTCACAACTAAAATTGCGTTTTTTCAGCGTTTTACATTGTTGCTTTTATTTAAAATTAATTTTTGCACAACAATTTCTCGAAAATCTTTAAAAATTTCGACAATTTTGTGCGAGAAAAGCTTAAATTTCTTTGACTTTAGCGAAAATATGGCGCGAAGCGGATTTTTGAAATTTACGAAGAAGGACGTTTATAGATTTGAAATGCAACTCTACTTCCTGTATTTGTAGCATTTAATGCAGAAGCGTCAAAAAATTGATAAACTTAATGCTTAAAAATATAAGAAAACTATACTGAAATAGCTGTTTCTGTTGCCAGAAATCGTTCTAGAAATCATGAATATGTTTGCTGCTATAAAAACCTATTCCTGGCGCCATAATATGGCTTCCAGGCTGCCAAGGAAACAAAGAAATGTCATTAAAAAGAATCATATGACGCGAAGCGCCGGGAAAATTTGAGAAAATATGGTCACGGACGGCCAAAAATCGTCGCAAATTACATATCCATTCCATATCACGCCGAACTTTTTTGGCCATTCGGGGGGGGGGCGGTCGCCCCTTGAATCCGCCCCTGTATGTATGCACATATAACAGCTCAGAATTTTGTGTGAAGGTAGCTCTTTGGAAACATAGATACAGCTGACTTCTATTTTTTGGAAAAGAACGGAAAGATTAACACTCGCTCATCTAAGCCGATTTTTGACTAAAAGTCAGCAAAATGTTTATGAAAGCATGCTACTGTATATAAAACGGAAAGACTGGAAAATGAAATCTCATCATGATCAGGGCAAAGGGGTACAAATATCATACATTTTTAAGGGGGATGGGGATCGGGATCCCCATCCAAAGTTGATCGTCCCCTCATCCTTCGAAAGCGAGAAAATTTTTGACCCCCAATTTTCGGGAAAATTTAAATTTTGGCTGCTTTTAGGCATTTTGACCTGAAATTAAAGGTCATTTACTTCCCACCCCTAAAAACGGCCAGGGACACTCCCATTCACGGTTTTTTGTATTCGGCAAAGATTTATCCCGATGTACAAAGACTTTTCAAAACCGTCGTTGTAAATACAAATAAAAATTTTCGGGAAGATAAAAACTGTAAAAAGGTGCAAAATTCCGAAAAATTTTCGGCGACTCGCGCCGAAATAAGTAACTGACTGTCCTGTATATCTTTAAAATGGCAGAATTTGCATTTAGAATGGGAACATGTCGAATTTTTCTGCGCTTCGCGCCGTTTCGAAACAACTTTAGTAATTTTCGGCGTCAGAAACCCAGAAATTAGCTAAAATACACTACCAAAGGTCGAAAAACCCTGTTTTACAACACTAAAATCGCTACTATACCATATGGTATACAAAAATTTGCATGTACAAAACGTACAGACTTTTGTGGACCATCTTTGTACATGTACAAACGGACCTTGTACAAAAAAACACTGCTCCCACTCACCCAAATTTTCGAGCTGTTACTTGTATGGGGGTTAGTCGATTTACATTGATATGTACATGTATTATAAAACCCCTCTTACACGTAGGTGTGTATCAGCGAAATAAAAAATCAGCGTTTTCTTCTTATTCCATGCTTAATAAATAATGTAAAAAATTCGTGAATTTCTTCTTGAAAATATTTTCGAACTTCAAGCGCAAAAAAATTGAGTTTACGACTCCTGAAAAATGGCCAATCAATAAACCAAACGTATGCATGCATGAACTAAATGTTAGAAATCTAAAACAAATGAAAGATGACGATTAAAAACCTGACGACGAAATGCATAAAAAATTGTGGACAATGTTAAAGTGATGCCTGGAAAAGAGACGAAGATAAAAAATGAACGCAAAGATTTCGTTCGAATAAAAAATCAGTCCGTTGCACCTAACCTGAATCTGACTCTGAATCGCTCGAATCACTCGACGACGAACCACTGCTGCTCGAACTGGCGCTGCTGCTGCTACTCAACGCGTGCCTTTGATGTTGCCGCTCGTCTATCGAACCAGAAGACGGCGCCACAGTCGCCTGTTGCTTTTTCTTATGTGCGCCGAGTTGATCATTTTGAGCTTGTTCTGCAATTTATAAGAATAGAAAGAAATTCTGTGTAATGCCACGGGGACTAAAAAGGGCACAGCTCCAAATTTTTTTGATTTTTGAGGTGCAATCGTACAAATGTATAAGCACAAAATTGACTTCAAAGTTAAAACGTCAAAATTATCATTCTTATTTCTCGTTACAGAGCTCCAGTACTGAGTAAGTAATGAGCCACATTGAAAGACTGAAGAAAGGCCTTAAATAGTCGTATGCACCCAGTACAAAAGCATTGCTAGGCTCACTATCGATTACACCGCAGGTGAATGACAAATATTTTCAAATGTGTAGTTTGACCGAACAATTATAGCTATTCAACTCGGCAGTTATATTTTGATTTCCTCACATGAATAAGGCCGCTGAATTCGAATCTACAGAAGCAGAACAACTATCAATGTTTGCTATTTGAACTCGTTGTATTCTTAAATATACTATTGATATTCTTCATTATACGTTTTCTAGATTTATTATAGAAGAACACTTGGAATTTTTACAAGCAATTATATTTTAGCCCCAGTCCATGCCATAAGCCCGGCAATGGGGCTTAAGACGTTCCTAATTATTTCGTATATTTTTCGCCGAACCCATCGAATGTAAGTATGTATGTAAGAGTAAGCAAAAACGAGTCGCATTTTGTCACATAAGAGCATACCCTTCGGCTTCTTAACAGCAGGTGACTGCTCTAAGTCTTCAATTTTTCTTTCTAATTCTTTCTTGCGTTGTTCTATTTCTTTGGGCGTCTTAGGAGCTGTAAATAAATGCAAATGCACTAAGAAAACACGTTAAATGAAACACATGCATAGCAGTGTAAGAATGAACTAACAAGTCATAGTTATGCGGTGTACGAAAGAATATGAATGTACTATACAGCCAACTTTACGACGAATACAGCTACAACAGCAAAAACCACACTTGGGCGTCGGGGGGGGGGGGGTGGTGCGGTTTGGGAGGTATGCACCCCCGAGAAACCTAAATACCCCCAGAATTCGAATTTTGAAATTTGTTTTTGTTTTTTCGCAATTTTTTGGTGCCAATGGATAGTGCTCGATGAGAAACGTTGAAAAACGGTGTTTTTTCGCCATACATATGTACCAACATTTTTAAGGCCATTCTTTGACCTTTGAAAAATCTTGCACCCCCCAAAATTTCGTTGCCGCCCACATATGGCAATAACTCGTTACTTTTTCCCAACCGTTAAGCAGTAGAAGTGCCAGGATTTAAAAAAAAGTTTTCTGTGCGACCAAAAGGCACCTCGAGAATTTTTTAATCTGTACCGTCGGAAGGGGCTCGTAAAAGACATTTATCGACAGGTTTCTGGATACAGGCGAGACTGTTTTTCGAATTCCCCAGAGAACAAACGCGATTCACGTTTAGCATATACATAGATACAGGCCAGTATCCAGGATACGGCCAAGGGGGGCGGACCTAACATAGATTGGCCTATATATCGGAGAATCCGTCAGGATAGCTAGCAGAAACCGCATTTTTCGACGTTTGTCAAAACGGTCTATCCATTAAGATAATAAAATTTGAACTTTTTTGAAAAGTTTTTTTTCTAATTCAAAAAGCTATAAAAAGTGTCATTTTTTGGTCGTGCTTGGGCCAAAACTATAGAAAATACTTTACATCCGGCGCTGAGCGCCGAAAACTTGAAGATTTTGTGACAACGACATTACTAGTTCTCTATCTTTCCGTGCATTATCTTACCTCTCTAAATTTTTTCCCCAACCAAGGGGGCGGCCCCCCTAAATACGGCCCTGCATACATACATGCATATAAATCAGCCATTTTAAAACACAGTTTTCTCTCAATTGACATTTACACGTGCTTACTGTACGGTTTGCGCGGCTTTTTCCTCAAAAATGATCCGACGTACGCTTCCAATTCACGCAAAGTCGCCGGTTTCAAGGTCTCAAAGTCGATTTCGATTTCATCGGGATTTGAATCTTTTAGAGACGGTTCTCGCGCCTGGATTATTTGCACAACACGACCAAGTTTATCGCCTGCAATGCATAAGAAAATTAGGCACATGCAGTTCACTGAAGCTGTGTTGCGCAGGTGTTCAACGAAGTCCATTTTTAAATATGTATGTACCTAGTTAATATTTCCCAAAGAGCACGAAATTTCGTGAACTTTTTACAATATCTCTGCCTGCAAATTTTGGATCCAACAAACGATTTTTTAATGACAATTGTCAAAAATCCGCCTAGCGTACTTTATGAATTTCGATCAAATTCCTACTTCCGCTTATAATTTCTCGAACTAATAAATAAATAATTATATTCAATTTTTAACCTGATTCATGAAGTCGTCATCTGACGCTATTTCGTGCTTCGAGCAATAGGTTTTGGTCCGAAATGGCCTGAGGGGGTATGCTTCTCAAAAGTTTTTTATTTTGCATGCGTTTTTATAGTTCATTTGCATGAAAACAAGAATAATAAGGGCTGGAATGATCTGTTAATCAAATATAAGCACAATAATGGAAGAAAAGGGTCTGGAGGATAGTGATAAAACGGGTACCCGGATCCAGATCCGGTATTACCCGGATGTTTTCAGGATCCGGATCCGTAAATTAGAATTTTCACTAACCCGAATCCGGAAACGACTTAATGCAGATCTGGAATCTTTCACTTTTATCTGAAAATGTCACAGTTATTAGGTTAAAGCCAGAATTCAAACGAAACAAGTTTCACTCAAGGAAAAGTTTTATTCCTACACTAACATCAAGTCATAAATAATGACACTCATAAAGTAAACTTCTGGTCGACAATACATTAAAAAATAAATTTTTTATCAACTTATTCACCAAGCAGACGATTGCGCTTTGGTTAATATACCATTCTAATCTCACTGAAAAGCCGTTTGAAGAGGAAGGAGTTTGAACACTAGTTGCGTCAGCTGGAAGGTATTTTATTGCATGGAGATAAAGCATGGAAAACACAGATTTCTTGCTTTTTTACCAAATACACCGATTCTCTAAGCACGATTTTTCAGGATTTATGTACATACAAAGAGTTTTTGAGACCCCTTTTTACATTTACAAAGATTTTTGGGAGAACAAAAGCTGTAAAAATGACCGAAATTTCCTAAAATTTTGTATGCTTCCCGCCAGAATTACTTCACTTCACTGTCTCTTATAATGGCGAAAATCGTCTTTAAAAACGCAAAAACGTCAAATTTTCTGGCGTTTGGCGCTGACTATTGTACTATTCCTCTTTATGAATGTTCAGTGTTGAGTTTAGCTTTAATAGCCGGAATATTCTATAGCGTTTCATTGACTTGAGTAATTTACACCGTTTGTCGATTAAAAGCCTAAGCTTGAATTGAACTTGAAGCATACTTGTCAAACAAAACTGTTTCACACAAAATCGATAATTTTCCGTTTTGCTTCCCTTCTCAAAGCTTCAAAATAGTTTTTTAACAAGTCAAGGATGACTAAATTTTTCGATGTCGCAAATTAAACTTTTCTACGCCCTTATCAATAAAAAGGCCGCACCTTCTTCCTGTAAATGGTTATACTGTTGACATTTTTCTAAAAATATTTTTGTTAATTTTCTTATCGTCAGAAACTCGTTAAACTACTTAAACAAAAATCGAAAAAGCCAATGTCGCCACACAAAAAGCCTTACTTCTATATTATATTGAGTACGTACCTACCCGAAAAATTTACATTTACAAAATGTACAAAGGCTAGGGGATCGTCTCTGTACATGTACAAAGCGACTTAGTGCAAAAAAGAAAAAACATTTGCCTCTGAGGCACCAATAAGCAAACACGATAACTGCAATAGTGCATAACAACAAATTAACAATAGATTAGTAAATTAGACCAGCAAGGATTACTGATGTATATTCGATCCGGATCCGGAAGTATCAATTTTTACTACCCGGATCCGGATCCGTAAGTTGTAAAAATTAGGATCCGGATCCGGAAGTTGCGAAAATCAGGATCCGAATCAGCATAAATGAAACTGAGGATTCATTTCATCACTACTGGAGGAATGAATTGAACAGTCTACTGCTCGAAAAATAAGTACCTGCATATATGCACTTGCAATTACACTATTAGACTTCTTTTAACGCTTTTTCATGGTTCAAGAAATAGGTTTTGATCCAGAATGGCCCGAGGGGGTATGCTTCCATGCTTCTCAAAATTACTGCTAGGGGGATACCTGCTTATCCCCAGTATGCATGTGTGGTATCTATGCACATACATACATACATATGACTATGTACTTACAATTTTTAGACTTTATAAAAATTTAAAGACTAATACCCGGCAATTTATTAATGTCAAGAGAGAGCTGCCGTTTTTCGTCGTAAGTCATCGGTTTAGCACTGTCTTCTTCATCACTGTCAAAGTAGTAGCCGCCTTTTTTCATTTTGTTAGTAGTGGCAACTCTTAAAAAAATTAAATATATCCGTGAGAATGGAAATAATTTACATATGAACTATTTTGAGTCAACTAGGCTTAAAAGTTAAGCCTTCAAAAGTGATTTGGCCCAAAATAGGGAATAAAATTATAAATAAAATATTTTTTGTAGGTACGCAGGATGAGATCAAAACAGTAGGTGTTTTTAGCAAAATTTTCTGATAAACGGCATTTCACTTTTACCCCATGCATGCACAGCATGGAATTTCTGAAAGGTGAAACAAAAAAATATATTTCTGAAAGGTCTCTTTTCACTCAAAGGATGGATACGCGTCAAAAACATAATTTTTGGCGTTCGCAACGATATTTTTCTTTCTCGATAAGAACATGGAAAATAATTTGGAAAACTCAACAAAATTCAACCAAATGCCAAAAATGGCTCTTTGGGCGGGGGCAAAATATTTACTTTGCTGAGCTATTGTTTCTCTGTCGTTTTGGCTGATGGCCAAGTGCAGCCGTCGAAGCAGGCGTCGCAGCAACTGCCGACGAAGTTGTCGCCTGCGCTGAAGCAGCAGATGTCGTCGCAGGCACCGCTACAGTATGACTCGTTACAGTAAGACCCGAAGCCTTTGTTCGTCCGAAATTTGACGCCGACGGCACTTCGAAAGGCGCGGCTTTCGGCGCTAAAGGCGTTTTAGCCGCGTGCGTGGATGGTCGTCGCCCACGCGGCGCTTTTGGCGCCGCCGCCGGCAACGTTTTCACCGCGGCTGCGGATTTCGCCAGCGGCGCGCCAACGAGCGACGCCGGCGTCTTCAGCTCCTTGCGTCTCGTCTTCAGCGTGACTAGGCGTGAAATTTCCATCGAAACTTGTGATAGCTGTAAAAGAGCGAAATCTATAGGAATGTACGGTATAACTAAGGCAGGTGTCTACCTCCGTCAAAACGATATCCAAAGTGATGTGTGTCTTCAACTATTAAAATATGACTAGAATAGGACCTTAACCTCTGACCCTATCATGCGAATATCGGTTTTCCATAGCATCAACAGATATTTCTCTGAGTAACAGCCATAAAATTACTAGCTTACCCAATTTTCGCCCTGATTCTTTCTTGTCTACAAAAGTTAAGATTATACTGCAGTCAATAGCATACATGCACAGTATGAGAATTCTGGGGAGTGAAAACCTAAAGTGCCCTTTTTGGGCCCAAAAATGGCCGGTATGCCTTAAAAAACATCGTTTTTTGGCGTTTCTGACGATACTCTATCCTTCTAGAGCATGAAATCATGAAAAAAATTTCGAAAAAAGTCGAATAAATTGACCAATATATCGCTTAAATCATGATTATATGGCGCAAAGCGCTGAAAATTTGGCGATTTTGAGCAAATAGATAGCCAAAAACCCTTAAAAAGACACTTCTTCTACCAATTTTCAGGTAAGTTTAGGAAACTTGTGAAAAATCGCTAATTCTGGGAGGGTCGGGGTGAAAAATTTTTTTGCGGGGGGTGAAAAATGATTCTGCGGGGGTGAAACCCCCTCAAACCCCCCAAGATCATGTATGGTCAATAGTTGAAGACATACGGGACTTTGGATACTGTTTTGACCGAGGTGGAAACCTGCCTTAGGAATACCGAAATTTACACCATTATATGATCTTTGGGGCATGCATAGGCATGAGGTGAGAGGAGATATAAATCCACCCTGAGCTGAAAAACTGATAGCTATACAGCCATTTTTGCCGAAAAACATACCGATGTATGCAGGGGCACATGCAGAATTTTCCTAAGGAAAGGATGAGAGCGGTCCAAAATTGGTGACCTATATTTCGAGACATGTTCGCCGGGGCACAAAATAAAGTGCGTTTTCTGACGTTTCCGAACATAGCTCATGAAATTCAATCTTTTCGACAAAATTTTATATTCTCTTAATATGCTATGAAAAATGACGTTTTTTTGAAGCATTGCCAATTTCGATAATTTTCCACGCATTCTCTTCCCCTTGCCAAATTTTTTTTCGGCCAAGGAGGGGGGGGGGCAGCCGCCCCTACGTACGTCCATGTATGTATGTAACCTTTTTTTGGACCCGAAAAATCATCTATAAAACCTTCTTTGGACTCTGGTACATACGTACCGTGTAGGTTCAGAAATGCTATACAGTTGCTTTTTAACATTCAAAAGGATTTTAAGTTATTTTCCCGACTTCAAAAGGGCTAAATAGCTATTTTTAGTCGAAAAAGGCTATATAGCTATATTTGTGAGCTAAAATTAGCTACATTTTTGCCACAAACGCTCGAAAAGGATGGTCTTAAAACGATATCATTTTTTACTGTAGAATCGTTCTTCACAAAATTTTTGACTATCTCCAAGTATTTCGATTTTCACCTCTACCTGAATGTTAGAACGTTTCTAGTGAAATTTTAGATCAATAGTACCAATTTTTAAGCGTTTCGCGCCATACAGTCATTTTTAACTTCACGTTGCATCTAGGAAGAAAGAGTATCGTCGGAAACGCAAAAAATAATATTTTTGACGTTTATCCCTAGTTTTTGAGTTCGAAAAGGTACTTCGGGAAAATCGCATGGTTCCTTCCAGAATCGTCATACTATACATAAGTACAGTGCGCATGTAGACTGTAAACACATACTGCAAGCCGCTAACATGTTTTAATAACAGCTTAAAGAGAGAAAACATATATTCCATTGGAGATACATAAAATCATTTTATGTTTATACTAAGGCAATAATTTTTTTAAAAATACAATAAATAAAAATATATAGTGTTGTTTCAGTAAACGCAGCATATCGATATGAATTCACAGTTTATTTTATGAACTTTGCGCAGAGACGACGATTTTTTAATTCACTTAACCCGATTATGCAGACTGCTTTAATACGAGGCAAGAATCATGATTTTGTAACCGGCAATCAATAGACGATGAAATTGTGCAAAATTTCAGTACAGTAGGCTCGCTAAAAACTGGTTTTAGCAGTAGGTGCATATGTACCTACTTTCTTGAGCGTCCAAAATTTCTCTCCATACACAATGTAGTCTATGTAGCTAGCTTATATTTATCTAGTCTAAACAAACGCATCTGAAACTAAGATCTTATTTGCACGTCGACAATCCTTGGAAATATTTTCTCGTGCCATCCATAGCAGCCTCAGTTTTGTATAAATTTTTCTCCACTTTTGCACCAATTCTACTTTTTCTTTGTCACAAAAAAATAATCTTCCAGTATAATAGCGAGAAAGAGGATACACTACGTTAACCGACCATTAGGAGCATATTAAAATAGATCATGTTATGCTTAAGAATGTACATATATTTAAGTATCTTAGCTTTATTTTGAAAAAAACCTAAAGTAAGGAGTTTGCAAGCACGTATGTAATAATCTGGGCAAATTCTCTGAAATGCCTGCACATACATAACTTACTTAACTCATACAATGTGCACTGCTAAAAAAGACAGAAAAAAGGCTTTTGATACACAAAAAGGCACATAATGCTTAGAAATTGGAAAAAACGCGCATAAAATTAAAATGTAAAAATGGCTGTAAATGTTTTCTTATTTTTTATTCATTTATTCGTGTTAAAAACTAAGTAATATATAGCTTTAAATTGCGCAATTTTTCTCATAATTTCTTATTATTAAATTAACGCTGCGCAAAAGTGAAAAAATCGTTGAAAGATAAACAAACGTAAACGGGCGCTACAATACTCACTTGCAAATTAAGCTGCTGCAATCGCCTGTCAATTTCGTCGTCGTCCAAGTCATCGTCGAACATATGAGACGACGGTGGTTGTACCGCAGCCGCTTTTGTCATTGCCGAGCGCTGCTGAAGCGACGACCTTAAAAAGTAAGCAATTCAGTAAAGCAGGTGTTAGATTAATGATAATTAAGACTCTTACATGGACAAAGGCCGGTCTTCTCATCACACATAAAACGTCACGCAATTTTGGGTGGGGGGGGGGTTCCGGCTATTTTTTAGGGGGGGGGGTGGGGTTAATGACCAACAATTCTTGGACAAAAACGACCAAAGCAAACCTAAAAACGGCCAAAAAAATCGGAGAAGGGTGAAGGGTAAGAAATTTTTTGGCTTGGGGATGGGGGACAACTAACTTTGGGTGGGGGACCCCCCATCTCCCTGTTACACGTAAGCTTCTCATTGATACCAGCTACCCAATTTTTCACTTGTTTATCCTGTCCTTTTACAAAGTGGTTGTTTGGATGGTTCTGTTGATTGGTTCATCATTAGTACATAGCTTGATTGCTTATTAATTCTTGGTTGGCTAGTTATTGGTTGATTGATTAATTGATTTTCAAATCATTTCCATGCATTTTCCTAGATTTAACATCATTTATCAATTGATTGACTGATTCATACATAGGTTTTAGAGTCATTTTTGTATATTTTTATCATTTTCCTTCGATTCGTATGGCATTTTGCAAAATTATGGACACACAAACGATGGATACCTACTTAAATACGTGTCAAAAAATCTTTTTTGGCGTTCTTGACGATGCTCTTTCTTCCTAGACGATAAAAGCATAAGAAATTTTCAATAAAAGTCGATAGTATTGGACAAAATATAGTCAAAAATGACTGGCGATTAAATCTTTAAACTATTAAACCGCGAGAAGCGCTTAAACTAGAACTTTTTCTACGATTCGCTTTTTCTGCAGATTTTCAGGAAAATTTTGAAACTTTCGGAAAATCGCCAATTTTTGGGGGAGGGAGAGTTGTATGCCTGGAACCCATTCGTGTAACAGGCAGTATGGGGATCCCCCACCCTAAGTCGGTCGTCCGTCCCTCATCCGCCAAAGTCGAAATTTCCCTCACTACTTTAGCAAACTTTTGCGTTTTTAGACCATTTTAGCTGCTTTTTGCCATTTTTTGAGAAAATAGGAGGTCAATTAACCCTCCCCATAAAAAAGCCGACTACTTCCTTCCAGAAGTTGAGCCGTCGCTGGCAACGGCTCGGTGCTAGTCTCATATGAAAAGAAAGTATTATATTAATATTTATCACCTTGGCGCAGGGCTTGCAACTGCAGGAGCTACTGTAGCACCGGTAACCGTCGCTGCTGCCGTCGTATGTCGTTGATATGACGTCGATGGCACCGTAGCGGCCGCCGCTGGCGCCCGCGATGGCGGCTGCGCAGCTTGCGTCCGGCTTAGAACAGGCATTTTGGCGAATCGAGATTCAAAGAAGTCCTAGAAATAAAACTCAATGATCAGCCGGTTAGTCACAGATTGCGAGAAGTAAGTCACACATATGACTCGGACGTATACTTAAAATTTTATTCATTAAGTATTACTCTCGTATATATCTTACCTTTCCCAAAAGGTCGTTTTGCATTTATCTATTATCATTTCGTAACATACATGTATTAGGGGGTATCCCCCAGAACTATTGGAAGGCATACCCCCCTCAGGTGATTTTGGACCAAAATTGATTGCTTGAACCATGACAAAGCGGTAAATGACGTCTAACAGTGTTATTTTTAAGTAAATATGTATACTTATTTTTTCGAGCAGTATACTCTTCAATTCATTCATCAAGACATTTTTCTTCTATTATTTTGCTTAAATTCAATCTTAAAGGCCATTCCATTGTCCTTATTGTTATTAGTTTCATCAGATTTGACCATGCATATTGATTGAAAAATCAAATGCTGCTAATTAAGTAATTAAGTACGAAAATTCGACATTAATTAGTTAAAAAATTAATCAATTACTCCCCACCCAAGGAAACTCGGTTTACCCCCTCCCAGAGCTTTTGACCATGCGCATTTATGTTTTGTACCCATGCATTACGAACGCTTTAAGTTTGGCTTACATACATAAGTGAACAACGCTTCAATTTTCTCGTTTGTTCTGCTTTGTAAATCACTGTACATGGGCAGCAGCCAAAT
Source organism: Mermis nigrescens (assembly GCA_036768485.1). NCBI lineage: Eukaryota > Metazoa > Nematoda > Enoplea > Mermithida > Mermithidae > Mermis > Mermis nigrescens. Next base: position 3,334,151 of record JAVLUZ010000151.1, on the reverse strand, counting down.
CCTAGGGGGTCTGGGTATTATAAAAGCAGCAGTAATCCTTAAGAATATGCCGAAATTCAATTCTGAGGCCTACCGATTTTTGCTTAACCATCACACATTACCGTAGGAAGGGAGGCACAGATGATAAAGGTCAAGAAAAAACTTGTGTCAAGAAAAAATCGAAACTTGTGGCACCAAGAGAGTAAATAAAGATCTTTGATACAGTAAAATAAATTTATGACAATATATAGAATACAAAAATAGCTTTAAAATACTATATTTTGAGTCTACACTGCTTAACAGCACCTCACATTAACAAGCTCTACTACTATCTATCAAGATATAGAATTTTAACTTTAAAGTGCCATTTTTTTGGTCGCGACTACCGCAAAATTCTTCAAAACACTTCATCGATGGCGCGGAGATTTACTAATGGAAAAATAAGAATTTCCCACCTTTCCGTGCATTATTTTACCATTCAAAACATTTTTTATGGATAAGGAGGGGGCGGCTTCCTGCCACCAAATATGGCCCTGCCTTATTGGTACCAGCAGCCCAAATTTCAGCTGTTGTTCCTGTACAAAGTAATTGATTGGTTGATCATTGATTGGACAGTTTGTAATCGATTATTGGCTTGCTTGGTTGTATTAACTGGAATTGGCTGGCTAATCGTTTTTTAGTTCACTATTGTTTGACTGGTTGATTTAAAATCCTTAACACGTTCCCTAGCTTCCTTTCTATTTCTCTATCATTGCATCACCGGTTGTATGAAATCTTTCGTTAGACCGGCAAGTCTCCCCATTAGCACCGACCGACCCGGTTCCCACTCGTACCGCTTTGAATCAAAATATATAGTTAGCTCATATATGTAACCATCGTAAGATCGAACACCCTGGAGACTATAAATTGACTACATTTTTATCTGAATAGAATGTGAGTGCGACTCAAATTGAACATATATACAGGTGTATCAAATGTATGTAAGCCCAAATTTTGGTAGGCTAAATGTATACATGGATAATAGATTACATGCACACGATACGTTAGCATTTTACAAAGATGATTATAGTCTGACGATTATTAATATCAGATCACATGATTGCATCATACAGTCAACTGATTAGACAAATGGCGACTTTGTAGATCTGTGTACAGACTTGTATTCTAAGCATCGACTTAGTAATTTCATGATCAGGCCCATTATATTTGACACAATTCGCGAACATCAATCGCATATCGGCAGCGAATTCTGAGGGTGATCTGTACGAGCTATTTTCAAGCTTATCCTAAACAAAGGAAAGTCAAAGTCAGGCAGCTATATACAGGCCCGTATCCAGGATTTTATTTCGGGGGGAGGGCTAAAATTTTTGAGGCCAGATATCTCGAAAACCATTAGGAGATAGACGAAAATAAAGGCAGTTTTGAGCGTATCTCGGCGAGCTCTATACGATGGTGGAGAAAAATTTCAAAAAAATTCAAAAATGTTACACTGTATTTCATATTGATATACAGCAAATTTATCATTTAAGCTGATTTCTCATCACTTAATCGACGAATTATTTCTTATCTCTTGCCTTTGCACTTAATCAATGTGCTTTACAGAGAAAAACAATACAGATAATGAATAATTCGGCGCCAAGGGCCGAAAAAATTGATATATTCTGCATGTCAAGTTCAAATTTGAGCGGTTTTGAGCAGGCTAGAAGACAAAAAACATATATAAACAATAAATACGGCGCGGAGCATCGGAAAAATTTCATGTTTCCCATGTCAAACCTCAAATTTGAGCTGTTTTGAGTGAGCTAGACGGCAAAAACTATAACTGAACAATGAAACCGGCGCACAGCGCTGGAAAAAAATTAACATGCTCTCTATGTCTACTCAAATTTGAACGATTCTTAGCGGTTTAGAAGACAAAACTATACATAAACAATAAAACCGGCGCGAAGCGCCGGAAAATTTTGACTTTACTTGCTCAAAAGTACGCTAAAAACCAGTTTGGCGGTGCTTAGACGCACTTCGCCAATTTTTAATTATTCCCTTTGGGGGACCCTTGGTAAAAACCAAAATTTTTTTCACATTTCGCAGGCCCCCCGCCGTCCCCCTGAATCTGTATTCATATATTTCACATTTCGAGCCTGTATTTATATATATATATATATATATATATATATATATATATATATATATATACATGGGCGTAGGCAGGGGGGACGGCCGCCCGCCCCCACCCCCCTTAGCCCAAAAATAATTTTGGAAAGGTAAGGAAATGCATGAAAATTGGCATCATTTTACCGAAAATTCTCAAATTTTCGTAGAATCACTATTTTCGTTAATTTAGGCCCAAGCGGGCCAAAAAACGTCATTTTTACAGCTTCTTAGGAGAAAATAAAATTTTTTCGAAAAATTGAATTTTATGAGCTTAACGGATAGAGCATGTTCGCAAACGTCAGAAAATGCACTTTATTTGGCGCCCCGGCGAACATATCCCTTAATATAATATAGGGTCACCAATTTTGGACCGCCCCCTTAAAAAAATCCTGCCTACGCCCTTGTATATATATATATATATATATATATATATATATATATATATATATATATATATATATATATATATATATATATATATATACATACATGCGTATGCACATAGACAGTGCTCAGTGCTTCGTCCTGTCAAACCTTCCAATCAAAACGGTTGCCTTGGTCGACCTGGTCAAAATAAATTGTTGTCCAGCTTGCAAAAGTCGTTGTTCAAATCCATAAGTTGATTTTATGGTTTTAAAATTTTAGTCTCGGAAAATGCATGCGTAATCAACGCAAGACTTAGCTACGGTTCGCAAAATCAGTGCTGAAGCAAGGGCGTCGTCTCAAGTTTTAACATTGGCATGCTGAAACATCTGACGACGTCCTATGTTTTAACATTGGCCTTGCGAACCTTAACAAAACCTAAGGATGGTTACGCATGCATTTTCCGACGCGAGAAACGGTATCAACGTATGTTCGCTGCTGTTTTGCACTTTTGCGTTTCTTTATAAGCAGTCATTCAATGATTTTTTTGTAAAAAAATTTGCCGATGTCTGCTCCTACTTTTTTACTCTTACATACTACATTAAATTGTTGGTGGTACACTGTGTTAGCCCTCTTAGCTAAACAGTAAGCCATTCCTCCAACTAAGGATCAATTCTATGACTTCAGAACCGACAAGTTTCAACCTCAACGTTTTGATGGCTTAGATTTGAAATTTTATCAAAAAATTACTAATTTCCGTTGTTAAAATATTGCCCATTTAAGCGCTGTCTCTCTGAGCGAAAATAGTAAGTCTCATCGATTCAATCGATAAAAAACAATGCGAATCGATATTAGCTCAAATTTATTTGAGAAATAGACGGATTTTTTCAAGAAAGAAGACACGTTAAGCTGCGTTAAAGAATATAAATACTTATCCTTAATAGACGTTAAATCCATTGGGTGCTTGATGACGTCATGATAGTCAGGCACGCTAGCTTTATCCACAGGACGATAGAAAGGCCACGCATAATGCTGGAAACAAAAGGATCGATTACAGCCAAATAATCAGACGGTTACACAGCTGTTTAATCGAACAGCCTACCGAATGTCGTTTCGAGAATAACTCCTTCACGACACTCAGGCAATATTTCAACCGCTCGTCTATTTTCTGCTTGAATTTCGATTTGGCATTTAGCTAAAAAATTAATCGATATATTGTCGTAAAATCTGTAAATTGATCAGACACGAACATACTTGTATACACATTAAAAAAAGTCCGATTGTATGCATACACGGAACAGGGGATAAGGGATTCCCACCCAAAGTTGGTAATCCCCCATTTCACCAAGGTTGGGATTTTTCAATTCTCCTTCAGATTTTTGACAATAACTTGCTTAACAGTCATTTCGAGGTGCTTTTTGTGTCATTTTTGGGCAGAAATTGAAGGTCATTCACGACATAGCTCTTATTACCTGAAATTTTATAAACCAGGCTCGTCTTTTAGACGGAGATTATGTTTTGACAATGAAACTACTTTGAAAATCCCGCTTTCGTTGTCGGAAAACGACCCTTTAAAGCAAGAAAACCCTTTTTTTGATAGCTAAAACTTATTTTTCGACCTGGACTACAACTTTCTAGGCAAGGACAACCAACTTGAGAGTCGGAAAACAACTTTATGGGCCAAAGAAATAACTTTTCAAAGCAAGACAACAACTTTTCAGACGCAAAAATTTTTTTACCCCCAGAATTGGGGATTTTCCGAGAGTTCCCAAAAATTTTCTAAAAATTTGTTTGTTCAATTGGATCACTTAAACAATGGCATACACAATTACAATAATGAAGCATGTTTATTAATAAGCTTTCACTGCACATACTAATATTTCAAGAATATACTCTAGATTCATTAATATAACTGCACCCCCAAAATTTTGGTGCTGTTCACCTATGCTTGTAACTACAATTGTAGAACTTGTAACACACCTGTTAAATTTGTAGAATTTGTGCATGTCTATCTACAGCACAATTGTAGCACTTGTACCAAAAAATTGCACAATCTATTTAATCCTTGTTGGACTTGTCAATTTCAATTATTTACTTGTCTAGTCGCTTGTAGCTTGTATATATTTATGCAACGCCTACATGCAGAGCATATTGCGATTTTTTTTCTAGCTTGTTAGTTGTAGCTTGTAGCTTGCAATTCTTATGCAACGGGCCCGATAAGGGTAGGATTTCAAATCTGATCTTAAACGTTTTTTACTTATCCTGTGACTATTCTACTGCAGAACTAAACTTGTGAATGTTGACCTATTTTATTGACTAAAAGATTATTTTCCTTCTAGGCCTTCCGGTAGGTCAATTAAATTAAAGATTTTTCATCACTTTAGAATGACGTATTGGACCTTGAACTTTATTAATGATTTGTGGTTTTCATTGCCGAGCGGAACAAAATAAGCGCATGGTTGGGAAGCCTACAACATAAATTTCTTTCTTTTTGAGTGTACTGTGCCAAGGTCAATTTTTTCAAAAAATTTCATCCATAATGTTACTAATAATTTGACCTTAAATTTTTGTTAAATTTATTATGGATTATTCAGCCGCGGAACAGAACTTGCGCGTATTTGCTTTGTTTACATCGAAAAATTTATTATCTCTCCAGCGCCTTGTGGATAATCATTTATCTCACTGTTCTTTCTTCTTTTGATCAATTGAGGAAATTAAAGAACATTAAAGTGGCATGGAAAATTTTGAAAGAAAAGTTAAATCAAATTTTAGAAAAATGATGAGAAAAAGGTTTTGAACCAAAAAAATGTTAATCAGGACTAAAACAGCATGTATACAATGTATACAAGTTTCTGAGAAAATTTAAATGATGGATGTCTGCAGTATTCTCGAGGGTCAAGCAAATGCAATGCTGGGGATCAGACCTCCCCACGACACGAATGGTTTGGACTGACTTGTTGATATTGCCACAGTTTGAAGATTTAAATGATTTGTTGGCTCTCCATCACATATGCACGTAGAGGATGAGAATAAGGGAGTCTAGAAACATCGAATGGAAAAATAGCAAATTTCCTAGAAAAATTAGACAAAATAAGACCAAATGTTGATGAAAATCGGAAATTTGCTTTGAACGTGCTTTAAATTGACTAAAAACTGTGAAATAATGTAGTCTTAACCTTTGTCACTCATACCTCAGTTCTTGAGGTTATTTTGACCCAAAAAACTAGCATACTCTTTCTGATACGGTTGACACCCCCGATCGCCCATGCATACTGTGCTTCTGTGCTCTCCATTGCATTTAATGGCCGATTGACACGCGTACATCCCCATAATAATCAGACATTTTAGCAGGAATACAAGAAGGGAAGTTTAATAAATGCTGTCTGAGACAAATTAATTGTTTGAACAGCGAGTCGCATGAAAGCTGGACGGTGAAAAAGATTCAGGACACGATCGATAATATCAATAACAAGGGGTCATCATTCAAAAGCTAAAATAGCTAAGCTACATAGCATGCCTATTTATGTGACTTATAAAATGGTCTAGACATTGAAGCTATGCAATTCATGTTATAACCCTATTTATTCAACGCTTATAAAGTTTTAACAAAGGATTGCGATGGGTTTAGCTAAATCAAGTATGTTATTACATTTAAAAACAGACGTGAAGTTCGTATAAAGGGAATCGCTCGATCGTGCATGTGCTGGGTAAGACTAAAAGCATTCGAACTCGATGTAATAGGCGGGTGTTTGACTATAGAAGACGCTAACAGTTCCCTTCATCCACATAACAGATCTTTACACTGCATATCTACGCTCTTGACGTAATGCATGCGACGCTGATATTAATTATTTTCTTCACTCTCTTTCATTTATACTATTGCTGGAATTTGATATGCTTCCTACGAATAGAGACCTTACTTTGGTGTGTTGGTGTGGAATCTGGATCAGACATGACACGCGGTGGATTGGGCTATAATAGACCCTTAGAATGAAAACGTGGACAATTTTATGCGAAAATGAACGAAAATGCTGTCCGAAAATGAACGAAAAATAAAAATTTTCTTTAAAACTACTTAAATTCACGAAAAACTTTATAACGTAATTTCAAGGCCATTTTAGTATTTAGTGGAGTTTTTGAGCTCGTTCTGGCCCAAAAAACTCCGATTTTCACTTTCATAGACCAGCTGACCCCTCCCTCAAGATAGGCCATGCGGTGCATTAGTGGTCTGCCTGGATCCCCAGTGAATTTGCTAAACCCTTCAAAATCGACACACACCTCTCTCTCAGAATTGAATGTTTGTACTATTTTTGACAGCTTTGCTCCATCAGACCCGTGGGTTGATGTATATCCCATGTTCATAATAGAGATCCGCGTATTTATAAATATAAGTATATTATACTGTCTTCAGCTTACTGATGAAAAGGCATATGCAGATTAAATCGAAAGCTAGACTTGGACCATGTTTCAATTTCAAAGAAACTGGAATGGTATTTTTATTGCTCGTGTTGTTCCTGATATTTTGCAATCATTTTAATTTTTCTTGCCAAAAGTCTAGTTGCCTGTTTTTTGCAGTTTACTGTAAAGCCATAAGTTATTAAGTATCAAGCTTCTCAGTACCCTCTTTTTTACTGCAACACATGTTTTATTCAGCAAAAGAAAACGTATTGACCTATATTTTATTAGAAAAGCTTGATTTCATGATTTTATAACATGTAATATGCGTGTCGCAGATCGCATTCCTTACACATTTTCGAATGTTCAAATACGTTTTTTTCAATTGATTTTCAGTTTAGCGCAAACTTAATGATATTTTTGAAATTCTCATGCTCTTGGCTACCAGAAATACGTATTTTTATTCATTTTTGTTATCTCCCCAATGACTAGATTTTCGATCTAGACCTTGGTAAGTCTAGGGTGCGTGACCCCATGGGAACAGGAGGGTTAACTGCATAATGAATGTAAAGAAAAGCGACCAAGTGCATTGGATAACCAATGACACGTACTTTTTCTTAATAATAGTTAGCATGATTCGGTTTATAAACGGAGAAGCTAGCTTACAAAAAACGACCAAAACACATGTTTTTTTATCCTAGAGTTTAAACTTTACACCTCCATACCTGAATCTGTATTGGATTAAGAAAACGTTCAAGTTTGATGTGTAATCTCTAGGATTACTTGATTTATAGAGTACCCTGCAAGTCCTGAATCATAACCGAAGAAGCGAGTAAACGAAAAAAAGGGAAAAACGCATTTTTTATCTACCGCAGTGTGTAAGCTTTAAACCTATATAACTAACTTCGTATAGATTTTATAGGAACGCAATCAAGTTCTGCGTGTAGCCCCTAAAGTCTACTACTTTATTTTAAGTATGATTTTTAGGGCGCGACTTATAAACAGAGAAAAAGGCAGTCCGAAAACCGATTAAACGCTTTTTTTGGCCCAGATATTTACAGTGCTTATTTCGGAAACAAAAAAAAAATTAGAGAAATTTATGCACTACATTATAAATGCATTAGATTCCATCAAAAGTGTGAAGTGAGTTATTTACAGGCGGTAGCCTGGAACAAATTTAAATTAGACATTTGTCTTACTGTAACACTAGAACCAGTCAATGTAAAAAAATATAAAAAGGAGATTCGTGACCTAGAGACCATGAACAACATCTTAAAAAAATTGGTTCTTCGCAATCAATAGATAGAGATTTTAATTTTGGTGTAAACTTTGCATTCTTTCTACAAGCTGGTCATTCAGTGTAAAGAAAAACCAAAGAAACGCCTACAGCAAGTTTTTTATTACATATCCTTTAAAAAACTGCACCTTCGAGATATGTCCTATTATAGGTGTAGGGGTACAAAGGTAATATGGGCACCCAAGTATTTTATATGTATGGGCTAACGCGCTACCTGTGATATATTGAAAGAGCAATTTTGATATTGATAAGAAACTCAATTAATCATTAACACAACAAAGCTTCTTCTTAACCCTTTTTCTTGGCCAATGAGAAATCTTTTATAACGGCTTGTTTTTTTCAGAGGCAGCATAATTCACTTCGATTTTTACGTTTATCAGCGCAAACCTAAGTCTTAGTAGCTTCTTACATTTTTCACAGGCATGCATAGGTAACTTTTCCCTAGTTAATCCCCTACTTTTATGCCCTTAATGATGCGTAATTCAAAGTCGATTTGTCCAGTCTGTTCCATCGGAGCACTTTTCCGTGTCAGTCAGATTATAGCGCTTGTTCGTTTGAAAAATGAGGAGATAAACTTCAAGCAATCACTTAAGAAAAATTAGATGATCATTGCATTCGCGTCTACAAGGCACCAGATAGCTTTTTACTGAGACCGAACCAGACAGCACGCATCAGATGATGTCTTAGCTCAGATGATTAGTCGCGGTGAAGCGTTTGTCGACGTTTCTGCATTTACATATTAAAGAAATAGGGAAATCAAGAAATAAAGAAATAGGTAATCAAGAAATAATATTCAACGGATCATAACTTCATAACTTAGCTCTTTCCTCATTCTCATGCTCAAGCGCTTTTATCTATATATCGGTGTGTTGTTTGTGATCAAAATCATATTCGATTTAGTCTTCCTGCGGATTTTGACCTATTTTCGCCCTATTGGTTTTGCACACGCACAATGTTGGCATGCTACGCATTCGTTACTTTTTGTCTTTTAACACCGTCGACTACGAGGTAAATTGGAATTCGCAATAATAAATATTGACTACATAAGTTCTTGACTTATTAAAATTTCGGCTCACATTTAAACAGAAAATTGAATGGCTTTTGAAATTTATTGAGTTTTATGAGATTTTTACATTCTATAATTATGTAAGTATCTAGGTTATACGTATTCCACCGAGAATTCATGGAATCATTTACATAATTGCAATAATACATTAAGTAATGCTGGACCCAATTAATTTTTTTAAGTTTGCCTATCCCTAAATGTTCACATCTTAAACTTGATAAAAAATTTATCTTGTACGTCATTGCTAACTCTAACTTTTTGTAGGGCACAATTCTCGACTGAAGCGGTGAGAACAATTCGATATGTATTTTAATAAAGTTGAGTTTTATTATTTTTCAAAACTGACTACAAAACGTAGTCCAAAGAGTAGTATTTTGTATGAACGACCGCCGTTTTTTAACACAAGTTCTTGTTTTTAGAATTCTAAATTAACGATAGCCATTGACGTAAGTTATTAATTTATATTCGTTTTATCGTGAAAATTATTTATCTAAATTCGCGTTCAGGCAATAGTTGAAAATGCTGAGAAAATCAGAAAAAACGCTGAGCAGGTCGAGTTGATCGCGCGCAATCTTGCCCGCAATGCAGTAAGACAACCTTTCAAGACCGATTATATGTATTACTAGCAAAGAAAAATGCTTCGATGGAACAAAAAAGACGAATATACTCGGAAGTACGCATCATTAGGACATAAAAGGAGGGGACTAGGGAAAAGTTACTTATGTATGCCTGTGAAAGTTGTAAGAATCCACTAAAAATAAAACTTCTATCAAAAAACAAAAAAATCGAAGTATATTCTGCGGGGTGCAGAAGCAGTTGTCCCTCCGACGTAAATTAAGTAATAATAACAGCTTATTCTTAGAAGAAAAGCTATCACTAATAAAAAAGCGACATAATGTGCATTCTTAGGTTAGCATGGCACGCACTGCTTTGGGCAGCAATTAACAACGTCGTGTGCTTGTCCAAATTCATTTTTTAAGCCACTGGCAATGAACTAAATATTGGTTTTATATTAAAAGAGAAATTCGATATCGATAAGATACTATATCGGTTATTAAAACATCGAAACTTGTCCATCATTTTTTCAGAGCCAGTAGTGATCAATGTTTTGTTAAATAATCCTTTTTTCAGAAGCCGTAGAATATACTTCGATTTGCTGCGTTTTTTTAGCAGAAGTCTTATTTTTAGTAGTTTTGCACATCTTTCACAGGCATAAATAAGTAAGTTTCCAATAGTCTTCTCCTTTAATGTCCTTAACGATGCGTAACTCCAAGTATATTCGTCCTTTTTGTTCGATCAGAGCATTTTTTCACTGCTAGTGCCTACTTTTAATTAGCTTGATTTGATCAAATCAGCCAGTAAACACATACAGTAACATGCCACAATTATGACATCAGTCCAATAAGGCGGAAAACCATATTGTTCTAAACATCAGTATTATTTTTTTAAACGAGAGCACCTCATATATTTTAAATAGATCGAATGTTTTAAGCGTAAACTTTACACAACTAATGGTATAAAGAACACTTACACTCAGATTCGTATGTAATCCTGACGTTACACGGAACATTTTGAGAAGAAAGCTTTTGGAACGCTCCAAAACTATAATTAATTTACAGTGTAAACTTGACACAGCTACTGAGTGTAAAATTAAGCATACGGTCAGATTATTAATCCTGATCTTGGGAACATATTTTAAAAAACTTTACGCTTTGCAACGTTCCGGTAGTAGAATAAATTTGTGGTGTAAATTTTAGTCATCGACAATGAATGCATATTAAAATTTCTGGAGGTCTAAGATTGTGTCAATAGTACGTTTTCAATAGTTTCTGGTGAATTTTTAGCGGGTGTCCACTAGAAATCTGCACTGACTTTAAAGTCGTTTAATTGACGACTTGAAGGGAATAAATTAAACATCCAATACATAGGTCGAAAGAGAAAAAAGGTGAATAATTTACAATCATGGACGACTTCGATTAACTCCATAAATACGAACAATATCAATACGTTTAAGAGTACTCGCACATAGCTTCTGTACAACATTTTTATCAACTTTTTTCAAACAATATTTGATACGTGTCATTAATTGATCCAAGTTTTTGGCTTGTCAGCCTGGTGGGAGTTTTTGAAGAATATGGTGTGAACCGATTTTGCGCCATTCCGGCAGAACTGCCATACAATTGCGCAAAAACGATACTTTGTGTCACTAAAAGACGCGGAAAAAAATAATAAACCAAATCCATACAAAACTCACAGAGTTACGGTACTTCAAACATCATACTTCGACATTCACCATTTTGAGCCACTTTAAGGAATTTTAGCAGTTTATCAAAGGTTTCCAATTTTTACTAATTAATATTTTCCTGCCATTTTCAAGGTCGCAGATTACAAAAAATTAAGTTATACTGCGTGGAAACCAAGATTAAAGAAAAATTTTTCTGTAATTTTTTGCCCAAATTTTCAAGAAATTTTTTTTAATTTCACTATTTTTAGCATTGTTTACATCCAGTTAAAGATTTCTACTTAAATACGATTCAAACAGCATTTTTGGATTATCTTAAAGTTCCAACCATTTGAAGATTCAAACAGTGGAATGCAGAATAACATGTACCCAACTTAGGTCGACCTAAGCATCTATACATCGACCTGAGCATCTATACATCGACCTAAGCATCTATACGTTGACCTAAGCATCTATACCTCGACCTAAGCGGGAGCGACCTCGACCTAAGCAGCCGAAAACACCTTCTCAGATAAACTAAGCCTAAGCCTAAGCGTCATTTAAGCAGAAACTTGAATTTTCACATTATCTAGACAGAAAGAACATGCAAAAAATTGTTTTTTCAAATTTAAAAATTTTCAAACAAAATTTTTTTCCGTAAAATAAAAGTTATTTTTTCGTAATCAGCGACCTTGAAAATGTCAGATACATATGTTTTCAGCCCAAATTCGGAACATTTTTGGTAAACTGTAAAATACCTCACTTTAATGTAGCTATATCCTGAGTAACTCTATCTTCACCAATATTGGTCCGTTTTTCATAAAATTTTTTTCCGCACTTTCTTTATGCATGTCCTCCTCATTTCAATCAATATCGTTCCTTTCCACGTACATCTGCAAGTTTTCCGTTCACACCATATAGTAAAGTTTAGCCGCCTCGTGCATACAACAGTCATTTAAGATATGCCCAAAAGTCTTCAACAAAACAGATTTCGGGAACTTTCGCAGGGTTATAAAATTTTTCGACAAGATCAATGTTTTTTTGGCCGCAAATGTTCCAAAACTATTTTTGCATAATGTGAGCTCGCCTGATCCGGCCAAAAGACGTATTCACCTTGCGCATAATTGGTACGAATATAAGGTATCAAGCGGCGTTGAATACATTCTCGTAAATAACGCTGAGCAGTAATGGCATAGCCAGATTTACGCAAAAATGCACTTTTAATAAATTCTCAAGCGACTTCAGGCGTGGTGTGTGTCAAAATCGTGGCTTTTATGACCAGAGCCAGTCTTACTTAATGATGGGAGACCATCGTCAGAAGTATGTAAAATACTGTACGATGTCCGTTTCCTGATGCCTTCGGCGACAAAATGATTAAGAGTGAATAATTTCTCACGATTAATATTTTCAGCATAGAACTTGTACACGCGGTCCCGAAGAGTATCTTGTTTGGAGGCCATACAGAATGCAGAGCCCGAATGTAAAACACAAAAAGACGAATGAGCTTTCAAATGCGTAAAGCTCTTTGCTCAAAAGTGTAAACTTACTTAGCAGGATCACTGTAAACTCAGTGCAGATTTCTAGTGGATATCCGTTATAAAAGAAAATTTTAAATTTTCATCCATTTCTGGCCTTTATTTTGTCTTATTTCCCCAGAAAATTCTCCATTTTTTCCATACGTAGTTTAAGACCTCTCAAACCCCACCCCGTGCACGTCTAGCCATGAGCTAGATTCCCCTTTTTCACGCTTCGTTATTCTGAATAGTGTCGCGCTTCTGATTACTGTCGCACTTGTGAACAGTGTCGCGCTCATGAATAACGTCGCTAACGTGAATAGCGTCGCGGTTATGAATCCCAATCATCACAAAACGGTCAGCGGGCAGATTGGACAAATTACGCGCTAAGCCAACACAATGTTTTGAAAAACGAAAAATTTACGTCTTATCGCGTTGCCAACTTTCAATATTCAATTAATTAAGCACTACTCAATCTACAGATATGCCAGCAAAATACCACATTAACTGTACTACTGAGCCTGGTGCACGCCTACCTTTTGTGTGTAACGTTACTTTGCTTGCAATGAGCGCTTATAGTAGCGCTTGATTGCGTTTTTCCTAGGTTTTCGAATGCACTGGTTCTATTGGTGACATTTTCGAACTGCTGCTTGCTGGACTCGATCCGCGGACTTCTTGATTCAATGTCCGACGCCTTTACCAATCGACGAGGAACGCTTCATTCTGATATTGGAAGAAGCTTTATTAATGGATTTTCTGTATTAATTTAAATTGGAGAGGTTTCTGAGGTTGCTTGAGGATTCAGATTGATGCCAGACATGGGCTAAGCCTAACGGCATGAATGGGGCAAAAATTGCTCCAGCCGCTTCGCAATTTTGGCCTTATTTATCTCAGGCTTAGCCCATGCGCCGGCACCAATGTGAATGCACGTAACTAAGCTTAAGCCTAAGACTTTGGTAACAAAGGCCCAGTGAATGTATAGAACCATTTCAGGATTGAGAATTTATACTGATGCCAGCGCCCTGCTTCCCACCACTAGTTGCTTATGCGCTAAACTTTGTACTTTAAAAATGTCAACGATGGAATCAGCGCATTCGAAAACCTGGGAAAACTGCAACCAAGCGCTACTACAAGCGCTTACTACAAGCGAACTAATGTTACACACAAAAGGTAGGTGTGCACCAGGCGCAGGAATACCGACATTAACTGATGAGCAATTTTTAGGCAAATTAACAATTTGTTAACGAGCAGTAGCTCTACGCAAACGATTGTTAGGCGAGCAATTGTTGGGCGTGCAATGTCTGAGCGAATAATTGTTTGACGAGCAATTGTTCGGCGAGCGATTGTTCGGCGAGCAATTGTCCGACGAGCAACTGCGGGGCGAACAATTGTTACGCGAGCAATTGTTAAGGGAGCAATTTCTGGGCGAGCGATTGTTGGATATGCATCAAATTTTTCCTATACGAAGCGTGATGCAGCTTTGCTGCTAAAAACTCCAACCCTCGCGTTCCCGTGAACTAGGACGGCGTCCTAGCCGATCACTTTTCTTGCGATTTATTTTATTGTATGTTTTATATGACTACAAAACTTTGTCTAGCCTCATTTGAGACCTAGTCAAATCATTTGAAATATTCAAGCTAGTGAATAAAATTATATATCCTAGAAATTTAGTATATTTTCACGATTATTACGTAAAAACTTAAATTACAAAAGAGTTTTGGTCAATGATTAGTACAAGATTAGTGGGCTTCTGCTTTTTATTCAGCTACTACAGTCCTAAAATGATATTTTAGTCAACTAAAATATACTATTATTTGTATTTATTTTATGCATGTCTACCTCATGCCCATGCTTAAGTATGGTAGCGGTTCTTCCGTCTTAAATTCTTACAAAGGTATTTAAGACAAAAATGGCAAACATATTCGAAAAGAACATAAAAAACTGCACAAAATGATACTAATATTTCCTATTTTGAGTAAGATTAAGTGCATTTTAACCAGGCTAGGACGGCGTCCTAGCACGGGAACTTTTGACTTCAAAAACAAACGGGAATGCGAGGGTTAAAGCTCGTGCTATGGCTCGATATACTGTAGAATATAATTTCTGTCGTGTCAGTTTAAATCATTTTTGTAGCCACTTTAAATTTAAACCGAAATTGCAACAAAAATAAGCGCTACTTCTGTAGTCAAAAACAGCGGGTGCGAAAATTAATTAATAGTCTCACTTCAATTGAAGACTACGCGACCGTGACTCAGAAAATTTTTAGTTTTTATTAAGTGGGTTTGTAATTCAGAATAATGAGTTATCGATTGTAATACGATCGTTCGATTCTATCTGCCTATCCTAATTTGAATGTAAGTAATACTTAACATGTTAGAATATACGTGAGCGAAATTTAGCGGGCTTATTTCTCATAATTTTATCAAAATGTGATAATAGTCCTGATTATTAGAGATCGTCAAACATAAAAACTGTCATCTTATCTTTAACTTATGACGATGTAAAGCTATTAGCAATTTAGATACTATATTTTAAATCAGGTAGAATTGAGCACTCTAAGAAGGCCCAGTGCTGAATGGTCAAATTTTGAAAGAAAAGAGGTAAGACGTACGTTTTACCGCAAAATTTTATGTATATTTTTGTTATATTTATGTCATACGTTCAATCAGAATAGTAAATAGCAGTGGGTTAAAGTTGGGGAGAAGCTCAAAATTTCGGAAATCGAATATCACGAAAATTGCAAAAAGCCACGCAAAAATAATGAGATATTTGATCGTTTCCGGGCAAGCTCTATGCAATTATGACAAAAATATTTTGAAATAATCGAAAGCATTATTATGTATCAGGTAAAATACTGATTTTATATCGGCGTCAAAAGGTCTTGCAAAATCAACTATAGTACGCTGCTCTACTAAGACTTGACTGAGTGCTATTTTTAAGCTCACTTCATCAGTCAAAAACTACTTATGTGTCTGCGCCCAATTTGCATGTTTCGAGATTGCTGCGATAAGTAAACCTGATGCAAAAGTCTGAGAGGTGGAAGCTGATCGAGTTGAATGAGCTTAATACAAATGGAGAGAGTGGTGAATAAAAAACGGGCAAAAACGTATTTTCCACCATCTACCACATTGTAGACTTCGAAAATCTGCACTTAACTCCCTATTGCATGTTATGAAATCCGCTCTGGGATTGTTCGTAGCCTTTGAAAAAAACTTCTGTTCTGCAAAATACTTGCGATATTTATACTTCTAAAAGTAACTCAATATTTTATTTTTTAGACGCAGCTTGCTGGGACATGTAGCCTACAATACGTACTTGTTTTTTATTCTAATCAACTTGTTTTGATCTATAACTGAAGAAATCAGCGGAGAAATCTTCGTCAAAAGATGTTTTTTACACCATCCACCAGATTGTAAAGTGTAAACCCCTTAACTCTGTATTGAATGTAAAAAAGTCTGCTGGTAAGCCGGAATTAGCCCTTGGTCATACTACATTTCTATTAGAAAAATTTTCTTGGGACTCGAAGCAAAACTTGTTGGTAGCAGACACAAAGAAGGCAAAAATACGGCGAAAATCTGTCACTACAACCACAGATTTTTACACTCTTCACATTCCCCCTGGGGAACTTATGCGAAATTCTTAAAACAAAAAAGTGTCATCTGGAGAATACCATCTTCTAGAAATCTATGACATATACTTGTATAAGGAGTTTATATTGAGTTGTCTACAACATGGGCGAGAAAACTGTCACAGGTTTGTATATCTTATAATTTTACGGCTTAATTTTACACGCTTATTAAAAACTCGGTATTGAATGTAAACAAAAATAAAAAACACCATGGAGTTTTATTGATTCTCTATTGTTCAGTAAAAATCACAAATCCCAGATGTATCCCGTAGTCCCGTTATAGCTTTGAGGGGGGGGGGGGCGGGGCATATGTTTGGGGCATAGGTGGGCAGCACCAAAATTCTGGAGGGGTGCAAGGTTTTTTAAAGATAAAAAAAGTCTTAAAAAGGTTGTATGGCGATAAGAACCCCATTTTTCAACGTTCCTCACCAAGCACTATCCATTAGCATCAAAAATTGCGAAAAAACAGAATAAATCTCAAAAATTGAATTTTATGAGGTATTTTGGTTTCTGAGGAAGTGTTCGAACTTCTAAGGAGTTTTGTAAACCCCCAAAGCCAATATTCCCACGCCCACAGGGGTACCCAAGTATATTACAGGTATGCGCTAACGCACTAGCTACTAGACACCTCCACGTCTGGCATTATTCCATTATATAGCCTTCTATTTTTTCGAAGTTTGCTGCAGTCTTTGGTCAAAATCAAGTCGGCGAAATGGCATCGGTAAGAATACACTTCATACATTATGCAATAAGGAACAGTCTAATACGACTAAATACGAAAGTTGAACAGTGCGGCAAACCTAGCTCACCAGGAATATAAAATCGACTTAAAAACAATTCAGAAAGTCTAATGACAGCACAGACTATCATATTTTCGATATAGACTTAATAAAAAGTTGAGGTGTTAAAGAAACAAATGACTCTATTTGACTACTGAGAACAGTCGCACCATCTTTCAGGGTTCAAATGTTTTATGAAGTCGAACAAAATTACTAAATATATACATAGGCTTTTACATGCGCAGCGTGTAATTGTCCGAAACTCTTTAGCTTTGAATGATTTGTAGACTAAAGATGAAAGCTTTACTTTGATCCATGCTTGTTTATACGTTATAAATATGTTGAATCTCCTGCAGAGATTTTTGGAACAAGTTCTGTACAACATACAGACTTTCAGGTCACACTAATTGTAATTTTTGCATGCTTTGCGCATTTTTTATCTGCATATCAAAAAACGTTTCATGCATTATGCCGAATATTGTCGGAATGGTTCGCATATCTCTAATCACATGTACGAGAACCTCCAAATCAATTCTTATAAAAATAAAGTATCTTTGTTCAGACTCAGACATGGTTTGTATCTACCCACATATTATGTTTTTTCAGGACTTTATGCAGGGAAAATAGAAGTATTCGGAAACCTAGCACTGTTTTCTACTGTTCGAAGATAAAATCAACTACTTTATGCTTATGTTCAATTGAATGCGCAAGCGTAATGGCATTCATTGTGTGACTCGATTAGCATGTTGTATTCGTAATATAATAGCCGTAGCTTTCTCATTTTAGCTTTAATTTGCAAATTTAAATTGAAACACAAAAACAATCGACAATTAGCACTGGATCATTATCATTAACTGAATTTACGACTAAGTAATTACTTTGAAGAGTAAGTGGGTAGCAAGTTACAGACTAGCAACATTTACTGCACACCCCTATGTTATATGTACAAAAAGTCTTCCGTTCATGCAAAAATATTTTCAGAGATCATTGTTCATGCGCAAAATACCTCGTACAAAACGAACAGCGCTTTCATCTCTTTTGTGAATAATTTAGAGAACGTTAGTCGTCCATTTTGAGAAGAAATAGAACAAATAAAGTTGAAGAGATCATACCAAAGTTTTCAAGTTTCTATGTCTGCGGATTTTTTTTAAGATAGAGATGCCACTGCATATTTACCTTTCACCTTATTATGTACTTTACAGAACTAAAACGCCTTTTCCAATGTCTTAAAACTTATTTAAAAAATGATTAGATACGTTTTGAAGTTTGATATCTGAAAATTTCTTTTCTTGCAATCTTCTATTTTAATTTGGTTTCGTATTTGACAAATGTTTGAATTCAAACAGTTCGATCAACAAGATGATTTGTATTTACTGTTTTAGCGGCAGGGAAACATTCAGGCAGCAGCGCGAACGTAAGTCGCTTTGTTAATTGGCTTTGTTTGATTATTTGATGGGAATGATTAGAAAAAATTTCTAGATCAAAAGGATGCACCATGCGCCTAGATTTAGAATGCTTTTATTTTTAAAGTCTTCAATCTAGAGGATACTTCTTTTAACATTGGAAAGTGACGTAAATTATCATTTATTAGAATATGTCCACTTTGTTCTCCGTTCTATATGTAGCCAAAGACATTCACTGACCGAATTTATGTATAAGGATGATTTTCAAATGCAATTTAGAAAATGAAATACTGAGACGTACATATTAAACTTAACGTTCACCTGCTTTTGCCTAGTGCTTTTTTTACTTAATTCAAAACGGAAAAAATTATCAATATATGCTGCAAATACATAAGTAAACAAATGAATAATTTTGAGCTCGTCTTTTTTAACTCAAGCTATCTGACTTTTAAATTAAATTTACTGAACAACTTCTAGAACATTAAATCCAGGAATAGTAAATATTCTGAGGTGCAGTGCACCTATCACAATTAGGTATTAAAAGATAAGGGAGTCAAATTATTCAATTTTCAGTGAAATAGCGAGAGAAAAATCCTGTGCATATGGCCTATTTCTATTTATTTACATGACTAGCAATGAAAAATGCCCCAATGCGACAAGAAAGAACAAATACACTTGGAATGACGCATTAATAAATACAATAAAGGTGGGGACTAGGTAAAAGGTACCTATGCGTATGGAAGACGCAGGAATCTGCTAAAAACTGGACTTTCAGTAAGAAATGCAAAAACCGAAGTATTTATGCAGTAAACAGACAAAAGTTTCACTTTAGTAGTGACCATAATTGAAAGAATAGCTTTTTCTTTTAAGAAAACTGAATAATTCAAATTTTAAAAAAACGACATAATTTTGTTTCTCTTGTGCATAATCAGATCCGAACAAAGCAAGGGGATAAAATTTTAGGAAGGAGCTGTACGCTAGGGTGAACAGTTTTTAACCAATGCGGTTTAGACCACAGATTAGAATTTTGGCGAAACAATATGAATTAGGTGTCCATTGCAGCAACAGTGCAAAATGATAACAAGAAAATTTGAATACTTCTTGAACCTCACTATTGGGCCGTAATAAACAATATGATGTGATTGAGATAATTCGTTTATTAGAGTTGACAAAGCTTAATATTCTTTGTGCACTGTCGAAAAAAACGATATTTGTACTTAACTAAATCGGCTCCTACACATCAGAGCTACTTCATAATCTCTTTTTAACTGAATAAAAATGTTTGTGAAGGCACTTGTTTTCTTTCCGATACCGGATAATATACTTTCATTTTTCGCATAGCTTAGTGGAAATTTAATTTTTAGCAGAAGTTCACGACTTCAACATTATCTTCAGGCAAGTTTTTCATAGTCCTTTTTTATGTCTTTTTGAATCTTATTATAAGTAATCCCTTAATGATTTGTCCTTTTTCAAAAAGAGCGTTTTTACTTGACTAGCGCCCATCGTTTTTATCAGCGAGACATCGGAATAAAGCCAGCAGTCTAGCAACATGTAAGGCAAGATTGTTCTTGAACATAACAATCTCATCGTACCTTATGATAAATTTATCTTAGTATGAAAAGAGGTAGGAAAAAACTGTATAAATAAAGCTCAAAAATCGGTGCACATTCAAAAATAAGAACAATTTTAAAGAACAAGTGAAAATTTTTTGGAGCAAATCAAGCTTAACCTAATGATGTGCAATACACAGTTATATATTAATATTAGTGAATACGCATATTTAAGTGAAAAATCAAATTGAGCTAAAACTATTTAATCTGCAATACACAGTTATATGGAATACTAGAAAAGAAAAATGCTCCCATGGAACGAAAAGGACGAACATACTCGGAATTGCGGATTATTAAAGACACAAAAGGAGGGGACTAGTAAAAAGTCACCTATGCGCTCAAAAAATCATAAGAATATATGCCTAAAGTCGCAAAATCTGCTAAAAATAAGACTTTCCCTAAGCAAAGCCAAAAATCGAAGTATATTTTGTGACTTCTGAAAAAGTGTAGCCTTCTCTATAAAATTTTCAATGCTTCACATAAGAGTGTATAAACATAATCTAACATGTAAACATTTTGTAAATTGCTTGCAAGTTGCAGCGCTGACTCGCTTCGTATCGTGATTGATAGTAAACTAGTGTTTTATTTTGTTATCATGAGCATTATAGCAAGCCAAGTGTACCTACAGTTAGTCTGTTTCATGTAAGCTTACGCGTTTCCTGCTGCTTTGAACCAACAATTTCTTTGTCTTGAATACATCGATGTTTGCTATTTTATTCAATTGGCTTCCAAAGTCTCTCCTTGTTGACTCCATCAAATTTCCAATAGCTACTGCATAGCTAAGTTGCTGCTTTTTCAGTCATATTTTGCTTCTATAGTTTATTTCCACCTCTGCAGGTCGCAAAATATACTTCGATTTTATCCGTTACTTAGATAAAGTCTCATTTTTAGCAGAATTAGGACTTTAGGCGTATACGTGGGTAGCTTTTTCCTAGTCTCCTCCTTATGCATCTAATAATCCACAATTCCAAGTATATTCGTCTGTTTTGTTTCATCGCAGCATTTCCTTCGCTAGCAATTTTATGCTCACAATCCAATATCATGAAATTTCGTTCGGCATTTATGTTATACAAAATGGTTTAAATATGTCCTCAAAGACCCTAGCATATAATTTCGCTCAGCAAATCTACACTATCTTCACTTTCTTCTTATTGAGTTTAAAGGAATGTAAAAAACACGGACAACGAATTTTTTTATTGTCTTTACTTGAAAAAAACCGAATCTCAAAGATGTGTGTTGTTAATTCTGTTGGGGGTACTCATCATAGGTGGGCGGCACCAGAATTATGGGGTGCGAGATTTTTCAAAGGTCAACAAATGACCTTAAAAGTGGTGGTATGGCAAAAAAAACACAATTTTCAACGTTTCTCATCGAGCACTATCCATCGGCATCAAAAAATTGCGAAAAAAAACAAACAAATTTCAAAAATTGAATTGGGGGGATTTTGGTTCCTCAGGGCTGCATACCCCCAAACTCCCCACGCCCAGGTGTGGTACTTATGTGTTGGCGAACTCAAGTATATTATAGGTACGCGCTCATGTGCGACCTATGCTATGATTTTGTTATAAAAGGATACATTCGAGCAATATTTTTTAGTCTGAAAGATGAGATTATGGATTATTACATCGCGGCGACATCACTGCAAGAAAGCAATCCATAATCACTCCATCTAGCGAACAATGTCTTGAACTTCTTACGAGTAAATACGAAGAACTTACGTGGATTAAAAATAAAAATTCTGCATTTAAAATAATTCTTGTTTAGATCATGAAATGAATAACAATATGCATACTGCCGTGATCGCTATTATTATTGAATTTAATAAATGTTTCTGCTACGTTATTACTTAATTTTAGCGGCGAATTATTAATCTTTTACTACAAAAATAATTGGAATTTCCCAAGAATACTGCATGAAATCCTGTATCACAGGCTTACAATTTTATTTGATAACATTTCACTACTAAAAATTATTAAACTGCCTAGTTAGCACGATTTGACCACTTTTAATCAAGTAAGAAACTTTTTGGAGATGTTTCAACTACATGAAAAAGAATGGGTGATATCCTCTTAACGCACTGTCTTATAGTCGAAGGTTTAACTTTGTGCTTGTCAGAAGTATATGCAAAACATATAATTCCTAGTGATGAAAGGGCAAAAACGAAGATACCTGGACGGAAAAAACAGTAATTTAAGCAATGTTTATCCAGTTTTTAAGCAGACTCTGTCTAATGTCGTTGTAGGTATTCTAATTTTTAATAGTGCAAAAAACGTGACAATTATTTTAAATATCGCTAGTCATTCCTTAGTCTGGACTTTACGATTACCGGAAATTTGTGTTCAAAAGTTAAAAACTTGATTATCGACTTGAGACGTATACTCGTGCACCCTACTGTGAAAAAAATCATGAGAAAAATTAATTTCCTTTAACACATACATTAGTTGAATGTATATAATGTTTAACAGCTCTCGCTAAGCCTCTACAACTCTTTTACCCTGCTTAGTCGTCAGTTAAATCAGTGACTGGAAAAATAAGGGCTTAAATATGTCAAAGCTATCTGAGTTAAAAAGATAACATTGATTTATGAAAATGGCAATATATTAAAAACAAAAAAAGAATTATTACGTTTATAAAAAACTGATTGAATTTATTCCTGTCTTTTCGGAATCAACGGTCAAGTACTTCTGAAGCTTCTAAACTCTTTACAAATAAGTACATTTGAAGAAATCGATTCAGTTAAAAAATATTTCGAAAGACCATAGAATTATTGAAAGGTAGGTATACATAAAAATTAGAAATAAATGTTGCTAAACTTTGCAAGATAGACCGTTAAGTGTGGGCCTAGAACGTACTGCTCTTGCGCCTTTCTCTTAATCGCATACCATTGTCGTCAAAGGCACGTTGTTGTTTTATAGTACTCAAAAAACTCTGCATGCCAATGCATTTGTATATACATTAGTACCAAAAATTTTTTCTTTCTCAGTCACATCTTGTCTCGAAAACTTCAATATGCTGGCTGCATTGGCGAGCCCTTACCGAGCATGAAACTAGTCCGGTCGGGCCATACGTGTCCTTAGGAGAGGCTTCGATCCTTCCCCGGAATGGCTGCTGAGTGCTAAACCACTCATAACGGCTGCCAACAATTTAGATTTGTCGATTTTTTGAGAAAAAATGTGAAAGGCGTGCTGTTTTAAACGCTTTAAGCTGAATTTTCAGCTCAAAAGCGGTAAATCGGAGGCGATTCGCGCCTTATACTGGTTTTTGTTACTCTATTCGGTCAACTGCTTAAATTATGAATATTTTTTGAAACTTTTCCTTTAATGCTCTAGAAGAATTAGCACTGTCTGAAAAGTCTAGAAATGCGCTTCCAAAGGAAGACACTTTCTGATGATTCTTAGAGGTTGCCCCAGCCTTAATTCCCTTGCTGAGCATGTATGGTTCAGGCCATCAGTTTCCGCTAATGCGCACCGCTTCAGTTAGGGTGACAGAACGACTCAATAAGTATTAAATTCAAACGGGTAGCAAAACTTGCAAGAAATGCTCGCTAGTGTTAATAAGCACTTGACAACAAGACAAAAAGAATCAAGATTATCGTCATTGTTAATCAAGCTAAAAAATATTGGTGTAATGATGCTGCATGCAAATGACTATTGGCCGATGACAATACTTGGGCGTGGGGGTTTAAGGGTATGCATGCAGTCCCTCCCAGAAACCAAAATACCCCTTCTCCCCAGAAACCGAAATAACCCCCAGAATTCAATTTTTAAATTTTTTTTGCAATTTTTTGATGCCAATGGATAGTGCTCGATGAGAAACGTTGAAAACGGGTCTTTTTTAACCATACCACAATTTTTGAGATCAATTTTTGACCTATGAAGAACCTTGCAGCCTCCTCTCCCAGAATTTTGGTGCTGCCCAGCTATGCTCATAAGTGTTGTCCGCTGCATCGAAATCAGTAGGTTTTGTTACCTCTTATGAACAATGTATTTTCCAGTGAATTTAATGCAGCACAAAAAGTGATTTGTGAGTCGCTTCTGTATATTAGAAATAGAATAATATAGAGCTTACTAAGAACTATTTAATAAACAATGATTGTAATTTGCTTCCCTGTAAATTTTTCGATAATTGATTGAATAAATAAATATTTAATTGCGTAACCCGCTGATGCGATTGAAACTTTATTTAAAATTCAGAAGCAAATTTTACTGAAGCTTTCTTCATGACAAGAATTATAAAAGGTTTCCAAATTTCTTAAATAGAAAAATTTACGCTTACGTCTAAATGCATTATCTTAAGGTCACAGAAGTATATTAGCTAAAGACTTTGAAGATCATAAAATTTTAATGCCGGTCAAATAAAAGCTGCGTAAATAAATAATTGAGTTGCATTCCAGAAATGGCTAAATAAGTGTGGCGCAGATGATAATGATATTATTAGCTACAGAAGCATAATAATAAAAATAATAGAAATAAACATAAATAATAATGATTAGAGTAATCAAAAATAATAATGATAACAATAATAACAACAACAATAATAATAATAATGATAATAATCAAAATATTAATAATAATAATAATAGTAATATTAATAATAATAATAATAATAATAATAATAATAATAATAATAATAATAATAATAATAATAATAATAATAATAATAATAATAATAATAATAATAATATCAATAATAATAATAATAACACTAATAATAATAATAATAATAATAATAATAATAATAATAATAATAATAATAGTAATAATACTAATAATAGTAATATTAATAATAATGATAATCATAATAATAATAATAATATTATTAATAATATTAATAATAATAATAATAATAATAATAATAATAATAATAATAATAATAATAATAATAATAATAATAATAATAATAATAATAATAATAATAATAATAATAATAATAATAATAATAATAATAATAATAATAATAATAATAATGTACATTCATAAATGTGTGTAATAAAAGTAATTACACGCGCACGTTGAAACCGATTCGATAGTGTTTTAACCTACCTTTACATTGACGAAATACTACTTAAATGAATTCATGCTTTCGCACATACTGCATCTGATATTGGCCTGAAATGGCATTGTCTACCTATATGCGTGCGTTTTTGAGTGGGCCAAGATTTTGCCTACCGCTAATTAATTATGCGTGTGCCGATGCAATAAAAAAATTGCTTTGCTGCAATTCCTTAAAACATTTTCTACTACGCTGCGACTGCAGTGACTGTTTCTGCGGTGCAATATTCGTATTTTGCGTTAAAATGAAAAAATCGGTTAGTGCGGCGTATTAAATCGGACAGTCAAGTCTGGGCAAATAGATGACTTTGATGTCCTTGCCTATTCGGCATGTAATATAGAGCTATGATTTCACAGCGTATCCTTATTCTGCGATAATCACGTAAATCGAAATTCAAATCGAAAAATTGTTTTTATGTGCGGGGCAGACGACAACCGAAGCCTTTGATATCCTGGTAGATAAAAGTTCTCATGTGAAAAGAATAAGTTTGCCACCGTATAACTAGTAGGTTTTTCAACAGGAAGTAAAACTAAGGGCAAGCTAATAGTTAACAGATAAAAAAACGGTTTTGCAAAAAGTATGTCCGTGTTTTCTTTTGAAACGAGGGGCCAGTTTATAAAGGGCTGAATTTTGGTTCTAAGTGTGACGACGCAATCCTTCTTTTTCCGTAATCAGTGCAACACTTACAATGTCGATTATCAGCTCATTTATCCTAATTTGCTGCTTATTCACATTGCTCCGTTTAAAGTATTGCGTAGAAATTCATAAAATTATCTTTAATTATTCAAACATGGACGTCGTGCCAGGTGTCTAGGGAATCTGGCTGGACCCCTGAATTCAAAAACCCTGAAAATTTCAATAATTCTATCGTTTAAATTCTCTGAACGTTTTCTGGTCTTTGATGCCATTTGGACAGAGAATAGTGATAGGAAACGTCAGAAATGTAATTGTTTAAGCTTTGTCCAGCTTTTTGCACTTTTTGCCTCGAAAAATCTTTAGACCCCGCCTCCCAACTTGGCGGGTTCTACTCGGATCGCAAGTTCTGTATTGTTATTCAAGATATGAAAATGGAAGCAATCAAAGGATAGCGCATTAGTGCGTATACTCATAATATATTTGGGTACCCCTAACATATGTTCACCCCTCAATAGCTACATAGTGACATATCTAGAATGTGTAAGTTTTTCAAAAGATAAATAAAAAAATTCTCTCCGGGTGTCTCTTTGTTTTTCTTTAAACTCAATATTTAAGTTGATAGTTTGTGTAAAGTTTTTGCATAGTGTTATAACATATTGGAACTTTTGACCGTATTTTTAGCCAGCTTGTAAACAACTCAATGTGAATGATTCAAACAATTAAATTGTATAAAACTGAAGTGCATGAAGTTTTCCAGATGACAGTAAAAAATATGCGGATATAAAGACAGATTCTCGTCAGGTTTTTGCCTTCTTTATGCCTGCTGGCAATTCTGCTTATGAGTCGTTTAAAAAACTTTCTGACACTGAAGCTTCACGTTTTTGCCTTCTTTTAGTTTGCCAATTTCGCCGCTCATAAATTGAGAAGCTTACCATATTCTGAAATTATAGCACGTCTCAAAGTTTACCATCGCACTTGAACGCGTTTCTTCATGGTCAACAAAGACTCAGGTCTGAAGGTGTGAAGTTTAAAATCTGACGTAAAAAAACACTTTTTTGCCATATTTTTCGTTAGCCAAGCTCTTCGGTTATGAATCGGGTTGTGCAAACTCTTCAAAAGTAAAGCAAGTGTAGGCGCTTACGAATCGCCCTTGGTCGCACTTTTTTACATTCAATACCGAGTTATTTCGGGAAGTGTAAAGGACCAGCTCTTTGGCAAAAAAACGATTTCCACAGTAATTCTGTCTGAGATGTTCTACGGTCAGAAATTGGTTTGTTTACTAATGTAAAAATAAACAAGGCTTCAATTGTTGCTCGCAGTGAGGTGCGTTTCTTTACACGTCAATATTTAGTTAGTCCTTGATGTGTAAACTTATAATTCTTGGGTGAATAGTACGTTTCTGCGCTGGTTTTGTCGATTATCTATTATGATTAGTGCTCAATATCAGCTCTTAAATCCATTCATACTTTGTCCAGCTCCATCAGGTTTGGCATCAGAATGCAAAATGACGTACGCAAAGCCGGCACCAATCCAGCATGCTGAAACTTTTGTGGGCAGGGCGAGGGTGATGCCAAGAGTCGTATTGTGTCAGAAGGCGGCATTTTTGCCGAACTGAACAGTTGAAATAATTCAAGTTTTGCTCCATCTGGCATGCGCATAGGACAGCGTTAAAAATCAATATTTCAAGCAGACTTGTAAGCATGGCGCGGCTCGTTATTTCAGATACAAAATGGCTGTACCTTCAGGATCTGCAATTATCTATAGTGCAAATGGCTGACATTTTTGAGATAATAGTGTTTTAAGACAATTTTTGCACGTTCTTGGCGGATTTTCTAGTCACCTAAAGTCGCAATAGTTGACGTTTTACGCAATATGAAATTTCCCTTCATATGTACATTAGTTGTATATAATGTTTAACAGGTTTCGCTAAACCTCCACAACTGTTTTACTCTGCTTTCTCGTCAGTTCAATCAGTGACTGAAAATTAAGGGCTTAAATATGTCAAAGCTTTCTGAGTTATAAAGATAACGTTGAGTTATGAAAATGACAACATATCAAAAAAACGAAAAAGAAGAATTATTATGTTTATAAAAAACTGTTTGAATTTATTCCGTTCTTTTTGGGATTAATGGCCAAGAAGCTTCTAAACTCCTTATAAATAAGTATATTCAGAAAATCAATTCAGGTAAAAAATATTTTGAAAGACCATAGAATTATTGAAAGGTAGACATAGATAAAAATAAGAAATTATTGCTACATAACTTTGCAAGTAAGACCGTGGACTGTGGGCTCAAAACATTCTGCTCTTGAGCCCCTCTCTTAACCGGATAATATTGTCGTCAGAAGGCACGTTGTTGTTTTTTAATACTCAAATATTATGCGTGCCAATTAATCTGTACATACATTAGTACCGGAAATTTTTTCTTTTTCAGTCACATCTTGTCTCGAAAACTTCAATATGCTGGCTGCATCGGCGAGCCCTCGCCGAGCATAAAACTAACGTATACTAGGAGGGGGTTTGGCCCTTCCCTGGACTGGCTGCTGAGTGTTAAACCTCTCATAGATGTGTTGCTTTTCAAAAAACACAACGTTAAGAGTTGTGCTCTCCATCTCCATCTCTCTCCATCTCTCCATCTATCTCTCCATCTCCCAGTCAGAAAATTTTCACGTCGTATTTGAACGCTTCAAGCTGAATAATGGCCCAGAAGCCATAAATCTGAGGCGCTTTGCGCCATATACTGGTTTTTTAATTCTATTTGGACAACTTGCTTAAGTTATGAATTTTTTAAAATTTTGTCTCCTAATGCTCCAGAAGAATTAGCACCACACCGGGCGTGGATGGGTTTGAGGGTATGCATCCCCTGAGAAACACAAAATACCCCGTCCAGAAACCAAAATACCCATCAGAATTCACATTTCTGAAATTTTCACGTTGTATTTTTCGCAATTTGAGCATTGATGGTTCAGGCCATTAGTTTCCGCTAATGCGCATCACTTCACTGAGGTTGACAAGGCGACTCAATATGTATTGAATTCAAATGGGTAGCAAAACTTGCAATAAATGCTCGCTAATGTTAATAAGCACTTGACAACAGGACAAAAAGAAAATTTAGATTACCGTCATTGATAATCAAGCTAAAAAATATTGGTACAATGATGCTACATGCAAATGGCTATTGGCTCATGACCGTCATTGCGATCGAAAGGTTGAACAATCTATTCGTTTAGAAACGCATTCGTTAGAATCTACGTAAATTCTTCGCGCCGATTTTCTATCACGTCAAGTTTTTAAGATCTTGTGTAATATATTTATGGAAAATATGCCTGTCGTTATAGAAAGCTCGGCAAATCTCCCAGTCAAAACGATAATTGATGGACTCAATATCATTGATGTAGCGAAATATTGCACTTAATTTGTATACTTATTGCAGTTTAAAGTCCAAGGAATATATCTAGCTTAACAGTTCTGCATTAAAAATTATTGAATGCCTTCTTAAATCGTCTTTTAAGCTAATTTCAAATGCGTTTTATGCTGGGCATTAGAGCGTCTGGTTTTTTAGAAACTTATGTTCTAACATTTTACTGGTACAAATGTGTAGTTTTACGACTTCCACACTTTTTAAATTTTTAGGAAAACGTTTTAGGATGAAGAAAAACTCATAATGATTGCAAGGCGTGTTTCGTACTAACAGAAGAAAAACTCATAATGATTGCAAGGCGTGTTTCGTACTAACAAAGTATATTCCAAATTTTTGAGACACTTTAAAACGCAACTGTTGGCGATGTTTGAATGTTTGCATATTGTTTAAGTAACAAAAGAGGTTTTTTGTATTCTCACTCGTTTTGTGAATTTTTAAATTGAGTAACATTTGTACCCAAAAAATACTAGCATACGAGAATCTTTAGTTTAAAAAAAATATTTTCAAGCTATTAGTATTAGCTTTTGGTCTTTTAACTCTTTGATCTTCTAACATTAAAATGCTAAATAATATATCTCCATAATAAATTGTCAAAATCTAGGCTTAAGCATGTTTGGAATCTTTATCGCTAGATTGATTAATTGAAGTTTAATCATCATCCTGCGAGGACAGCATCTAAATTCTAGGGGTCCAGATGAGACTGATTCGAATTGAAATTAGAACGCTCATCGGCTTTCCAGGGGTCTAAATCACCCGATTTTTCTCCCCTATTAACGATCGTATATAATTTGGAACATAATTGACTTTTGCTTCATTCCTCTATGCACAATTGCAGCAGATCATATGATCAGATAATTTTTCAGACAATCTGAATAAAAAAATGAAATGATCATCACGTCCTCGGTTTAGTTGACTCGACGCTATTTATTGGACTGCACAAGACGGCATGCATTGTATACTGTCTTTGCTAATTTGGAAAGTCACGTAGAATCATCCATTTACGTTTTGGCGATTGTCTATTAAGAGGTAGATATGAGAGAAATGACATTTAAGGGATCGTGACAATAGTTGGGCGGAACCAAAGTTCTGGGGGTGCAAGATTTTTTCAAAGGTAAAAAATGGCCTTAAAATGGTGGTAGGGCGAGAAAAATACCATTTTTCAACGTTTCTCATCGAGCACTGTCCATTGGCATCAAAGATTGCGAAAAAAAGCAAAAAATTTTCAAAAATTGAATTCTTGGGGGTATTTTTATTTCTGGGGGGGGGTATTTTGGTTTCTCGGGGGAGGGGTGCATACCCCGACCCCCACGCCCAGGTATGATCGTAACTGAAATATTTGTATTTTTCTTTATAGCGTAAGCCGCTGCTCACTATCAGTGTTTGATGGATCTTAAATTATTTTCACCCATTCGTCATGCGCACGCAGCAATGTTGGCAAGCTTTGTATTCGTTAGTTGTTGTTCTTCGATATCGCTAATTTCGGGGTAACTTGGAATATGCGCTAATAAAAATCAAATTGCACCATTTTTAGCTCAATGTTAGGATAGCATTAAAACAGAAGCCGACGTTTTGATAATCCACTGTTGTTCTAATTAGAATGTTAATCTGTTTGGACCACACGTGAATATGGCGGAGGGCTTGAGATGAGAGACCCCCGGAATATAATAATCTTCACGCAAACTTTGTTAGATCTATGGATTAAATTTTCGGTAACACTTTATGGCTATTTTATTCAATCAGACCCCCATAGTTTACTTACTGCCCATACGTGGTATTGACTTTCCATATCAAATAATATTCGTTGCTTGGGAATCTCGAAAAAAAATTAAAAAAAGTTGCATAATTCGCTTTAACGCAAGTGTCTAAGTTTTGTAAAAAGTTTATAGTGGTATAATAATGAGGTGTAAGCTATAATGGTGTTTGCTACAGAATCGCCTAATAATAAGTAGGTACGAAGACTGTGTTTTTCGATACTGCCATTGGATGAAAAGTGATTATAATTTGATGCACATTGTTTTGATTGTAGTAATCTAGTTTATTATTTTTTGCTGCTATTATTTTTTTTATTTTGCGCTCCCGAATAATCTGTCTCCTTTAGTAGGCTGCTCTAAAACCTAGACTGACACTTAGATAAACATCTAAATAAATAATTTATCTGTCACTTACATACGATATGTGTATGTTTTTCTTTTCTTACTGACTCAGGTCTCAAGTATCTTCAAGTTTTTGATATTTACACGTTTATTATGCATAAAATAGAATAATTCACAACACTTAATGAGTGTTATTAAATTTTCATATTCTACTGTAAGATAATCAAGGTAACCATTGACATAATCACAAAAATACGTACATAATGCAATGCTGACCACTTTAATCTCCTCATTTACGCCTGCCCTTAATTTTTTACATTGTGGAATTGATAACACATTGTATCAACAAAATTCATCTGTGCTTACACCAGTATTTTTTGTAGGGAAAAGGCCACAAATGGAGAGGTAAGAAACTTTAGCAATAGATTATAACAAATTTAATTATCTCCTTAAAACTGATAATATCATGAAATGTGATCAGTCAGTATTTTAGTGCGCGTGTAAACGACCGCGATTTTTTCAACACAAATCCTTGTTTTTGCAGAATGCTAGATTAAAGATTACACTTAGAGTAAGTTATTTATTTATCTTGGTTGTATGAGCGAGGAAGTTTTATATAGGTTAACATTTAGGCAATAGTTAAAAATGCCAAGAAAATCAGGCAAAACGCTAGACAGGTCGAATTGATTGCTCGAAATCTTATTCGAAATGCGGTAAAATAGTTTTTGTTTAAAACAAGGCTGATAATTAAAAACTTATTCTTATAATTATTATTGTTATGAATAATATTATTATTATTAAATGGTGTCAATATTATTAATACTGTAATTGATCCTATTCTTATTACTAATATCAATCTTACTATTATTAGTATTTTATTAATATTATAATTATTATTTGTATTATTATTATAAATATTATTAATATTATTATTAGTATTATTATTATTATTAATATTATTAATATTATTATTATTAATTATTAATATTATTATTGTTAATAATATTATTATTATTAATATTATTATTATTATTATTATTATTATTATTATTATTATTATTATTATTATTATTATTATTATTATTATTATTATTATTAATATTATTATTATTATTATTAATATTTATTACTTTTATTATTATTATTATTGTTATTATAAATATTATTATCACTATTATTATTATTATTATTAATAATAATATTATTATTATTATTATAATTATTATAATGATTATAATAATAATTAATAATAATAATAATAATAATTATTATTATTATTATTATTAATATTATTAATATTACTATTAATATTATTAATATTATTATTTATAATCATTATTATTAATTTAATTATTATTATTATTATTATTATTATTATTATTATTATTATTAATATAATAATTATTATTATTATTACTATTATTATTATTATTATTATTATTATTATTATTATTATTATTATTATTATTATTATTATTAATAATATTATTACTAGCGAAACAATGCACCAATTGAACAAAAAAGACGAATATACTAGGGATTGTGGATTATTAAGGATGTAAAACAACGGGACTAGGAATTGTATTTTAATGTTTTTGACGCGTACTCATCATTTTCAGCCCATCAAAGCGAATTTTTAAAAATTATTTCGGCCTGACTCCCCAAAATTCTAATACTGTACATGTATGCTTGGCACTCATCTCAATAGAGCAAATATGCATTATTTTGTACCCTATCTTAGCAGCCAGCGCACTCAAAAAAGTTTTAAGGTCATATTCTTGATTCTGGCCTTATAACAAGTATTCAAGAAGAATTGGCCTGCGATCTTTAGAGATTGGATATTTTTGATTTAAACTTCACACCTTCTGAACTAATTCAGTACTGAGTAAAAAAACATATTTGAGGCTTTAGTAAAGTTCGAACTATGTGCGCGACCCTGCTTCCTGAAGCTGCGTTACTGGCAAACATACAATAGTTTTTCAAGTCAGATATCCATACCATGGATATCAGGCCCGTGTCCAGGATCCAGCCAAGGGCATTGGGAATGGGGAAGGGGGTTGGCAGACCCAGCATAAATTGGTCTATATCTCGGACAATCCGTCGCAACATGACGCTAAAACCGCCTTTTTCGACGCTTTACAACATGCTCTATCCATTAAGATCATAAAATCCGAAGTTTTCGAAAAAAAGTTTTTTTCTCACTCAAAAGACTGTAATAAGTGTCATTTTTTGGTCGCGCTTGAGCTAACATTATGGATCATACATCATATCCTGGCGCAAAGGACCGGAAATTTGAAGATTTGAAGACAAAGACATGCAAGTTTTTCATATTTCCGTGCTTCATCTTGATCATCAAATTTTTTTTAGCCTAGGTGCTGGGACAGGCGCTAGCCTTAAATACAGCCCGGATAGATATTGTAACTGTGGGAATAATACCGCTTAAAAAACTAAGAAAATTCTAAGGATATCCGTGATATACATTTTAAAACAAACTAGTTTTAAAAGGTGCAAAACCATGATTCAGAAATTGACTAAAAGTGCCGACAGTCGTAAACTTTATACTTTTTTCTACGACGAGTGAGTGTAAGGTCAGATTTAAGAAGTTGGCTCTGAGGCAGCGATTCGAAAATGTTTAAAATTCACAAATAATTTTATTTTTTCAGGTAAAGTATACGCGGATTACTATCTCAGAATTGAATGTAACAAATATAAAAAGACGAGCTTTTCATATCTAAAGTCGTTCGAAAAGCCATACTCTGCATTTAAGCGAGTTTACAGCTGCAAGGACTCATATGAATTTTTATGGTCCATATATTTGTAAGTAAAATATTCTGTAAATAGGGTACGTAATGGCCGCCGATTCATTCCCATAACTTGGGAATTTTACACTGGATTTTGATTTTACGCATAAATTAGTGTTAATGAGCCATTTGTGGTTCTTTTTCACGATTTGTACTAAAGAATGAGGGATGTTTATTCCATCTATGAAGACGCCAGAAATCTGCTGCCCAATATCGGTTATCTCAAATGCTCCATATTTCAGCCAATTTATCCCTTTACCGAACTATCGGAAAAAATTCATTCTGATACATTTTTAGATTCTTTTCTTTTCGACTTTTGACCAAAAATGGCAAAAAAGGCATCAGATTTTTATCTCTATCTTGAATTTTGAGCTCTTACTTGCATGAAGGTTTGTTCTATCAACGACCTGAAATAACTCTAAACACATAAAAATACAGCACAGTCTTGCATGTTTCTTCCGTGATTGTTTCACGTCAATTTTTTACAGTCTGATGCCGCAGTTTGTCAAAACCGCTTTGGAGAAATGGCATCGGTGAGAACTTATTCCAGGTGTATATAACGTCTGATAATGTTATAAGCTAGATATGTCATTCTATTGTTCTCAAAATTTAAATTTCATCGAATTATGTATTTATAAATATAAATTGCTTTTTAGACGTTTTGAAGATCATTAGTGAAATTAAATGATTTGGCGGAAATGATTTCTTCAAATTTCTCTTCTAGTAATGTGCCATTCTTATTTGTAATTAATGTGCTTGTTCCGTCTTCAAGTATCGCATGACTTTATTTATTAAATAAAGCTTTAATCAATTAGCTGATTTATCTTCAACGTTTTAGCGGCAAGGAAATATTCAGGTAGCAGCGCGAACGTAAGTCATTTTTGTTTACTGGCTTTGTTTGATCATTCGACGAAAATGAGATATAATAGATAAATAAAATAAATGAAAATATATGAATAAGTAATTTCAAAAAATGCGATGAAATTTCTTTGGCGAAGTGGACCGTTGTATTTCAACCAATCGCGTAATGCTAAACTTTTTTCACAATAATCCATGCGGCTAGGTTTGAATGCTTATATTTTCAGAAGATATTGAAATCCTTTTTTTTGCAAAATCGAAAATAAAGCGAAATGAGAGTGTTATTCATTTGAATACGTATTTCTTGTTACTTTTTATATGTTGCTAAAAAATTACATCGACCTAAATCGTGTCTAAGGAGAAAAGGCTACACTCCTATGCAATCGATCTTGCCTTCGACTTATATGAACTTAAAACATTGAAACCGGCTACTTTAAAAAGATAATAAAGTCTATTTTTTAACTGAGAAAAATCATTGGATGAAAATCAACGGTCTAGAATCTATTGCGATTTGTTTATACCCAAATTTGATTTTGTTTAAATGTCGAAAGCTT
Organism: Mermis nigrescens; assembly: GCA_036768485.1. NCBI lineage: Eukaryota > Metazoa > Nematoda > Enoplea > Mermithida > Mermithidae > Mermis > Mermis nigrescens. Next base: position 3,298,332 of record JAVLUZ010000151.1, on the reverse strand, counting down.
CATTGATACCGCCATCAATTTACTCCCTCTTTTGACGATACCTTGAATTTTTCGCATTTATTGGGATAAGAATCTACTATGGGAGCATAAACAATTTGCTAATTGTATTCTTAACTACATATTTGATTGTCAGATAAGGATTGTCCTGGCGCATGAACCGCTGTTGCTAGCAAAAATTGTTTACATAATTTAAAAAAACATGTTCAACTATCTAATGCAGCCGGTCATAACATTTTATCTTGAGAATTAGTTGCCCGAATTATGATGTTAAATCGGGGTGTTGCTTTTTCGATGGGCCACCCTATTTATTTGAAATGACAAGTACCACACGTACAAATTTTTTATTTTAGTTTGAATGAAAATTGAATCGAAAGATGCTGCAAACGTTAGTGTAAATAGGTACAAAAAATAATTAATTTTGAGCTTATTATATTTTCTATTTATATCCCATCCGACTTACTTTTTAAATTAACAGAATTTCTAAAACGTAAAACTCAGATTTGTTAACTTTTCTACGCTGCGATGCGCCTATCATAGTTAGTTAATGCAAAACAAGGCAGTTAAACGATTTTAATTTCAGGTTTGCTAATCAGCCTTGAATAATTAATTACTGTTTGTTCTGAGCGACTTTTGTGCAATTTCGCCTAAAATTTAGAAAAAGAATTGACTGGTTACTGCGCATATCAGCTATTTACCTGATAGATATTATCAAAGTGCGTAATGAAACGACGTTTTTCAGCCTGAAGGACGACCTCATGGAATATTACTTTGCGTCACTGCAAAATTAGTGATACAGCAAGAACTCCTTGATAATTATTTCTGTTAGTGAACAAAGGCATAATATTTCTTATCATTTATTTCTTTTCTAAGAAAATGATGCGTCTGATCGGAAAGTTCCCATTTTAATTCAAACCTCGTAAATCCGATGAATTTAAAACAAATTGTTTTTATTTTTTTTCAAATAAACATATAAAAACATTCTCGTGTTGCCGGGATAACTTGTATTGCTGGACTGAAATAAAAGTTTTAATTAAGTATGGAGCTAGTTTTAGCAGATAAGTATTGGCTAATAAATGATTAGAATTTTTAAGTGCACAAAATGTGATCCTCGATAAAATTCACAACTTTTTATTTTACTTTTTTGCAGCAATTTCTATTTGAGAATATAAGATGACTGAAAATCATTTAATTGCTTATTTAAGCCTTATTTGCATAAGAAAACAGCTGCAAATACAGTTGCCACCTAAAACAACGAATTCGCTAATTTAAATGTCAGGTATATAGCTTTACTGTATGTTTCTAAGAGTATAATATGAAAATAGGATGGGCGATATACTGTACATACCTCCTCATTAACCCTGTTGCCAAAAAACGGTCCTACATTGCCACACCCTTAACATAGCCACCAGTCCCAAAATTTTTATTAAGAGTTACAGGGGCCGGTTTCTGAATGAAGGGGCTAAATATTAAAGCGCCAACTTTAGCCCTGGGGCCAGCTAGCCCCGGGGCAAAGTTAGCCCTGGGGCTAACCTAGCCCCCGTTTTTTAATGAAAGTTATCCCTGGGGCTAGCTAGCCCCTTGGCTAAAAAAAGTTAGCCCCAGAGGCTAACTTTTCTTTGATTGGAAACCATAGTTACCTTTCGGTGACTGTAAGGAACGAGATTTATGGAACCTATATGTTTCGCTCTTTCTCACTGAACTGCAAGACGCATCACAGTTTCTGTAAGTTTGACCGACATTGAAATTGCGTTTTCGGTCCACAGAGCCTCAGCAGCTTAACACAGAACTTATCTGTCTACCATATTTTTAAACATGTTCTACGTCGTCTTTGTAATAATTCTCGATATTATTCCTTCCTTTTATTTTTCTAAACATTTGGCATTAGCAAAAATGAACTTCCAGTCCAATAGGAATTCAGGATGACGGAGTTCGTCGGTTCATTCAATTCCTAACCAGTGAGAAAAATTATCTTAGTTGCGGTAAAATGTCACAAATCTCACTAAATGTATTTTTCTGAATTTGAAATTCGTACCTAAAAATTCATCATAAACTTCGAAATTGTGGTAAATGGCATCGATAAACTAAGCCGAGAGCCACCTTGTAAGACCTCTAAAATTAGAGAAATACCACACAATTACTGAGATAACCCTAGTCAACACCAGGGCCTGATTTTAGGGGGCTAATTTTTAATATTTAGGCTCGGAGAAGTTAGCCCCCTCATTGAGAAACACGGGCTAAAAATCAGTAGGTATTTAGCCCAGGGACTAAATAAAAAAGTGCTAATCTTTTGACACTTAGCCCCGAGCTATCTAGCCCCTTCATTCAGAAACTAGGACTAGAATAGTAAGCCCTATATTTTCGGACTTAGCCCCAGGGCTATCTTGGCCCCCTCATTCAGAAACCAGCCCCAGCAGTGCCAGCGTCCCAACATTGCCACCAGTGCTCGCATTCGCTAGCGCGGGTCTCAAAATAGCCACAATGTATCTTAAACCGCACCGTGGTCGTTGGGCTGAGGGAAGAATTAGACTTCTTTAAAACTTAAACTCCCAGTATCCGGCAGACCTCTTAGAATTACATTATTGGCATTTTCTTCGCCACTTTCCTCCCCTCCCAGAATTTTATACTGCAACATAACATTATTAAAAACAAACGGATATTTCGTTCCTCCTTAGCCACAGATTCTTGATTTAACCCCCGCCTAACGACCACAAGTGTGTACAATCATTTCTATGAAAATGAGATAAACAAGGCTTCCATATACTGGTACATGCGTATGATATGTTATAGACAGCAATCGATTTATCGAAGGAGATCTGATAAAGTAAAAATCGCGAAAATATTTGGCCTTAAAAAAGTTCAATTCTTGACAAACCCTAGACTTACTGCCTCCTCCAGATCGGCCATGCCTTGCACATATGGATGGGAGTCACGGTGGTATATTTAAGACTAGTGACCATGTTGGGATGGTAACAAGGTTGGGACTATACTGGAAAACCTCTATTTTAAACAGGGTCTGTTCCGTCCTCGAGCCGAAAGCTATCAATAGACATCGTGTACTAAGTTTGATAGCTCAAATAAAAATAAAGAGCAATTACTTAACATAAAGACCTATTAATTTTTTAGTCTGAATCATAGGTGGGTGGCACCGAAGTTCTAAGGGAGGGAGGGTGCAAGATTTTTCAAAAGTCAAAAAATGGCCTTAAAAATTGTGGTATGGCGAAAAAACACCATATTTCAACATTTCTCATCGAGCACTATCCATTAGCATCAAAAAAATGCGAAAAAACAAAAAGAATTTTCTAAAATTGAATTTTGGGGGTATTTTGTTCTGGGTGGGGGTATCTTCGTTTCTGGGGGTGCATAACCCAAACCCCTCACGCCCAGATATGGTCAGAACTATTTCATTTCCACAGGCATCAAATTTAAAAATGACTATAGTATACTTCAGGATTGCTAATACAGACATTGGAGAAATAAAATTTTGCGCAAAATTTTATCTGAAATATAATGGTAAATACGTTTCGTTTCGGTTAGTACGTAATTTAGCCTGAATATCCGACAGCATATGAACATATATTAGTGATTTCATGAAGTTTTGAAATTTTCAAGAAAACGTTTGTAGCAGGATAATTCTCAATCAAAACTAGCCGTCGAATATCGTTTTAATCAGCTTATTTGCACGTAAACAATATAATAACGGCGCAGTTCTTCTTTAAAGAAATTAGGCTTATTGCGTCTTAGATTCTGGATAAATAATCTCCGAAAATTTTCTCATCAATGCATAAGCTTTCAAGCATCCTGACGAGAATAATTACAAACAGTGCTGGGCAGAAAAGCTCGACAAGATCATGTATGTGAATTTTAGGAGCGGAGCTTGAACTTCCCCAGTTTGGCTAATGTAGTATGCATAACAGTATGAATAACTAAAAAACACATTTTCGAATTGATTTCTTACAATACGAGTAATTAGTCATCGTGATAGTTATCGTTAGTTTTTAAGTTTTTGGCTCTTAATGGCATTCACTGACTTCATTCATTGACTGGAAAACAACATTTATGTATCATTATCTCCTGTCGTCTCTGCAGAAGATTTTTATTACCAAACTTAACAATTTCAGAACAATTTATACATTTTCATTAGCTTAAATCGCAACTTAGCGCTAATCGACAACTTTTTGTTTTCGTGTTGTCTCTATGCGTAAATCTAAGGTCGCGTTAGCGCGTGCCTATAATATACTTGGTTACCCGCAACATAACATGCCCCCTACAGCTATAACGGGACACATCTGGCAGGTGTGATTTTTTAAAGGCTAGATAACAAAAAACATTATGTGGTCTTTTTTGTCTACACTCAATATTGAGTGTGTGATGAGCGTGTCAAGTTTTGGCGTAAGGTTATAACATAAAGCGAATTTTGGTGGTTGTTTTCCACGGCTTATGAACAACTCAGTATTAACGCCACGAACAATTTATTGGATTTGAATTATAGAAGGAATGCGCCAGATACCAAATTTTTTCGTTTTTGAATTCCGCATTATTTCTCGAATGCGGTCAGAGTTTTCGACTTGTTTATGTCTGCAAGCAACTCCGACTACGAGTCCCAAGAAATTTTTTCTGATGGAAATTTACTAGGCTTAAGGGTCACTTTCTGCTTGCCAGCAAACTTTTATACACTCAATATGGAGTTAGTACTAGGGGTTTAAACATTACACTCTAGTGGATGGTGTAAAAAAACGGATTTTGTCTAATATTTCTCTGCCAACTTTTCCGCTTGTAAGTCAGCACAAATTGAATAAAATAGAAATAAAGCACTTTTTAAGGGCTACACGTCGCAGCTGACGGCGTTTGAATGTACGCAATATCGATTTATTCATGGAGGTGTAAAGTTCGAAATCAAGGGTGTAAAATGGGCGAAAAAACACGTTTCCCGATTTTGATTAATAAACATTTCAAATATTTTGCAGAACGGAAGCTTTTTTAGTTTTCTAATTTGTTTTTCTCAATTCGTTTAATTTTGGTGCCCACACACTTACACATCATACATTCTATTAAAAATATTATCATTTAAATATTAATTAAATATCTTAATCAAATAATCATGTAGCGCGTTAGCGCGTACTTATAGTATACTTGGGTACCTCAACATATGCGATCTATCCTCCATAGGGCTATAAGGGGACGAATCTGCGAGGTGCGCTTCTTTTATAAAAAATAGATATCAAAAAAATTCGCTGCGGGTTTTTTGTTTTTCTTCGCACTCAATATTCAGTTCGAGCGTGTAAATTTTTTGCGCAGTGTTTGATTCCCCCCACGGCTTTTAGACATCTCGGTATCAATTCCTCATAAAATTTAATAGCAAAGAATTGTAGAAAATAAATTTCTCTGAATAGACACTTTTTGCTTTTTTTAAATTTTGCACTAGTTCCTGAGGGATGAGTGCAAAAAGTGTAAGAATCTACGGGTGGAAAGACAGATTCTGGACGCGTTTTCGACTTGTTCATGTCTGCCAAATTCTTCGTATAAGAGTCCGCAAAAAGCCTATTCATAAGAAAAGAATACGTTTTTAAGAGCTACAGATACAATTTGAGCTTATTCGTTCAAATTGAATATGCATTTAGGTCTAGGAGTTTGAAGTTTACAATCTGGAGGTGGACGAAAAACACGTTTTTTATTTTTCTTTACATTGCTTACTTCGCCTGTTATAAATCAAGACGCTCATAGTATACTAAAAATCAAGTACGTCACAAGAATTATGCGTCCCACTCGGACGTGTTTTATTACACTCAACACAGAGTTAGTCTGAAGGTGTGAAGTTTAAACTTTGGGGTAAAAAACATGTATTTGACGATTTCTTGTCAGCCAACTTCGCCGATTTTATGCTGACTATTCTTGAAAGGAAGTAAGTGTTAGTACTAACAAATCGCACTCTGTCGCCTATTCTCTACACTTGATACTGAGTTATTTCTAGGGGTGTAAAGTACCAGATCTGTGCTAAAGAAAACCTTTTGCAAAAACTCCGTCTGCTATGTTTTACGGCTATGAGTTGGTATGGGCGAATTGATGTAAAAAATAATGAGCGCCCTAAAGTTTACACATAGAAGTAGGATTCGTTTCTTTACACTCAATATTGACTCAATCCTGGAGATGTAAAGTTCTACGTTTGGCAAGAATAACACGTTTCTGCGTCAGTTGTGTCCAAGATCTTCTTACGTTGTGAGTATGGGCATGATCTTAGCGCTAAGATTGATACACACTCAGGTGTCACACATCCTACTGGACGAATCAGTTTGTATTTGATGGAGATGTAAAATAGTTTACAATACTGATTTACTTTACTCTTAGAGTGTTGTGAAAGATCAAGTATTTGTAACATGTCAATCGGAACTCCAGGATTACGAATAAGATTTCAGACATTCTTTACACTTAGCGGCTGTGTAATGTTTACACTAAAAATTAACTTCAGCTACATAACATTGCCAAAGGTTAATTTCTTTAAAAACAAACTCCAAAATATCAGACATTCGCCGTACTATTAGGACCATGAACTTAATTGTAATTAATTTTACACCCTTAAGCTGCGTAAACTTTACGCTTCAGGTTAACTTCAGGCCTATGTGGTTGTAGTTGATACTACCTAGCTTTTTTACAAACTGTTCTCCGTCAAATCAGGATTAAGAATCTAACTTTGTTTTATTTGTGACTCAATGGCTGTGTAAAGTTAAAACTGAAAATTAATTCTTCTTTCAAAACGCTGAAGAACTTATCTTTTTTTAAAAGACTGTTCCAATGTTATCCAAGTATTTCATTTGACAAGTTACCTATGAGTTTATTGAACGATTCACTCAAATTATTCTGAATAAAAGTAGGGTACTAGCAAAGAAAAATGTTCTGATGGGACAAAAAGGACAAATATACGTGGAAGAGCGGATTATTATAGATGTAAATGGAGATAACTAGGACAAAATCAACTATGCGCGCAACAAATCATATGAATCTGCTAAAAAATCAGATTTATCTAAGCAACATAAAAATCGAAGTATATTCTGCGGCCTCCGAGAAAAAAGGTGTTCGCTTGAAACAATTTTCACTAGTTTGGGGGAAGAGCCTGGAAGGAAACCTTGGCCTGCGTTAAATAGCCACATTAGTTTGAGATCAATATCATATTTTCATGACAATATAGAATCAATATTCATTTAAAAGGCTCAATAGATGAATAATGAGTACTTTTCAAACTGAAGCTCAATGATACATGGGCAGCAAGAGAATCTGAAGGGTCTGGTTTGGTGAAATCGCCAAAAATGTTTGAAATGTGGTGGTTTTTCAGCGTCTGGGGTGTGAACCCCTGAAATTCGCCTCATGTCAACTTGTAGCGACTACTACCTTCTATACAAATTTTTTCATTTCCCCAAGAATTCGCGATTTTCTACAACTTTAACAAAAATCGTCGAGAAGGTACCATTTTAAACGTTTTATGCTATTTTCTCGTTCAAAAAAATAGAATTTTCAGCGCTTCCCGCTATATACTCATTTCCTGATTTCTAATCCTAATTCTTTGATTTTGTTTAACATGCTATAGATAGGTAGAGTATCGTTAGAAATCCCGGCAGATGATGTTTTGACGCGTAACATCAATTTTTAAGCATAAGGCATGTATAAACTATACATACATTTATTTGCGCGTGTTAAATCCCTGTCTTTGAGCTTTATTTGTTGTTTATTCTAAGAAAGGATATCATGAACATTTACGCTGCTTTGTCAGACAATGGTCGAATCAAAGAGAATAAAGCTGATAACGTGATTAATCATGAAATTCAAAGCTTATAACTTTTCAAGAATTTAGTCACCGAACCCTGCAAAACCTGTATGTGTGCGTACGTGCGTGCGTTTGTGTGTGTATGTGTATATGTGTGTGTGTTTATGTGTGTGTGTTTATGTGTGTTGATGTGTGTGTGTGTGTGTATGTATGTGTGTGTGTGTGTGTTTATGTGTGTGTGTGTGTGTCTGTGTTTGTGTTTGTGAGTGTAGAGTGTGTTTTTTAGAAATTTATTCGCGTCATGAAGAAAGAGAAGGGGCGCTTAACAATAAAGTAAGGAGGGTGTTTATAATTACTGTGTGTGTTTGATGAAATATTCGCTTTTGAATTTATGTTTCTTGTCCGTTATACGAATAAAGTGACTGATCGGAAATAAATTTGAAAAGAACAAATCGATATAATTGATTAACGAAGAGATTTGTTTTGTTATTCAAATAGAAAAAGAACAGAATAACTTTTGAAGTATGATTGTGTTGAGCATCCGGAAGATTCGCCCTCGTCATTTCGCCCAAACATTTTTCGCCTCGACATTTCGCTCCCAGGTATGTTTCGTTCCAGAACATTTGCCCCCCACTTCGCCCCACGGGTGTTTTGCTCTTTCCCCGTGAATACCTGGGATTTTACTGCATTAGCCAATATGTGACCCAGAATTATTTGCCGTGTTCGATGATTACGTGTAGCTTGTATATGTGTTTTTATCCCAACCGGCAAGCATTGACCACCTATGTTTTAGCTTAGGGACGGATTTACTTGGAGCGAGAGATTGACCCAAAATAGTTGACGAGATAAATAATGGATGTGTATGTGTGCACTTTGCAATGATTTGCTCACCCAGCATTGTCATTTCAAAAATTTCTCCACTTTCTCGGCGGTCTTAAAGCCACATTTTTTAGTTTTCTTTCATTTTTTAGCATGAATTCCAAAATTTCTTTACGCTTTAGCGTCATGTGCTCTAAAAGGCTTTGCTCCAAGTGCACAAACACGAATTTAAGTCTCTAGACTCTTGTATGTCTAATTTTCAACAATTTTCCGGCCCTCTGCCCGTATATCTTTTAAATCTGAAGAAATTCGAGCAATTTTTAATACAAAATTGCATTAAAATTGTGAATCTCTTCCAAAGCAAATTTGCACAAGAAATCATTTTGAGAAAAAAATGGATAATATACAAGGGCAAAAAACGATACTCTCCGTATATGGATAGCTGATATTTTTTCTGATTTAAATAAAATTTGGCGCACTGCAAACCTGTATGACATTCCTGGATCCGCAACTGTTTTTGCTTATTTGCTAAACATTTCTAAGAATTAAGGTTGACCTTACACAAGCTCATGTGTCCAATGCAAACTCCCCGTTTATTCCATAGCTTGGGTTAGCCATTAATCATCCAAGAGACGAAATGTTTGGGAGCGAAACATCCGATGGGTAACAGATGTGTGGCAAAAGTTCCGGGGACGAAATGTCGGTGGCGAAATGTTGGGGGCGAAACGTCGGGGGCGAATCTCCGGCAAACCGTGTGATTATACCTTACTACCTACCTACGACATTTTAAATGTGAAAAATTGAGCATAAGGGATTAATATAAGTTTATATTTCAATTTAAGAATTTAGTCAACGGCGCATGATATATTCTTACTGCCTTACTGTAAAGAAATCACGAAATAATAAAGTTTTTCATAAGAATAGCGCTGGCTAATGTTAATAAGGACCTAGCGATAGAGGGCAAACTGATTGAGACTCGTTATGATCAAAAGTGAAAACAATTTTGTCCTTGAAATGTACCTTTTTTATTCTTTTGTATAAAGAAGATCCATTACCAACCATAAACGAATTTCCTATTAATTTTTTATATTGTTTAAATACAATTGTCTAGCTGACACTTTTACTTTTCTATTTTTTAATATTTGATTATAAAATTCTATCATAACAAACTCTCAAAATCTTGGCTTAAATGCGTAGAACGCATTGATCATTAGATCGATTGATCGGTGTTTAGCCGTGATCACACATGAGTAGGAACCAAATTCCTGGAGTCTAAAGAGGTGAATCTGCATAAAAATTAAAAATAATTCGAATTATTAAGGGAGTCATCGGATTCTGAGGGTTTGAATCGATGCTCATACCAAAGTATGCGATTGTGATGTGAAGTAGGTACACTCAAATTTTGCTTCATTGCTCTACGCGCAGTTAAATCATAGGTAGAGCGTTAACGCGTGCCTAACT
>JAVLUZ010000151.1:3065044-3288282 GCA_036768485.1 Mermis nigrescens | reverse complement strand
CTCAAAATTTTTGTTGTGGTAGTGTTAGTCATTAGCCGGAGCGGGGAATAAATGGTTTTCTATTTTCGGCCGAAAATGACAGAAAAACACATAGGAAATGGCCTAAAAACGCACAATTTTGCTGGGAGGGGAATGTCAACTTAGAGAGAAAGCCCTACCTGTTACAAGTGTTTGGATTTTTCCGATTAAAGAAATAAAGAAATAATGTAAGCGGAATTGATACGATTCATAATAAAGACTGATTCCAATTCCGCTAATCGCGATAGTTTGAACTCGATCGTTCAAACTGTCTGCATAACCGATCTCTTATCATTTATTTCCTTGAAAATTTTTGAACTTTTGTATTTATACTTAATCTTTGTATTTCATTCAAACCAAAACAACAGGGAAAATAAATACTCTGGCGCGAAGCGCCGGATAAATTTGATATGTTCTCCATTTATATATAACTTAACTTAGGGCTTTTTGAGCGATTTAGAAGGCAAAAAGTGCAAATATACAATAAAGCCGGTGCTGAGTACCAAAAAATTTTCACGTTTCTATGCTGCTATACTCAATTTCGCACCTTTTTGAAGAGAAGAAATTAAATAAATTTGATTTCACGGATAATTTTATCTTGAAAAAGATTTAAATACATATGTTGTCAATAGTATGTACTTTTGATTAAATTAATGGCACGAAGCGCCGAAAATTTGAGCATTTTCACGCTGGGATAGTCTCACATCTGAAAATTCTGAAAAATTTTTAAGGGAGATTCCCCCTTTACTCCCCTGGATATGGGCCTGTGTGTATACATACATCTGTCACTCCATGTAAGAACTTTTGAATAATAAACAAAAATTAAAAATTTTAATGTAATTTTTACGCAAGAATGAAAAATATTCGCGTGTACCTACAAATAATAATAAAAGAGCGAAATCCGTATTATTTCAAGTACAACCGCAATAAAGCAAACACAGATAAAGAGACAGTGAACCAATCCAAGTGAAAACAAAGAAACACTGGGCGGAAAGCGAAAACGGAAATGTGACAATTTTTTAATCTAACTGACGTATTACTCAATAAGTCTTTGAATAGCAAAGCAGTGGATTAGCAAACTCAAAAATGACATGCAAATGCAACTGTCACATCGGAGCGAGTAAAATATGAACTAGCGCTCGAAGAATAGTATTAATAAATAAATAAAACGCAACTTAATACACTTAATAAATTTGTGCACTAATATGTGTACATACGTCACCAGTTAAGAAGATACAGCTCTGCATACCTGCCCTTCGAGGTAGATATCACGGGCAGGTCTTTTAATAGGTCGCCCACTTTCACGTCTTGTTCCGAGTTTCGCGGCAGACTGATCTTCAAAGGGCGTAGTCGTATCGGCCTTCCTCTTTACACCTTTTTGAACCTGGACATAATGATAAAAATGTGTTCACTCAGCCAAGCAGTCTTATTGGCGATTCTGCATTTTAGAGCAGTAAATAATAATCAATCAAATGAAAACAGTATTACAGTAGTGAGCTTGGGTAAAAAAATAAGTTTTTATTTTTGTTACTTTTCGAAAAATTAGGTTCCGTCCAGTATTTTTCAATACACACGTACATACAAATATACCATACATGAATGATCTTGGGAGATTTCACCCCCCAAATTTTCATTATCATAATTCTTGATTTAAAAAATCTAGAAAGCGCTGCACGTCATGTATGTAGGTACTCATTTTTTATCTATTGTGCTCGATTTACTATATTTGTATCATATTTTTTCGAAACGTTCCTTGCTTTCATGTTCTAGAAAGAAAACACGTCAGAAACGACAAAATGCTCTTTTTGACGCAGGCCCATCGTCACTGAGCCCAAAAAATTAGAATAAATTTAGCATCACCTCCTGGATTCCCATGCTGTGCAGTGCATGTATGACAAAAACAGTACCCAAAAGCCAGTGTGCAATTTGTACGCAGTAAATTTTGGTTAACGGTGCAATGCATACATGAACAAAGGCCGTCTTTCCCACTGATACCGGCTGCCCAATTTTTTAGTTGTCTTTTAACAAAGTGGTTGTTTGGTTGGTTGATTGGTTGTTTATTGATTAATAATTGATTGTTTGATTGGTTATTAATTATTGGTTGCTGAATGATTGGTTGATTGTTAATTAATTAATCGAGTTGCAAATGATTTTCACGCATTTCCCTATATCCATATTCCTTTTACCATTTGAGTGACTGATTTTAAAGTTATTTTTGTGTATTTTATTCATTTTCTTGGATTTTTATGGAATTTCAAAATTTTCCATTTATACTGGCAGTTTATCCATTTGATACCGACCCGGTCCTACTGATATCTGGTCTGGTCGAATAAAGTTGTACGGTATGTTTGTCCATGTAGGTGCACTGTGCAGTACTACGTTCTGTCTGTGTACTTAAATTGCATTTTTGTCCTTTAATAATGTAAATTAGAAAATTTGTGGGTATCTGACAATAAAAGCTATAAAAATAAATTAGTGGGGCGCAGTAGAATGTTGATATTTTTACTGTCAAGTAAGAATTTGAGACCGTTTTAACGATAAATACATAGTTCAGAAAACTGAATTGACGCAAAGCGTCAAAAATGTGATACCGTTTGAAAAAAAATGTTTGAAAATTTAGCCGAGGCAGGTAAGTAGACTGAAAATTTACGATCTGGTGCAAAACAATTTTCGTATCTTTATGATTAACTTTTTAGAGGCAAACAGTGCTTTAAATTACTAAGTTAATGTAAACTTATGAAGTTCTCCGATATTTCGGATACTTTAAGCTTTCAAACTCTACACTAAAGCATTATAAAAACTTTTTCAGTCAATTTTTATCATAACGGTGGGCAAAACAGGCATGATTAATACATAATTCTGACGTGAAGCCCCAAAAATTTTGGAAAATGATATGTTCACTGTTTGTCCACAAAAATCTTTGTTTATGTGCAAAGACAGGCAAAAAGGTTTTTGTACTCAACATTACAATCATCCGGTAAAATCTCTGCTAAATACTAAGAATTGGGGTTTTTCTCCAATTTTTCAAACTTTGCATAGAATTCTCAGAGGAAGAACACTAATGCAAACTTAATTTTAGGCGGATAGATGTTTTCCTAAATGCAAATGAAAGCTCATATATAGGGGCACATTTAGCAAACTCTCATCACTTCTGCTAAAGCGCCCCATGCAGTAGCGAAAATTCAATTCGCCATTCGAAAAACCATAGAAGAAGATGAAGGATAAACAAAGGAATGGTTTTAGCTTGAAAATAAATTCCAAAAACAGAGAACAAAAAGCCACGCAGCACTAAATAAAACGTTTTTCACATTATTCGTTTGTCGGATGCAGATGTGTAAGGGCTCGAAATTTTGGGAGAAAGAATTCAATTTTTCCAGAAATCGCGGGGGAATTTTCTGGCTTTGGGGAGGGGAGGCGGACGGCCGACTTCGGGTGGGGGATCCTTCATCCCCCTTTACATGTATGTTCGTATAAATATGCCAATTGCCGATATTAAGTACAAAAAGCGCGGGATCGCAAACGTCAGGCGAACATTACTTTAATTTTATGCGAGCGACTAGCAAACACATAATTTTAACATAATTAAAAAAGTTGAATAAATACCTACTTATAGTAAACATTTATGATAATCCAGAACTGTACGTGTATTTAAGAATATCTAATGAACAACAATACTTATAATAAAATTGAAAAAAACACTGAGCTTTCACACAAGTCGTTCACTGCACATGCTGCACATGTTTTAAGCCACATATTGTCAAACAAAATGGTCAAAGTTGGGATTGAGTCCTATCAAAGTACAAATCATACACGAGCACGTTCAGTTTTTTCAGGGCCAAAATGACTTCCCAGCAACATGCGGAATTGGTCACACACCTTAACATAGGGAAGGGGGTGTGAGGAGGGTATTACCCCCTCAGGGTCCAAGACTAAAATCACTGTCAGACGATTTTTGGTGAAAACCTTTTGATTTTTTTAACTCAATTTTTACTGTGGCAAAAATGCATTCAACTAATAGAATTTCACAAAGTGATACAATATTTTTGAATGTAAGCAAGAGTAAATAGACAAAGTATCACTATAAAACATGCATGTAACAGCTAAAAATTTTGGGAGAGGGGGTCCTCGACATACATGTAACGACTGGAAATTTTGAGTAGGGGGTCCCTGGCGATTTTTAGAAGGAGGTAACAGACTACAATTAAGACCAAAGATGGCAAAACACCTAAAAATAGCCAAAACGCGCAAGTTTTCGCTAAAAATGGAGGGAGGGCGGTCAAAAATTTCATGACTTTGGGGGGGGTGAGTAAAAGCGTGGGTGGGAGATCGCCCAAACCCCTGTTACACGTATGTTTCTCGGCCATTTCTAGATGGAAAGGTAAGCAGCTCCGATTTTTGGCCAAAAGTTGCAAAAAGACCTAAAAATAGCCAGAAAAAACTCAAGTTTTCGCAAAAATGGGGAAGGTGGGTCAAATTTCCTGACTTGGGGGGGTGTGACGAGGACGTCCTACCTTACGTAAAGAATTCACCAAAAGTCATTGTTAAACGTATGGTTTTCGGCTATTTTTAGCGAGGAGAGGGTAAATGACCACCAATTTATGGCCGAAAATCGTAAAACAGCACCTAAATATCCAAAAAATGCAGGTTTTCGCCAAAAACCGATTTTGGCTCGTGTTTGGAGCCATCTCTGTACAATGTTAAAATACTTTCTGGGGCAAAGTGATAGTAATTTTTAGGTTTTTTAAAATTATTTTTCAGGGAAATTTCAAGGAATTTCCAGCGCTTCGCGCTGAATATCGCTAGTATACTGTATTTAGCTTCAAGAAGGGGCATTAAACACTCCAAAAATCAATCTTTCTGTAATCTAGGCATCTTACTGCAGATTCAGATATCTTTTGTGTCTATTTCCACTGTTTTTGAAGATTTTATGCAAAAATAAGTACTATTTAATAACTTTGAACTTTTTTGCCGTTCAAAGATAAAATTAATTAATTTATATTGATGTTGCATTGAATTTATAAGCGCAGTGGTGCCTATTACAAGATTTAATCGGCATATCACAATGTCTGCAATATTTCTGATTTTGTATTGTTATTTTAGCTTTCTCAGTCGAGTTTTGTGTAAATTCCATCAAATGCTCATAAGAAATTCGGCGCTTCGCGCCGAAATAATATTATCAACTAAATTCAGGCCGAATTATCACATTTAGGACTGCATGCGGGTCGCAGGTCATACACTGATAGTACGTAAAAATGTGTATATTTAATAATATATTATATCTACAAAACTTTGTTAGTGTCGGCTCAACTGTGGACCTAGGGAAACTATGGATGGTCATGATGATAGATGCAGACCATGGTCGATGCAGGGAGAGGGGGTGGAAAATGGAGGGTTTTTGGGCCAAAATGACCTCGAAAACTGGCTATAAAATGCTAAAAAACGGTACAAATACGTTATTCCACAATGTTTAGTCAATTTCAAGCACTTTTGAAGAAAATATTCAAGGTTTGACCATTTTCGGCCTTTATTTTGCCTCATGTTAACGAGGAAATTTTCAAAACTCCTGCGGTATTGTTCTGGTTTCCCCTGCAGGATTGCTCAGCCGCCATGGTCAAGTCAACTTGACTCTGTGCCCACATATGGTACAAATCGTTTATACAAAAAACATCATGTACCAGCACTATTTTCAGAATCGCCGAATTTCGCAGTACATACATAAACCATAGACTCAATCTGAGAAATAAAAAGAATCGCAAGTTTTAAAATTGCCATTAGAATATTATCCGATTTGTTAACTTCTGCTAAACCACTAAAAATCGTGGGAAATGATAAAGTCGTGCTAACTTTCGCTGGACCACTTGAACCGGACAAGAAAGACTGCTTGTTGGCCACTGGGCGTTCATCAATTGTTAAAGCATTTAAATCGTCGTTCGACAAAATGGTCGGAGCCGAAGAAGTAGAAGGTTTGACGTCACTAACCGATTGACCCGTCTTTGCACTATCGGCCACCGAAGAGCTGCTGCTGTCTGCAACGTGCTTTTGTGAAGCCAGAAATGCATTGGTTGCTCTTGTAGCCTGGGCTACTACAACGAAGCAACAAGAATTAATCTGAACCTTATAATCATACATGGGCAGCGAATAAATTCTAAGGGGTCTGTGTAGGAATAAAACTTGCAAAAAGCCCAAAAAACATGCCAAAAATTCAATATTGGGGGTCTATCGATTTGAAGAGTCTACCGGATTCTGGGAGGGGTACAAAAAGTCATGTTAGAGGTTGGCAGTCCCCTCATCCCCAGTCAGAAAATTTTTAAGCCCCTCCAATTTTTGGAAAAACTTGTGATTTTTGACCGTTTTTACATGTTTTTTGTCCGAAATTTACCAAAATTTGCAAAATTTGAAAAATTAAAAAAACCAAAATTTCGAGCCGTTACATGTATGCATGGGTACAAATTTCCCATGTCAATGTGTGCTCATAATCTTTTTAAGCATATTCGTGAAAGATCCCAAAAAACCTAATATTTTCTTTACACTCTGGACTTATAGATAAAAACTTGCGTTTTTGAGCGTTTTTTGCCAATTGTGCTAAAAAATCGAAGGCCATTTCACGCTTACCCAGGATCGACTATAAAGGATTGTCTGGGGAAGGTAAAATACCAGAAATCTAGACCAGACAATTCTAGTGTTCAAGTTTTCGCTATTAAAATGACGAAGTCTACACAAAAAAACTGTATATGTACAACGTTTTTATATGGTAGGTAAGGCAAGAGTTCTTTTGACAGTATTTCCAGTCCATTTTGACTATATACGCTGCTTTTAAATTTTAATGATGAAAAATACATAAATTGATCGATTTGGCGATAAATTTTCAAACTATTTTGACACAATTCTGGCGCGTTTTGATCGAACAGCACATAAAATTATTAATCCACTGATTTTGACCTTAAAAAAAGAAACAGAAAACGTTCCATATGCTTAAAATTGCCAATATACCTGTCTTTCAAACGGCTCAGGAGGTAGTACCCTCATTCCTTATATTATCTGTGTGTATATTCGGCCTTGGTCTAATTCTGGGTCGGATTTATCGGATCTGTCGGATCCAACAATAATATGAAACGAGTGCAAGCTGTGTAAATAGGTTTACAAAGCCTTATTTTATCTATATTCTGATGTTATCTGGCGCATCTGCTTAAGTCTTGTCCAATATGCCTATTTTTAGTTTCGAAAATTTATATGCAGGCTACTATTACGTTGATGCTGTGTTAATTGGTGATAAACATACATGATCTAGGGGAGGGTTTTTCTTCCCCCTGTATTCGCGATTTTTCGAAAGTTTCCTAGAAATTAGTTAAAAAGGTAGGTGCTTTTTTCAATGTTTTCAGTCATTTTCTCAGGAGTAACAAAGTCTCGGCGCTTCGCGCCATATTTTCATGTTTTGACCATATTTTGTTCAATTTGTTTGACTATTTGATTATTTTCGAATTCTATGATTTTATGCTCTAAGAAGATGTGCATAGAATCGTCAGAAACGCCGAAAACGATATTTTTGACGCGTACTTAACATTTTTAGGCCCAAAAAGGCAATTTAAAATTTAACCCCTTAGGAAACCCATGCTGTGCATGTCTGGTGATAATTACCTTTAAAGTTCTGTACTTCTCTTTAAGTCATATTTATCATGTTGGAATTTGTACCTTGCAGTGCTGCCTCACGTTTTCTACTACTTTCGTTACAAAACATTAATTGAAACGCGATCATTTAATTACTATCATAAAATAAGACTTTGTCAACGATTCCCTTTAGAGGAAAACTCAGAAAATCTACCACTGAATACATGACTTTGCATTTCTAGCAATTATAAAACACTGACGATAAGATTCTACTAAACTTTATGAAATACATACATATTTGGAACACTTAATTAAAAACAAACAACAAATTGTCCAATTAGACTCACTTCGGGCAGTAACCAGCATTTTACTCTTCTTGTGTTTTCCTCTTTTAAGGAACGAGGGCCTCGCAATTTCAATCTCCTAAAAATTAAGTAGCCTTCATATTTACCACTCGTATCAGAAGGCCAAGATACGAGTAATATATACTTCTGGAGGACAATGAGCCATCTTTTCGAGGAAAACTTTTTCCAGGGCTTGGGCCATTAGAACAATGTCCGAATTCGGCGGGTTATAAGTGTAACAATTCGTGAACATCGTATTAAAGTCCTTAAAATAAAGAAGTTTTCAATACATTTCAATAAGATGAGACAAATTTATAAACTTACTTGCATGCACTGATGGGCCGAATAATAATAGCAATTTTTGATACGCTTCTCTATAGTTCCGAGATCCATAGGGTTCTTGATAATATTGTGATAATCCTAAGATTAAGAACGTTGAACCAGAGAAAATGTTAATGATAAAAAAGTTTTGCACACAGGCAAGATCTATTTCAGTATAATATACTGAATATGAGTAGGACAAAAAATTGTTGATAATCAATTTTCCAAAAGTGCGTGCTTGAAAAAAATCTTGAAATTGAATGAAAATATGGAAATTTGTGTCATAGTTAATTATTACATAGCTCACCTGAATATTGTAGGCAAATCTATTATATCCACCCAACTCTTAGGGACCAGGATGATTAATCACTTTAATAAAGCATAGCCTTGTTGCGCAACTTGGGGTATCTAGGGTTTACGTTTACATGCGTGGGAAAGCTCCAGGTTTTCAAGGGTCAAAAAGTGACTTTCATGGGACCATAAATGCACAGCATGGACGATATGAGGGAGGGGGTCAGCCGGTCTAGAAAAATGTTCTCAAAACTGGTTTAAGCGCTGAAATAGCTTTAAAACTACCTTAGTGTCAATTTAAAGCACCTTTGGAGAAAATTTTCAGCTTTCGTCCATTTTTGGTCTTTACTTTGCCTCGTTTCCCCCGAAAAATTTTCTATTTTCAATTCTGGAGGTCTAGACCCGACGTGTTCTTGCGGGAGGGGGTTTGACCCCACAGAAAGGCAACTGACCCCGCGACACCCCAGAATTAAAAGTTGTAAAAAATATGCCGTTTTAAGCGTTTTAGCCCATTTTTTAGCTCAAAAATCTCAAATTTTCGGCGCTTCACGCCATGCACACGAATTTTGACCACATTTTGTTCAATTTACTCAATTTTTTTCAAATTTTTCAGAAATTTCTTTAACGTATTCATGTTCTAGAAAGAAACTAGCATTGTCTGAAACGTCAAACACAGTGTATTTGACGTCTACCTTTCGTTGTTTAGCCCAAAAAGGCATTTTCTGAAAAATTTTCGGGCCTGACTACTCAGAATTCCCATGCTGTACATTGTATGGTCAAATTCCCCTAAGCCACACATTTCCACAGGAAGGATATTACCCCTACCTCAGGGTACAAGACTCGAATCGCTGTCAGACAATTTTGAGCTAGCAAACATTTTCTGTATTATTTTTGAGTACGAAAGTAGCAAAGGTGTTAGAAAGTTTTAGGCGGTTAGCGCCGACTAATACCTTTCTGTTTTGTTTACCATTAAAATGTCTAGAATGAAGATAAAATCATCTGAAAAGTCAAGATTTTCGATGGATTCTTATAATTTTTACTTACAAAAGTGAAGAAATACGACAGAATTAGATAAAAGTAATAAAAAATGCAGTTTCCCACATTAAAACATGTTATTTAGGATGTTTTAACCATTTTTCATATTTAACCCACAAAAAGGCTAGAACACTAAATTTACAGATCCCAAATTTTGGGATTTCATCATAAATAAATGGACAGCAGCCAAATTCAGGCGGTCCGATGGAGCAAAATTGCCAAAAATAGCACCGAAAATTCAATTCTGGGGCTCTTTTAGGGGAGAGGGGTCAGCCGGGTTCCGGAACGGGTCCAACCCTCCACGCCCATATGTGGAGTGGATAACACCCCCGAGCTTTCGACCTTGTTAACCTATGCCTCAACCCCCCACACGTACGTCTGGTCAAGACCGAATTTACAACTTTATGATAGAAAACGATATCGAAAGGTAAATTTCGGCTAAACTATACTGAAAACGCGTTGGGGATTTTCTAATTTTAACAATTGATTATTTAATAATATACCATTTTGATAATTATTTAATATTTATCTAATTAATATTTAAATTATTAAATGTCATATAAATACCATTTAATGCAATATTTAAGATGACAGCTTCGATTGCGCTAGTAGAAAGAAAGAAAGAAAATTTATTACTAATACCAACAGTTAAAATACGAAATGACAAGATATATAATAAATGCAATTACGAATTAGTAAAGGGACATGCGAGTCAATGGAATGACAAGTTTTACGCGCGCCCCACAAGATATCTAGATAAATCAAAGTTTGCTAATCTAGATTTAAATATGTTTAGGTTAGGGAAGAAACAATGAAGTCAGGAAGATCGTTCCAAACTGCGATGTATTTGTAAAAGAAATCAAACTTTTCTAAATTAGAATGTACAGTAGGTATGACTAATTTAAATCTATTAATGCTACGGGTAATATTATGATTAAATACAAAAAATCATCAGCTTCCAAACATGATTTATGACAAATAATTTGATACATCATACACAGAGTATAAATAATTAGCGTGAGTTTCATTAGAAAAATGAAATGTTTAGATAATACAAGTAAAATATGAAATTATGGACGCCATACCGGCAAGTTTAATTTATTGGCATCGACAGGCTTAGCGAACGGCCAGCTGTGCTTATTTTTCAAAACGGCCCGCAAAACTTCCTTCTGCACATAGTCCAATTGATTGGTGTGACGCGTCGGCTTGCCGGGCGGCGGAATGACACGAGGCTGTACAACGCCGTCGGTTGGCTCGATTCGCGGGCTTTCGGGCCACGACGCGGGCGACGTCAGCGGCATGTGCGACGCCGACGTCGACGGCAAAGCGGCGCTCGACGGCAGCGCGGACGACAGCGGAGCGTCGTCTTCGTCGTCTTCATCGGCGTCACTATCGCCTTCGCGATTGGCGCTGGTGACGTCACCAACGTTTTCGTCGACGTCGGTGCCGTCGGCCGTATCGATGGATAGACAATTTTCCACGGCGGAATGAGCTTGAGCCGCTAAAAATTTAAATGACAAGCAAAGGGTCGTATCACGACATATCGCACGGCGTAGGTCATTAAATTGGTCAAATTGCCTAGAAATTTAATCTACACAGCGCTGAATTCATCACACAGTTCGGCGAGATGCTGACGCTGTGTTTACCTACTCAGTAAGGTGAAACTGCAGGCGTAAAGCTCAGAATAAAAAATCTATTGGATAGCGAAATCTTGCCTATTATACAAAAATTTCAACCTTACAGAATTGGCGATTTTCAAAACTTTCCAAAATATTCATTAAAATCCGTAGAAAAAGCGCTTTTTTAAAGTTTTTAGTTATCTGTTAGCTAAAAAAGTCAAATTTTTGGCGCTCATCGCGCGTATACTCTTGTTCTGATCTATTTATTCGTTCGACTTCTTGATTTTTTCCGATATTTTTTGTTTTTATGCTCTAGAAAAACAGAGCATCGTCAGAAATGCTAAAAAACGATGTTTTTGACGCACCATTTCTTGGCCTAAAAAAGCAACTTGAAATTTCACCCCTTCCTGAATTCCCGTGCTGTGCGAGTCTGCTGCCTACTGTCCATAAGCACCAACAGGCGTATAAATTATGATTGGGATCAGTCCAGAACCGTAGCCAGAATTTTATGTCAAGGACGGGGGTAGAAAACATTAGTTTTAGTAATTCTCTATAAGTTACATATATGATAGCAAAAAAACTGAAAATTAAAATTTTCCCTTTTCTTCAAACCGCCGAAAATCTATCGTTCAAACTATAGAGAAAAAGCTGTAGAAGTCAAACGATGAATTAACGCTGTCTTTAAACAAATCCGATAAAACGTAAATTTTGACTTATGAACGAAGAAAATAAGTAATATAGAAAATCACAGGTTTTGATGAATACTAAGACTGTGCGCACAAATACCAAAACATGTTTTGCATAAAAGCGCAAGGATAGAATGAGCAAAACAGCATTAACTTCGCAAATCAATTTAAAAGTATTCGCTAGCTAATTTATTATCTTGCAATGGTTTTTTCGTGACGTTTTAACTTTGCGTTTTTCTGAATAAAGACTATTACTATTTCTGTTACCAGGTTCTACATTGACATCAGCTTGAGCCTGGTTAAATCTTGATTTTTCATTATCCGAAGCATCGTTTTCTTCATGATTCACTTTAAAATCGTCCTGAGAAGTATTAACTATTCCATCGGCCAATATTCCAGGTTGACTATCATATTTCGATGAAGCCAGGAGGGCCGATTCATTATTGATAGCTCTGACGTCCGGGATGCTAGGTGAATCACTCAATGCGCTTTCACCGTTCATTAACAGCCCTTTCAACACAATATTGCCAGTCAAAATCAATGAACAGCGATAAGTTGACAGTCTAAAAGTAGGTTATCATAAGAATGAGAAAAAGAATGGAGTAACAATTTTTAATCGTCATTTCCATCTCCTGTAACGTATACGTGGAGAACATCGGAATGAGGTAATTTAACGAACAAGAAGCGTTTTCGGAATTATTACAGATTTGAGGGTATATTGCCCCTTACAAATCTTGCAACCACACCTGGGCAATAACCGGTCTTCCCGTTGATACAGGGAGCAAAAAATTTTGGTTGGTTGCCAGTTTCAAAAAAGGTTGTTTTGTTGTGAAAATTTACCCCACGATTTTAAAATAAATTGTGAATTTCTATATGCATTATGTATCTTTGTTTTATCAGTCGAAGTATGGGAAGTTTAATCGGTTTTGTTAATAACATTCACTACTTAGATACAGCTATAATTTTTTGAGTGTTATGCTTATCAATAGATTTTACAATGGTTGACTGCTTGATTGGCTACTTAGTTGACTAGCTAGTTGTTTAGTTGGTTGTTTGTTTAGCTAGCTGGTTGGTGTGGCTGATTGTTTGGTTGGTTGGATGGTTGGCTGATTGTTTGGTATGTATTGATATGTACTAATAAGTTGCTTCATTGATATGCATTGTTTTTATGTTATTTACTTACATTTCTTGTGCTTCAATATATTTTGATTCTATTTTAAATTTGTCTTTGAATTTTTACCTGCAATTCTTGTTGATACTTGCAGCCTTGACCGTTGATACCGGGTTCAACCCACTGCCCAGGTGTGCTTGTGATTTTACTTCAAAGCGTCTACTACAAGAGATTCGCGCACATATTTTCAGTAACATGACAGAATGGCCTTAATGCTTTATGAAAAGGAAATCACACGGATGCCAGCGCGACTAATATTTTGAATAAAAGCACGCTAAGGTTTTATCTAGAATCCGAAGCCGAGCGGTTAATATATATCAACATGCGTAATAAACGGCATAATTATACCAGCTAAGAGAGTACCGTACTTTCTGAACGTATACAAAGTACATGCAATTTATGAGAATTGGTTAGCTGTTTCTTTTAAGACTACATATGAAAGTACTTGATCCTTACCTCTCGCTTAAGCTTAGTGAGTACGGTAAGAGAACCCGCAATTTAGCCTTCCCATAAAAATAGGCGATTGGTCGGACATCAGACACGGATGAAACAGTTTAAAATTTTGGGAGGAGGCTGTTGGCCATTTAGGGGTATGACGACGACGACCATACATGTAAGAGGGGGATCGTCCCCATCCCCCACAGCCAGGAAAATTTTGACCCTCCCCCATTTTTAGGAAAACATCGATGTATTGGCCGTTTTTAGGCCAAAAAATTAAGGTCATATACCCTCCCCTAAATTGGCCATGTAGCAAAGATGGGCGGCCCCAAAATTCTGGGTGAGGGGGTGTGCAATATTTTTTAAAGGTCAACAAATGGTCTTATCAATGGTGGGTAGAATGGCAAAAAAACACAATTTTTTAATGCTTCTCATCGAGCACTATCCAGTGGCATCAAAGGATTGCGACAAAAACAAAAAATTTTCAAAAATTAAATTCAGGGGGAAGGGGGTATTTCGGTTTCTGGGAAGAGGGAGTGTATACGAACTTCTGAGGGGTGCATATCCCCATGCCCACGTGTGGTGGGAAGCACCAAAATTCTGAGGAGTGCAGGCAGGTCAAAAAATGGTCTTAAGAATTGTGGTAAGGCGAAAAAACACTATATTTAAACGTTTTTCATCAAGCACTATCCACCGACATCAAAAATCGCGAAAAAACTTAAAGTCTGGGGGATATTCGGCCTTTTGGGGGTGTATACCATACATGCATAGCATGGGAATAATGAGGGGGGGGGTGAAAACCTAAAGTGCCTGTTTTGGGCCCGAAAATGGCCGGTACGCATTGAAAAACATCGTTTTTTAACGTTTCTGACGATACTCTATCATTCTAGAGCATAAAATCATGAAAAAAATTTCGAAAGAAGTCGAATAAATTGACCAATATATCGTCTAAAACATGAATATATGGCGCGGAGCGCCGGAAATTTGGCGATTTTGAGCAAATAGATAGCCAAAAACCCTTAAAAAGACACTTTTCTACCAATTTTCAGGTAAGTTTCGGAAACTTTTGAAAAATCGCCAATTCTGGGGGGTAAAAAATGATTCTGCGGGGGTGAAACCCCCCAAGATCATGTATGGTATATACCAGATGTGAACGCGGGGGTATGCACCATACATGGGCAGCAAGAAAATTCTGGGGGAGGGGGTTGCAAGATTTTTCAAAGGTCAAAAAATGGCCTCAAAAGTGGTGGTATGGCGAAAAAACACCATATTTCGACGTTTCTCTATACTATCTATTGGCATCAAAAAATTGCGAAAAAAACGACAAAAATTTTTAAAAATTGAATTCTGGGGGGTATTTTGATTTCTGGGAAGGGAGTATTTTGGTTTCTCGGGGGGGGGGAGTGCATACCCCAAACCCCCCACGCCCAGGTGTGGTATGCACCCTCAGAAGGCCGAATACCCCCAGATTTAATTTTTGAAATTTTTGTTTTTTTTCGTGATTTTTTGATGCCAATGGATAGCGCTCGATGAAAAACGTTGAAAAATTGTGTTTTTTTCGCCATACCACCATTTAAAGACAATTTTTTGATCTCTGAAAAATTTAGCACCCCCAAAATTTTGGTATTTCCCAACTATAGTGTATGCCCCCCACGCGTCCCAGGGACCCCCAAATTTCGAGTCGTTACATGTATGACGACGACCTACAATTTTTGGCCAAAACTAGCAAAAAAGCACCTACAATTGACATGGAAAAGCAAGCTTTTGTCAAAAATGGTAGGATGGTAATAAATCTCAGGCTTTGGGGATATGGGAGACGAGCACGGCCGGCTTTGGATGTAAGGATCCCCCTATTCATGTACGTCGTATATCCTATTTTTCCAATACGTGTACAGAAGGTAGGCCACCGATTCAAAAAGTAAGCCCGATAAGACAACACAAAGTTGAGATTTTTGACACCCGCATGACTCACAGCAGCAATGCTGTGCATTTACGATTGAAGCACTGGCGGACGAAATCATGAGAAGATGTAAAATGATGAGTTAAAAATTCTGAAAACTTTTGGCAAATGACGAATAAATAATAAATAACAAATAACCAGAAAAATTTATCGAATGCCTTTGTTTTCATGAACTTCCATGAAAACCAATGTTTTATTAAAAACAGGCATACTGTTCTAAATAATTTTTGCGGCTTGTCTCGCGCAAGAAAACATATTATATCGTCGTTACTGTTTTTGAAGGCAACACACTTTACCACAAACACAAGCTTTCATTAAGATCTAGCCATATAGCTTTTTACGTTATAAGCAGTGCTACCTAATGCTCAAGCCGAAGAAACTGACGAGCTTAAGGAGTTCACAAACGTTATGGCTTTAGAAGGAATTTTATTGTCAAGAAAATATAAAATGTGTACATGTATTAGACGATCGAAGCATAGAAAATGGTTAAAAAGGAAATTTCGCCACTTTACTACGAATTCAATCTGAATTGCAATTGTAGGATGTATAACGAGAACAAAGAAAGCGCGGAAGAGATTTGATCAAACACATTTACTTCTTTGTTACCTACCTGTGTATTGTTTTTAATGTTAGGCTTTAATAGCACCTAAATTTGAAGATACCATAGTCGGATTAAATGCAAGTTCGTAAATATTTGATAGAACACGTTTTCTCAGAACCAATGGTATATTCCCCTCCGCTTGTCTACTAATCTCTAAAAAAGATTATGCAACGTCTGTACGCAAGTCCAGAGAATGAAACATTTTCAACGAAATATTGAATAACCCACTCACTGGATGTGTCGTGTCAATTTTTCAGAAATTTAACACTTTAACAGCATAGTAACATACGTTGTCATAATTATCTGCTTTATTTTTATCCTTGGGCTTAGGCTTGGTTTGAAAGTATTTTCAATTTTTGCATTGTCGACTCCGTCCGATAGTAGAAGCAATCGCGCTATAAGAGATGAGACAATTACAATTATTACTATCCTGATCATTGCTGATGACGTCATAATAGGTGCTATTCTGTAAAGTTCCAAAGGTTCCCTACTCTGCGGGGAGTTAAGAAAGTTTTGATTGGAACTGAATTATTCTCATAATCGCTAACAAAAGCTACGATCGCATAGAAAAAAATACTGTTGTAAAACAATTTGTCTGATTGATAGAAGTGTTGCGGTTGGTATAGGTATACACCTAGGTTGATGCGTAGCAAGTCATTGATATCCATGTTTCTACGATATAGCATTGCAAATGCAAGTTAGCCCAAGCGTGGCATATAGTACATAAGACATAGATGGGCGGCTTTTGAGAAAAAACAAGATGGCCGACTTCGTCGGTCGTATCGATTTTTGATGCTATACGAATTAAACGCCTTCTTTCACGCTAAAATCGGAATTAAGGACATAAAAACGCGGTAAAAAAGGCTAGCAAAATTTTCTACGCATCCTGCGAGCATCTGATGGCACATGCACACGTTTTCGCAAATTTAGCAAGAGGAAAGTTAAGGAAATCCGCCAAAACTGAAAGAAATAGATACCCGTCTTATATAGGTGTATGTCACGTGATATATTCGTACATATATCTTCGGAAGTGCATGACTTTTATCAGTTTTTTACGGTCTGCAAGTTTTAAATCATCTAGACCTGAGATGACTTCAGAATTAGCAAGCTATGAATGCCTGTTACGAATTTTATTGAAAAAATTCATGCATCTTAGCCCAATATGGCTGACAAACTCAACTTATCTTGATATATAATTTATAGGTCAACTAATGAATAAACGTGCGAATCACGTGATCGCTATGTACTGTAAAGTTTTTTGTCACATGTCCATGTTGATAAGCCGATATGTATAGGTGGTGCCGACGAAAACGCGTGGGCGTGAGGTTATGCGCCCCCAAAAACCAAAATACCCCTAAGAATTCAATTTTTGAAATTTTTGGATGCTAATGGATAGTGCTCGATGAGAACGTTGAGAAATGGTGTTTTTCGCCATTACCACCATTTTTTAACCTTTGAAAAACTTGCAACCTCAGAATTTTGGTGCTGCCCACCTATGGCAACGACTACTGCGAACTGATCCATTATTAATGAAAGCCATTGTCAAATTTGTGGAATAAAATATTTTTTAGCCATAAATCGCTCAGAAATCAAATACCCTTATTACTGTAATACATTATAACTTTATCGCTCAGCGGAGTAGGTAGCGAAGCGATTAGTCTTCTTCGCACACGTCTGAGCGTAAATTTAATGAGTTTAAAGACAGTAAGCCGACAATTTACGGTAATCATGGATTGATTCAGCTCATTTAGCGAAATATATCGGCTTGTTAGCGGCGTGTAAAGTTCATCCCGAACCATCGAGCAATGAAGAAATTGGGTCTCACGGTAAGAACATTCAGTATAGGGATCCATGCATTGAAATAAAAATGAATGTACATAGCTTGTAAACATCTGACTGTTTGACATAGCTTCGTGCATAAATTCTAAGAATATTATCCGACAGTAAGTCGAGAGTTACGATCGTAGGAGGGCGGCACTAAAGTTCTGAGAGGGGATGTGCAATTTTTCAAAGGTCAAAAATGACCTTAAAAATGGTGGTATGGAAAAAACACCATTTTTCAACATTTCTCATCGAGCACTATCCATTGGCATCAAAAAATTGCGAAAAAATAAAAAATTCAAAAATTGAATTCCGGAGTGTATTTTAGTTTCTGGGAGGGCATACACCTACGCCCAGGTATGGTTACGATAATATGTCAGATCAATGCTATAATCGCAATCTGTCAGCTTATCGTCGGAGATAGTTTTAAAATTTATGACCGAAGTTGTGTGAAACAGACTACTGTCGTATATGCATACATACCGATGTATGTAAACATACCTAAATCCAATTTGTTTCTCTAAACATTTTGCAAGTGGAATTTGAAATATTCAACGCATTCCGATTAACAGACATACGAACGAACACATTGACTTTAACAATGCGATAAATGTATGGATGTACATATGAACATAAATACAACTGTAAAGTACATAGGTATGTATTCATATTATCGCTCAACTTTGCTTCTCGAAATTGAGCCACGAACACTTCTAGAAACGGACTGCTCTATCAATTCAACTAATTTGACTCTTTTGAATCGAACAGCTTCAGCTTTTCCAAAAGTCACTAAAAATGCTCTTGTAATTAGCGGAGCACTATTTATCAGGCTGCTTATGGCTTCGATGTCTGAAATAAGTTTCATGATCAACGAACTACTAATCTATTTAACGAAACCTTGTGCACAACAGTTAATCTTTTAATCGATGTAAATCAACTGTGTATAAAACCGGTGTAAATGTGACGACCGGAATATACAGGTACCTACAACAAGCAAGGACTAGAGATTTAATTTTGATACTCTAGCATTAGCATATAGTAGGTGCATACGTAACCGGTATCTTCTCCGGTCACAATTGGGTAAGGCAAAAATTGATTTCACCACATAAGCTCCCGTGAAATAGACTAAATTAATCTCTTATTTACTGCAGACTAAGAAACAGAAAGGGAAAAAGATGACATTGAGTCGATGTTAGTGGACCCCGACCATTTGGGCAGCGAGAAAATTCTGGGGGGTGAAATCCACACCTGGGCATGGTGGGGGGGGTTTGGGGATATGCACCCCCCAGAAACCGAAATAACCCCCCCAGAATTCAATTTTTTTCGTTTTTTCGCAATTTTTTGATGCCAATGGATAGTGCTTGATGAGAAACGTCGAAAAATGGTGTATTTATCGCCATACCACCATTTTTAAGGCCATTTTTTGACCTTCAAAAAATCTTGCACCCCCCAGAATTTTCTTGCTGCCCACGTGTGGTGAAATCACCAAAAATTGCCGAGAATGTTGCTAAAAATAGAATTTTGGGGGTCTACAGTAATCTGCAGGGGGTGTATACCCCGCGCCCCCACGCCCATGTAAGGCCCTGCTCTGATCAAATACAGCACGCGATGTTCAATTGTGTGCAAACAATGTCGTACGTATGTACACCTACATTTGAACAGCATGGAAATTCTGAGATGAAAAAACATTGTTTTATAAAGCACCTTTTTTGAGCTCAAAAACGATGGGTGTGTCAAAAACATCATTCAAGCGTTTCTGACGACGCTCCATTTTCCTACACGATAAAAACAAAAAAAATTTCCAGAAAAATTAAACAAAAAGTAGTCAAAAATAGCTGTGTGGTGCAAAAGTCTGAAAAAATTGGCACTTCTAAACTGAAGGATAGCTAAAAACGCATAAGACGTTCTCTACAACTCCACCCAAAATTTAAACCGCTACATGTATACACATGCATTCTGACGCCAAAAATTACTAAAAATTAGCGCCGAAAAATGTTGACATTTTTCCATTCTAAATGCAAATTCTGCCATTTTAAAGATATATAGGACAAATAATTTATCAGTTCGGAGCGAAGCGCCGAAAATTGTGGGAATTTTACATCTTTTTACAGTTTTTGTCTTCCTAAAAATCTTTGTACATTTTGTACACACAAAATTTTTGGGCACGATAATATGGTATAGCAGCGACTTTAGTGTGGTAAAAACAGAGTTCTTCGACTTTCCGTAGTGTGTTTTAGCTAAATTCTGGGTCTCTAAGGGCAAAAATCTTTAAGAATCGTCTTAAAACGGCGCGAAGCGCCGAAAAACTTGACATTTTTACTTTTGAAATGCAATTTTTGCCATTATAAAGATATATAGAACACACAATTACTCATTTCGGCGCGAAGCGCCGAAATTTTTTCTAATTTTAGACCTTTTTTGCAATTTTTGTCTTCTCAAAAATCTTTGTACATGTACGAAGACGGTCCCGAAAAGTCTTTGTACATCGGGAAAAATCTTTGCCGAGTACAAAAAAAACCGTGGTAACTAGTGAATTAATAACAACTTTTGAATTGCTTTACCGTACAAAATTATATTATTGTACTCGTAGTCTTCTCGTATGAGGAATAAGCTTATTCACGTTTCAATAATTTCTCAAAGTCGTAAATTGATCTTTTGTAGGAGATAACTGCTCCACACTTATACATGCACTTGATCAAAAGTTGTGGGAGGGAGGCAAACTGAGTCTCCTGGGAGGTTTTAGTTTTATTTTTTATGAATCTTTCTTATTAAATCTGCTTGAGAACAAATAACAATACGGGCGATGGGATGACCATACCAAATATATACGAAATAATGGAAAGAGTTATCTAGATGGACGAATTGAACATTCTACCGCTCAAAAAATAAGTATTCGAACTTGAAATTATAGGCCTAAGCGAGGAGGTATGCCCTTCAAAAGTCCTGGTGGGAAGGATACCCCCCTCATACCCCCAGTGTACACGTGAGTCCAATCCAGTGTTTTTTTGTACAAGGTCCGTTTGTACATGTACAAAGATGATCCCTAAAAGTCTTTGTACATTTTGTACACACAAATTTTTGCATACTATTATATGGTACAGTAGCGATTTTAGTGTGGCAAAAAACACTTGTTCGACCTTTGGTAATGTATTTTAGCTAAATTCCGGGTTTCTGAGGGCAAAAATCACTAATAAGCGTCTCATAACGGCGCGCCGAAAAATTTGTAATTTTTCGTTTCAAAATACAATTTCTGACATTATAAAGAGATATAGAACACACAAGTACTCACACTTTTTCGAATTTTGAATCTTTTTTTGAACTTTTTGTCTTCCCAAAAATCTTTGTACATGTACAAAGACGGTCCCCAAAAGTCTTTGTACATCGGGAAAAATCTTTGCCGAATACAAAAAACACTGGTCCAGTCCACAATCATTTCTAATATTTTCCCACGACTTTCGGTTCAAAAGCAAATCTGAAGATTTTTTGATAAAATAGAATAATTTAATTTTCAATTTTATTACAATTTTTTCAAAATTTACAGTTTTCATGCCCTAGAAAGAAGCAGCATCGTCAGGAGCGTTGAAAAATTGTGTTTGACGAAAACCATTCGTTTTTAAGCCAAAAAAAGGCACTTTAGAATAGTTTTAAGGCCGACTCTCAAAATTCGCATCATGGTATTGTTATGGGTATTGTAGTAAGGCGAAATATGCTCGTCAAAACAGTCTATCGTCTTCATTTTTGAAATTAATAATTTATTATTCAATTTAATTATTTTTACCGTTTTTAAATTCTGTTGTTTCCTTCCTTTTTCTCTTTACCTGATGAGAGGCGGTCTAGTCGGAGAATTAAAGGCACAAAGCTGTAGCAATATACTGCTAGTTACTCTCTAACGACCTCACGTATTTAATTGATATTTTATTACCGTAGTTTTTCCAGTATTTATTCCTCACGTATTTCATGGTGTTTCATTTAGAGTCTCGGGCCTCGTAAAATATGCAGTTTCTCATGATGATCCCTTTGTGCTATTCTCGAGTCCTTCTTTTTCTTCTTACTGACAGTGTGACTCCCTATTATACATATATTGCAAAGATCTAATACCATTATTCATCATTAATTAACTGGAACGAAAAATGTAAGAATGAATAAATACTCTAAAGATCTACCGATTGTTAAATGACCAAAGCTTGAATACTATATGTATATGCATATGTAAATAAGAACTAAAGACCATGTTTACCGCATCTAGGCATTTTAATTAACGTAGATAAATTCCGTTTGAGGTCAAAGATGATTTCGGGTTTAACAGGCTCCTCTGAAATTTTAGCGGCAGATTTTGCCAATTTAGGTCTCTTTTTAGGCTTAGCCGCTTCATTTTCTAGAGCAGCAGCAAGGGCAGATTGCGGAGAAGATGAAGTCAAATAAGCATCACTGCACGTGGCCTTCTGGTCGTCGTCAGCAATTTTACTTTCGGCCAATTTAGAGAAAATATTTTCATCGAAGGGGGCTGAAACAATTATGTATATATTCACGAACGATCGAATAGACGCTAACTTGACATATTATATAGGATAACCAGCAGTGGTATACATACATGTAACAGGGGGATAGGGGATCCCCCACCCGAAATGGCTGCCCCCTGAATCCCCACAAAAGCCAGGAAATTTATGACCCCTCTGATTTTAGGAAAAACATTGAATTTTTAGGCCGTTTTTGGTCAAAAATTGGTTATCCCCAAATGGCCGGGGAACCCCACCCAAAATTTTGAGTCATAATACATATCTGTTGCATATATGATTGTATAAATATTGTGCGAAAAAATTCTAAAATACTCTAACTCGTACACGATAAATAAGCGAAAATATTAGCAGAAGATATTAGAAACAATGAGCATTGATTAGACACACATAAAATACAGATAAAAAATATAAGTCATAACATATAAAATAAAGAAAGGTTAAAAATTTTCCTAAAAAATGTAATGCCATAATCGAGCCTTACATTCGCAAATCGATAAATTGTGGGACGAAGCGCCATATTCTTCCATCGAGACATCATCAGCCGTTTCATTAGCCAATTCTTCTTTAACCAGAACTACGTCGGGCAAAGATTCGACATAATCCGATACAGAAGGGCTAAAACTTGCAGAGGACGACTCGACAGACCTTCTTTAAACAAAACAGTCGTCTAAGCATATTAAGTGGAAAATCGATAAGAAAAAACTACCCATTCGAAATAAGTTCTACATTTGTGTGAGGGGTAAAATCCACACATGCACACTGGGGGTATGGGGCTATCTCCCTACCAGAACTTTTGAAAAGCTTACCCCTCGGGCGATTTCGGACCCAAACCCCAAGCACATACTCAATTTTCGAGCAGTAGACTGTTCATTCTCCAGACACTTTCCTTCTGTTATTTCGTATATATTTGATTTACCATTTCTGCGAGCCAATTGTCATTAGTTTTCATACAAATTTAACACAAATATTCATGAAGACTAGAATAAAACACAACTAATTAAATATCAAAATTTGACATTATATTACCAAATTAATTACTTATTCAGCCTATTCCCAAGGAAAGTCGGTTTATTTCCTCCCAGAACTTTTGACCGTGAGCGCGTAAGAAGAATCCAAAAATTTGGAAACATCATACTGAGAATTCGGGCCCTTTTAGCTAGTCAAATGCGAGGATGATCGAAATAGCCTCAAGAAATTTTCTAATGGACTAAAACTGCATTTTTCAGCTTATTCTGACTCATTCCGTTACTTTTATCGATTCTAAATATACATAAATATTCATCGAACTTAAAATAGAAAAATTCGAATAAATAACCATCAGCCGTTCGTCTTACACGCGACGAATACTTTTAAACATCTACATAAATTTGTATGCGAAAAAATTGAACTCGAAATTCGGCATATGCACATTACTGTGGAAATGTAGTTAAAACTTGGTAAAAAAGCGACCAAACAGTTGTAAAACATTGTTGCTACTTTTAAGCAGATATCAACGAATGCGCATGATAAAAAGAGTGACGAAAAATCCAACCTGAATTTTTTATAGCTAAAATCTCTTGGCAAAGGTCCAGCTTTCCTCTTTTGCGGTCTGACAGCATTTTTTGGCACACCAGGCCTTCCTGGTCCTGACTGTAGGCTATTCAACAGATTAGAATCCGAATAAGATTTTCGCATTAGCTTAGGTGTGGACAATGATGCAGAGGACGAACTATTGTTCAGGGATTGGGCAACCGACGAGGAGCCGGACGTTGGCAAACTGATGTCCAGATCAGCTTCGTCTACGAGCATTCGCTACAACGGGAACAAGAAAAAAATAATCAGGTACTTAGCTGGCTTTTTCGATTTGAGCGGGGACTAAAATTATGTCAGATATCCTTATCATCAATAGAAGATGGGAAACATAATTTTGAGCGTCTCTTGGTAGGCTTTACGAGATGGATAAGAAAAAATTTGCAAACAAAAAAATCGGGAAAAAATTTGGACTTATTTCTAACTCGTACTTATACACAAAAACGAGTCGTTCAAATATTTCTCAACACTACATCCGAGCTTGACTCTCGAAAAATTTTTAAGTCGTGCCTTTATGTATATTCGATTCCGACGCACTGCAAATTAAAGTTATGCAGAAAACTAATAATCTGGAAGCGATAGAAAGTTTTGTTTTATTCACTATGTTTTACCTAAACTTAAATCCGTAAAAGCCAAAAAAGTTTGCGTTCAAAAGATCGAAGTATCCCAAAAACCTATTTTAGTGGTTTTTTAGACGCGCTTCAATAGTTTTAAATTTTTCCTTCGAGAGACTCATGTAAAAATACTTGACCTCTCAGAATTTTGGGATGCTGACCCCCTCGACTACGTGCCTGAAAAAAAAACCTAAAATTGTTCAAATGACAATGATATCAAACGCAATAAGCATGGACTACAGAAAGTTACATGACGCACAATCATGTCAACTGCTGGAAGTTATATACTTTAGCAGCCACATTTGTAAGTGCTGTAAATTAAATTCCAAGCTTGAAATTTCGCGAAATGGACTATTTATTCATGCATCTGTTAGAAGCGAAAAAATGACACAATACAATCCGCAGCTTACCTTGTCGACTTTAAATGGATTTCCAAACGCGTGCTGGCGAATCGCTTGCGTTTCAAGCGGCTTCAGAGGAGGCGGCATCACCTTTAAATAATCTTGGTAATTTCCCATTTGTCCAACTGGAAGCCGATGCAATTCCTCTAGAATACAAGAAAAAGTACACTAATCAAAAACCCGGGAAACGACTAGCGGTTCGCAGGTATCCATTGCTACTTGTAAAACAAATAATTTTCAATCAAAATTCGCTGTATGACTTTTTTAAAAGCAACACGAAAAGTGATGGATTGGCTTTACTTCAGAAAGTCTAAATCACTTCAAAAATATTTCTCGTCTTTTGAATGAGGCATACAACGTGTGTGTCGTTTGCCAACTTTTATAAGTGAATACCTCATATTTTGCATTTTATCATTATACATATGTACCTGTGACGGCTCGAAATTTCGGGTGGGGAAGTCCACGGTCATATTTATAGTGGGGAGGGGGTGAATGACTTCCAATTTTCGACCAGAAACGACCGAAAAAAACAGCTAAGAACGGCGAAAAAATTCTATTTTTTCCAAAAACTAGAGGGTTGGGTCAAAAAGTTTCTAGCTTTCTGAGGACAACCAACTTTGGGTGGAGTGGAGGATCCCCTATCCCCCTGTCACGTATATGATTGTCATGATATACCTACCGAACGGACCGTTAAACCCGTCCACTCCTTGAATCCAGAAATAACTTTCCGAAATCAATCTTAAAAAATTTCAAAATTTGAATCGAAGTGCAAGGTACTGTCCAGCTGAACTATTTTATTTACGTCTTAAAGCCGTGAGCCTGTGTAATGCAGAGAATTGCGCTAAGTGCAAATTGTCGGCAAAAACAAACCCGCATCTTGCAACTTCAATCTTGTTCCGGGCAGTCCACCTTCTAAAACGGGCAAAGCACTGCTGCTCATGTACTGCGACAGATTGACGCGCATTTTTTGTATTTGTTGCAACAATTTACAACGAGGTATATCAAATGGGTTGCGAAATAATTGCTGAGCCGTCTTCTGATTCAGTATATGAGAATCTAATTGGTTGAAGAGTCGTAAGTCTTTAATTTGATCTAGAAAAGTGAATATTCGTGGTAATGTAATTAAGGGTTAAATATGTAGGATGGCGGGCTGAACAGTCGTGTAAAAACAGTAAGACCATCATTGTACAGTGATACTTGGCAAGAAGCAAGATCTGATTACCATTTTTGAGGAAGGAAAATCAAAGAAGACGTAACAAGTATTTTTTAATTTCCAACTATCGAATGATAGAAATGCCTCCTTTATCCAAACAACAAGTAAATGAGCCAAAAAAACTAAAGGCATTAGTAATACGCCGTTTTCCCAGCTAAAATAAATATGACTACAAAGCGTATATAATGAATGGTGACGACGCAAACGTAAGTCGATACTATAGACTATTTCACGAAACGCTTTGCATGAATCACCATTTTTGAAGCATTTAAATCGATTACAAAAGCGGTTTAAACTGAAGCACAAATCTTGATTTGTGCATAGCAATTAAATAGCGTCTGCAGTTTTACCACACAGAGTTATTTTACAGCAGGCCATTTGAAAGCCACTTTTGTGGTCATTAGTTGAGCGCTAAAAATTTTTTAGTTTCGGATCACTTGGGTATATTCCTGTTTCACTTTTTGCTCTAAAACTATCAGTATTTTTATGTATACTTTTTACTCATAAAACGCCAA
Organism: Mermis nigrescens; assembly: GCA_036768485.1. Lineage (NCBI taxonomy): Eukaryota > Metazoa > Nematoda > Enoplea > Mermithida > Mermithidae > Mermis > Mermis nigrescens. The sequence continues at coordinate 3,261,543 of JAVLUZ010000151.1, read as the reverse complement.
AAATTGATTACTTTCCGTATCTTGAGTTTTAAGTGATATAATGCAGTCAAAATGGACATAAAATGCTTTAAACATGCGAAATTACCTTTAAAAGATGTTTTATATGCTATTCTGACCATTTTGGTCATTTAAACGACAAAAAATTCCTGAACGTTAAATTTACTGTTTTGGATTTCTGAGATTTTACCCTACCCCATGCCGACCCTTACCTTGTGCACCTTTGGTAGTAAGACATTGCTTGATGGTTAGGGGTGAGTTTTTTGAGTCAAGTCATTGAAGAACTCGAATTCCGAGTCAAAAATACATGATTAAAGAAACAAATTATGCAATTCCAGTAGGACATCGTACTAAGGCAGTTTAATTGAACTAGTTTTGCAAAATATCAAACTTTTTCTAATTCTAAGCGTTATATTAATAGCTTTTCAATTTTATTGTATAAATCACAAACTTCATAAAACAATAATTGCGGTCGAAAAAATGCAGTTCTACAGCCTACAACGCGTTTCAGTATACGACCTTGAAATCAGTTGGCTAAAATCTAACTATAAGGAGCCTCTCATTGGATTTTTGCTTCTGGCCTCGCTAAAACACGAGCCAGGCCGAAGTACGCCTACACAAATATAGGTCTATGTGCATACATGTAGTAACAGGGGGATGGGGGATCCCCCACCCAACGTCGGACGTCACCCCAAAGCTAGAAACTTTTTGAACCCCCCGATTTTAGGAAAAAATCAAATTTTTGGCTGTTTTTAGGCGTTTTTTGACCAAAAATTGGAGGTCATTTATCCCCCCCAATTTCGAGCCGTTACATGTATGTATAATGTGATATGCTATGCAGCCCGAATAATGATTTCATGAAAATTAACAATGCTAAGCATGGCAAGTGCTACTGTATATATCAACTGAAGATCCTAATCTGCAAAGCTATATTTGCAATAAACCATCTTATGCGTTCCTCGAGACAATATTTCCGGTGCATAAACGAAGCAATCATGCTTCTATCGCTAGGCATCCCCATACAAACAACATATTGCTTACCTGACGGGAAACATGGATCGATATTTTCGTTCGCAGCTCCGCTGACAGATGAACGAACTTTAGACTTCAGAGCAATATGTAGTCGGAAATTAGGAAATTCGTTGGTGAATAACAAGGGATCTTTGGCTTTCAATCTAGCTTCAGCGGACAAGTCAATATTCTCAAATAAGCCAGTAGGAACAGTCTTCGAACAATTCACGAGTCTAAATAAATAGGAAAATCAAATGCTTTTACAATTTTCCGTAATCACATTGAGAAACAAATGAGAATTCTTAGCACAATTAATTTGGTGACGAAAGTTTAAAATCTTTAAGGCAATTTAAAAAGCTGGCTTTTGACGCGCTCGCTGATGACAAAAATGTTCTGGGTTAGAAGCTTACATGTAACGACTCAACATTTTGGAGAGGGCGGTCAACTCAACATACATACATATATGTGTGCGTGCACAGCATGGTAAATCCAGACACGGTTTTTTATATTCGGCAAAGATTTGTTCTGATTTACAAAGACTTATCGGGACCGTCTATGTACAAGTACAAACATTTATAGGAAGACAAAAACTATAAGATCTGAAATTATAATGACTGAATTTGCATCTAGTAAGAAAAAATGTCAAATTTATCGGCGCTTTGCCCCGTTTTGAGGCAATTTTTAGAATTTTTTTGTAGTCAGAAACTAGAGCTGTGCCGGGGCCAGGCCCCGGCCCCGGCCCCGGCGCCGGGGCCTAGGCCCCGGCACCGGGGCCGGGGCCAATGTTAGAGTTGATTATAATGTAGAAAATTGATAATGTTTTGGGCAGATTTACCTTCAAACTCAATTTCAAGCAAACCACAGATCTTGCTAATTCAAATCTTTATTTCACTATGTCAGATTGGTGCAAATTTCTAGTTAATAATCAAAATTGACATATTTTAAATTGCAATTCATATAGACGAGCATTTCCAGCTTGCTTGGTAGCAGACAGCTACGTCTATCAGAACAAATAGAATAATAAGCCTAAAAAAGTGCAAAGTAAAGCACATTGAAAAACGCATCCAAGTCAGAGGAGTTAAATCCATACATGGGCAGCTCAAAAATTCTAGGGGGTCCAACATTTTTCAAAGTCAAAAAGTGCCTGATAATATATGGTAGAGCGAAAAAAACACCGTTTTCTCGCGTCTCTCAATGAGCTATCCATTAGCATCAAAAAACCGCAGAAAAACAAAAAATTCTGAAAATCAATTTTTGGGGGGTCTAGCGGATTTTTTTTTGGGGGGGAAATGAGAATTCTGGGGGTCTGGATCCCCCGATGCCCATGTTCTGTTATATATTGTAATCCGATCAAATATTAACGCTTGACGTGCATATCTACAAGCAAGAATATATGCATAGGTACATTACATATAAGGGGTAGGGCAGGGTCGTACTATGAGTATGGTAAAGCACGCTATTATTGGCCCCGGCCAGGCCCGGCCCCGGCCCCGGCCCCGGCACCGGGGCCTAGGCCCCGGCCCCGGCCCCGGCAAAAAAGGCGGCCCCGGCACAGCTCTATCAGAAACCCATAAATTGGCTAAAATACACCACCAAATGTCGAAAAACCAAGTTTTACTACACTTAAAGCGCTACTTTACCATGTTATAGTAGGTACCCAAAAGTTGCATTTACACAATGTAAAAAGACTTTTGGGGGCCATCTCAGTGCATGTACAAACGGACCTTGCACGAAAAACACTGATTATGGAGAGTAATGAGACATCAATTTTTTTCTAAAATACCTTTTTTACTAAAAAAAACGATGGATAAGCGTCAAAAAGCACATGGGCATAGGGGGTGGGGTGCGAGAATGTATTACCCCTACCAAAACTTTTGGAAAATCAGGCACTGCCGGGCGATTTTAAGAAAACGAAAGGTACAACAGGCAATTTTTAAGATTAGTACGGAAATAGGTCAACCATTCTACCTCAAAGAGATGAAAATGTCCAAAGTTTACTAATAATTTGCTGTATATTTTATCGTTAGAAAGCCATAAATTGGCTAAACTTCAATAATAAGCTCCAACAAACACAGTTTACTGCCATATAACGGGCTGCTGTACCAATCGCATTGACTTTTGGGGACCATCTTTGTGCATGTACAAAGAGACCGTGCGTAAAAAACAATGACCACAATTTACTATATGACGATTCTTGGATTTCACCCCTCCCCTGGCCACCTCTATCTTGCCCACGTATGGTCTAGAACCAGTGTTTTTTTTGTACAAAGTCCGTTTGTACATGTACAAAGATGGTCCCTAAAAGTCTTTGTACATTTCGTACACACAATTTTTTGGATACTATAATATGGTACAGTAGCGATTTTAGTGTGGCAAAAACAGAGTTGTTCGACCTTTGGTTACGTATTTTAGCAATTTCTAGGTTTCCGAGGGCAAAAATCAGTAATAATCGTCTCAAAAAAAATTTGGCATTTTTCCTTTCAAAATGCAATTTCTGAAACTAAAAAGATATATAGAACACACAATTGCTCATTTCGGCGCGGAGAGCCGGGAATTTTTGCAAATTTCGAACCCTTTTTCGCAGTTTTCGTCTTCCAAAAAATCTTTGTACATGTACAAAGACGGTCCCCAAAAGTCTTTGTGACATCGCGAAAAATCTTTGCCGAATACAAAAAAACCGTGTCTAGAACATAATAAAAAATTTCAAGAAAAAGAATACAGTAGCCGCATGTGGCTGTTTGGCACGAAGCGAATAAGTAATTGGCTTTTTTGAACTTAAAGGTCGCGAAAATTGCTGAAATCAGGACGTTTCCTACGTTTCTGTTTGAATAATCGCGAATTCGGTGGGGAACGGGGTAAACATATCGTAGTGGCTGGCGGATGAAAAGCTTTTTGCGGGGGGGGAGTCAAAGAAAAAGCATATAAAGAGGTCAGCCATTTTAGTGAGGGAGACTTAATGAAACATTTTTGGTAAAAAATAGCAAAATATTTATCAAAATCGCCTAGGAATACAGTTTCTCTGCACAAAAATGGAACGTAGTTAAAAATCTCAGTCTTTGGGTATGGTAAGCACATATCCTGAGATAAAAACTGCAAATAAGTACCTACGCTACAAGCATACCAAATGCTGGCTGGAATGGCCAACTGAGTGAGCATTTCATGGATATCGCCATGCACATATGTATATTCCTAGAATGAAGAGCATCGCGCTTTTGAAATGGCACGAGTATGCTAGGTATGTACGTGTATGTAAGAGGATAAAGTCAAAAATGCGTGAGACAGAAATGTACGATTGCAATTACAAACAAAGGAATACATATGCATCATGCAAGACATTTATAAAGCGAGGCACGTGCATAACCCGCATAATCAATTCGATAGTGCTAATTTTTTAAGTAAGCGCTAACCTTGAAATTATCTTAAGTCCACTGTGGCCACATAACAGTTGGTTTTGCTGGGCTTGCAGCTGTTGATTCGCTAACACAGTCTGGCATAATTTATCAAATTCTTCTTTGCCTTTTTGCTTAATTCTTCCCAAATTTGATAATACACTATAGCTCAAGAAGCCAGTAACCGGTATTTCAGGCTGGACATTAAACTGGCATCTTGCCAATATTTTCTTTAGCGGCTAAAAAATGATTCTGCATGCATTCAATTGACCTCATAACAATTCTTTGATGACTTAGATTTAAGCAAAACGATAGGTTGAACAAAGTATGCACCATTTCAACTCCCCTTTTGAAAGATTCTGACCCGATCCTATTTTTATGCTCGAGTCTAAATGATAATGCTACGAATATTCGAGTAAAAAAATCCAACACATAATAAAATATACCATTAATCAATACTTTCAGCGACCTACCCCTCACGTCTTTGTACAGTAGTGTGCAAAAGTTTTGAACCATAGCACGGATTAGAAGTAATTATGTAAACGCTTCTAATGATGTTATGCACAGAGAGCAATCATGAAACTTGTTTAAAGAAATTGAAAAATTAACAATTTTTTCTATTAATTCTGGAAATTCAAGCATCGTCTTAGTATAATGGATAGCTTTCTTGTAATTACAGTTAGAGATCGACTGCTTTCTACATATGTTATTGCTACAAATTATTTGTCTAATGACAAACGATGCAAAACTTTCAAAGGTTATTTTTTAAAAATATTCGAATTATCATAAAAATCAAATAGTAGAAATTACATAATAAGTTAAGATCATTTAGAAAGATATTAGCCAAAATAAATGCGCAGAACTAATAGAACACCCAGAAGAATGAAAGTCCTCATTAAAATTGTAGGTTATCCGACCAAATTTCTGCTGAAAAACCGGTTTCCTTTGTTTTTGAATTTGTTGAATCGTTTTATCCCATTTTACTACACTTGTTTTAAAGTTTTTTAATAGACGATTGATTTCTGAAAATACGTAGGGTGCATACATGCACATGAAGGGATGAGGGGGTATTACTTCCCTGAAGGGTCAGCCGGACAGGTACTGTCCGGGGATTTTAAGCTGATGGAACCTTTTTTGCATCACTTTTAAAGTCAAAAGCAGTAAAAACGTCAAAATTTATCCGGCGCTTCGCGCCAGATTATTACTTTTAAGTACTTTTTACTCAAAAAGCGCCCAAAATTGATAAATTTTTGCATTTTTTAGTCTTAAAAGTGATAATGCAGTCGAAATGGACTAAAAATGCTTATAAATGCAATATTACCACGAAAAAACGTTTTGCAAACTATTTTGATCATTTTGATTGTCAAAACAGCAAAAAAATCGTGAACGACTTTTAGACACGAGAACACAAAATACGATAGTTAATTGGTGAATAAGTGTGACATATAATTTCCCATTTTAGACTCAGGTGAAGCTCAGAAATAAAATTTCAAAAGGGACTTTAAATTCGCGAATTGAGTAATTTTCACCCTGACAATGCTGAGCAGGCTAGACGCGTTGGATTCAGGCGCATGATACTGCAGTCTATGCATATGTACGTATGTATGAATTAGGAGCATACATACAGGGTGTCACGAAACGATAGCCCCCTCCAGAAACCGACTTTCAAGAATCATGAAAAATATACAAATACCATGTTGTAGAGTATTCAATTCTGCATCGGATGCTTATTTTATCAAAGCGCAATGTGCACCGGTTAATTTTTTCTTGATTAGAAACAAAAAATATCTCAGTAATTCGAATTGCACGACTTAAAAATCCATATAGCCGTCTTCAGCTTAGTCGACCTGCCTTAAATGCATAGTCATTGAAGATAACAGATTGTCAGACTATTACGCATCATATTCTAATTCATTTAACACCATACGCCAATTTTTCAATGCTGTTTCTGCAGAATAGCGACCGATTTCTTACTCCATGTGCACGAGCTTTTCTAATCGATTCGTCACAACTTTACTAAGATAGATCTTATTCAGAGCTACTTGTAAAAATTTCTTTTTTGCAATGTATAAATCACTTTTTACTACCCAAAGCAGAATTGAATGCTCTACAAGATAGTGCTTACAGATTTTTTCTATCGTATCCTGAAATCAATTTTTGGAGAAGGGCTATCATTTCGTGACACAATGTATATAACAGCCCGAAATTTTGGAACCCCGGCTATTTTTAAGGGATGGGATTGAATGACCTCCAATTTTCGCCCAAAAAAGGGAAAATGAACCTAAAAATGATTAAAAACGCTATTTTTAACCAAGAATAGAGTCTAAAACATCCTGTCTTTGGGGAACAGGGAGACGACCGACTTTGGGTGAGGGGTTCCCCATCCCCGTTATATGTCTGTTTAAGAGTATTCGCTAAGTCATCACCCTTCGTACCAGATATCTGCCAGCATTTTTCACTTATCACAATGGAAACATGTTATTCTCTTCTTTAATTAACTCTGTCATTTATCCCAAGTTCAAGATTTAACAATGACCAAATTTACATTATCCAAGCTTAAGAATAGTAGTTACAGGAATGTTAAAACTGAAAAAGTACTAGTAGCTTACGCCCAGATAATAAGGAGGAATAGCTCGAAAGTATTTTTCGAATTTCGCCCGCCACAAATTGTTCGGCCTCGAATTAAGCACATTGCGAAATTCATCTGGAAGAAATTTGAAGACATAGATCAACAATACAACATACGGAACTGAAAATTTTTACAAATAGACAATTAATAAAAATGAGTTCACAATGGGGAATCTTAAGTATTCATCTTCGAGAAAACAGTAAATTTCTAATATTTTTAATTAGCGTAGTTCTTTCTGAATTATATTTTTGTTGTCTTTTCAGCTCAGTTTCATGCATTTCAGATTCTGCCTATACTTCGAGTTGGTGAAACGATATCGTTTTAAATCTGCCTAGAAAGAAAATTGTACAGAAATGTTAGGTCTTCACGACGGAAACACTACACGAAAACGTAAAGTTTATGGGATGATTTTTTGCTCCATGTAAATCAACTCATCCAAAAGTTGCAATAAAACTGGGTAGTTGTATGCAAGAACAAACAAATTGACACTATTCAGGCCAGAGGCCGGCTTTACATAGCCGAACGGTTGGCCGAGTTCTGAAGTTCGCGAACTGCCTGCGACAAACACTTGCCAACAAGTTGTCGATTGCTTGCGCTCCAAAATAAAGTGAGTCAGCGGACAAGGTTCCAGTTCGTACTTGTCATAGGGTAAATCATTTATATTCGTTGGAGGCTCGCAAGGTTCGCATCGAAACTTCAAGACAACTTGGGCGCATCGAGACGGCTAAAATTCATTCAACAAACTATCATACTACCTACTAGGATATCAGAAGCGAATCAAATGTACATATCAGTTAATAAGATAAAAAAGGCACCGCTATTTGTTGGCCCCATCAACCCAAAAATTTATGAAAATTCTTACTCTTCTCCTTCTAAGTTTTAATTTTCGATTCAAAATGAACACTTTGGCTGTCAGTTTTTATAAATTTTTTTAAACAAAAATTGCATTCCTATTTGGATACTGTAGATGCCTATTCCATCGTGCTAAAGGTACAAGAACACTATTACTTGTACGAAAACACGACTATTTGCACAAGAACATCATTTAATTCAGTAAAAATGTCAGAATTATACTATATTTTGCTTAAAGTCGCTGCTTCGAGAAATTGGCCATTCATGTTAGGAGGAAGACTGACTATACCCAAGCAAAATTCTTAATCAGAGCATTGGTGTATCGATAGCGTCATTCCTTTTTTGGAGTTACTAAGACCATTGAGCGAGGACAATTAGCGATGGAAAATTGAATTCTCAGTGGCGCGCCAGAAAGTTAAGTGAACGGTAGCTACTTATATATGTACATAATGTATGGCAGACTAAAATATCGCAAAATTAAAGTTTTGCCTTTCTGACAGAATACAACACATATTTTACATCATACTCATATATGCACAAGGTCAGGGTCGGCAGGGGGGGGTAAAATCCCGGAAAAATCCTGAACGTAAATTTAACGTTCAGGATTTTTCTACGTTTAAACGATCAAAATGGTCTAAATAGCCTATAAAATATTTTTCGTGATGATATCGTATTTTTAGCCCATTTTGACTGCATTATATAACCTTTAACACCAAAAATACAGAAATTGATCAATTTTGGGCGCTTTTTGAGTAAAAATACGTGCCATTTATACTGCTTTTGACCTCAAAAATAATGCAAACAAAGGTTCCATCAGCTCAAAATCGCCGGACAGTACGTGTCTGGCTGACCCTTCAGCGAGGGGTAATACCCCTTCTCACCCTCTACAGTGCATGTAAATTTTGCATGTAACATTAATCTTAGAATTACGAGTGGTATAACTGAAATACAAAAATAATTCTTGATTATTTTTTAAAGAAATAGGCTAAACAAGGATTAATCAGCAATGCAAAACTCTGAATTGTATTTCAATTTATCTAAGGGCTAAAGCTGAGTAATCCCCTCCAGCCATTTAAGCCTAGGCTTCAGATTTCTATGTGAAAAATGAAAATACATGCACAGCATGTGAATTCTGGGAGGGGGTAAAATTTTAGAGTGCCCTTTTGGACATAAAATAGTGTGTACCATAGTACGCGTCAAAAACATCGTTTTTCAGCGCTTCTGACGATGCTCTATCTTTCTAGAGCATAAAAACAAAAAAAATTGAAAAAAGTCGAACAAATTGAACAAACTGTAGTTAAAACATGAGTATAGGGCGCGAAGCGCCAAAATTTTGACCTTTTTGAGCAGATAGGTAGCTAAACACGCTTAAAAAAGCACCTTTCCTGCGAATTTCTAAGAAATTTCAGAAACTTCTGAAAAATCGCGAATTCTGGAGGAAAGGGAAAAAATTCCGGGAGGGTAAGAATTTTCCTGAACGGGGGGGGTGAAACCCCCTCATGATAATGTCTGGTCGTATTTATAATCGACTTCGTGCTCGCTACTCTTCGCACCGGGTTAGTTTTACGATGGATTGCTGCTTCTGCTGCCGTCACTCAAGCATGCAAGATGCGGTGATTCAGTTATATCAAAAAAGGTTTTCATCCCGCAGCAAATTTATCACCCGTCAAAGAATCATTAATTTTTAGAAATTGGCCGTAAATTTGTCTGTCAACATTCTCAAAATTTTGATACGTTTTTTGAACTTGATTTTTCTCTCTTTGCTCAAGCTTTCTCAGATCGATCTTGCCCGATCATGTCTGGACTTAAGCCTACAAATGTAAGTGAGATGGTATTTTAAATTGCTAAAAAATAGCAGCAACTTTTTAAAACTCAGTTCTCCCCACGAAATTTTGAATGTTATGCTGTAATACAGAATGTCGCAGTATATTCTGCATAGCTCTGCTAAAATATATGACGGCGTTCTGTTATAACCTACACGTAAGGCACAGCAATCCCTAGCAAAACTTAAAGACTGAGTGTTTAGCATTCGCGATAACCATACGCTTGAAGCAGTGAAAACAAAAGAGGGCACGATGAATACCAATGTATTAGAAGCAGGGTCAGGACAAAATGGTTCCGGCAGCGGCCAATGACTGGGCGCACATCCTCTTCCGGCCGTCCTCGGTACGTACAAAACAGTCCGATTGATATGCCATGCTTTGTTTACACCCTCGTTCGGTTTCGCCTCCAAATCAGCGTTATTTCCGACACAAACTGTCTTTGAGTCAAAAGACACAGTTTTGGATTCAAAATACGCCTTAGAATCAACGTTGTTCCTAGAATTATTCGCGCACTTTATGACGTTATTTTTCAGGGTAGATTGCTTTTTGTCCAGTGAGGCTCTTTCAATGTGATTTTCCTCGACCACTGAAGACCCTTCTTTGGCATCCGGTGATGCATGGCTAATAGAATCGGAAGATTCGTTCTGGGCATCTAGTAGTAATGGTTGTGTTGCGGCATCGTCGCAGAAACGCTCGTTCTGCTGAACAAAACCATTCTCTACTATATGTCTCAGCTTGTGTTCTAAAGTAAAGCATCAAAAAAGAACATATGGCGTTACTGGCAAAGCGAAAGTATTCTGAAACAAAATGAGAAAAAAATTTTATGAGGAAAAAAGGATTGCTAAGCAAATTGGTTAAATTATTAAATAATCTGTTATTACGAACGATTAAATAATCTGACTTCGCAAACACTCTTTTCGCTCTTTGTAGATCAAATATGTCACTTTTTGCGTATTTACATATAATACAGCGAGAAATAAACAATAAAATATGAAGCAACGCTCAACAGACTGGACAGCTTACGCAGTTGATACTGTGAATTCATCAGCTACGCTTACATAACATAAAGAAGGATTATTTCTTCTCACCCACTCAATCAAAAAGATAATACTAGGACGCGCTGAATCTAATCGACAAACATTTAGAGTCAATATATGCGATATTTAAACATTCATTTTCCAACCTCAATAGAGAATTCCTATCATAAAAGGGCAGCACCAAAATTCTAGGGGAGAGATGCAAGATTTTTCAAAGATCAAAAAATAATGGTATGGCAAAAAACACCATTTTTTAAGGTTTCTCATCGAGCACTATCCATTGGCATCAAAAATTTGCGAAAAACAACGAAAAAATTTCAAAAATTGAATGGGGGTGGGTATTTTGGTTTCTGGAGGGATATTCAGCCTTCTGGGATCTGCATACCCCCGATCCCCCACGCCAATGTGTGATTCCGACTATTGTCACCTGCTCTACAATGGGAACTTAGTCCTCAGATGACCTGTTATACAAAATGGATTCAAACAAGAGCAGTTTTCACAAATAAGCTTTCATCTACGAGTATGTATTTGTATTTGTGTGTACCAGAGATCCTTAAGTCCGTTGAATAGATGAAAAAAGTAGTTGTAGCCAGGGGATGAAATCCGAGAAGGCTCATATATGGACGAATGTGTATAGCAAACGGTAACTCTATATTAAATTTTTTTTCAATTTTAAACTACTGTTTCCAAAAAATTATTCATGGATTTTTCAACGGAAATGTCGTTAGAACATTTCTCCAGCCTTTTAAAATGTCACTTCCGATTGACTCAGACGATTAAATTAAACCTTGAAATCATAAGTGGCAGATGACTGTCAATAACATACGAGTGCATATGTGTGCACGCTATATGGGGAAATCGGAATTTTTTCGAAGAAAACTTATCAATTTTTTGAAAATTTTGATGAAGTAGTTAGATTTTTCAGAATAAAATCCAACTCGTCCACTAACACAGTGCTTACATATTTCTAAAATCGCCTGACAATACCAAATTTTCCGGTAGGGATTTTAGAGAGGGTTTATCCCACTCTCACCCATCCCAATGTCTTAATTCCCTCTCTCACCCTTCCCAATGTCCTCACGTGCTTCAGTCGGTATATAGCGATCTCAAGAATCTTTCTTGTAAGAGATTTTTCTTTGGAGACAATCAAATTAATAGTGACGAATTTTTCCGAGCCCTTCTATTAATATTAGCTACCGTTGTTTGTCTATGAATGTCTTACATAGTAAAAACGCTAGTCTTAACAAAATGAAAATAAGATCATTTGCATAAGCGATCTTTCATTTGTAAGGTGCCAAAAAGCCGTGGTTTGATACTAATCACAAAATGCATTTTAGAATTTTCGAATGTACGTACTTGAAGTTGCATTTTTCGATGTTGTTCCACGCTTTTTTAACGAAATTGACAACAGGAAAAGGAGAACACAAATTGGCATGAGGCAAATCAGAAAGTTTAATATCTTTACCATGGAGTTTTAACGGATTAATAATATATATGTGTATATAGGCCCGTATCCAGGGTTCAGTCGAGGGGGGAGCGGACCTAACATGAATTGGTCTATATTTCGGAAAATTCGTAAGGATATGTAGCTCGTAAAAAGCGCATTTTTCGACGTTTTGCGACATGGTCTATCCATTAAGACCACGAAATTCGAACTTTTCGAAGACAATTTTCTCTTTCTTAAAAGGCAATAAAAAGTGGCGTTTTTTGGTCGCGCTTCAGCCAAGATGATGGACAATACTGTTTATCTGGCGCGAAGCGCCGAAAATCCGAGGATTTTAGGACAACGACATGCAATTTTTCCATCTTTCCGCGCATTATCTTACCTTTCAAAATCTTTTTCCGGCCAAGGGGGGCGCCCCTTAAATACGGCCCTGCGTGTATATATCTACGTTGTGTATAAGGGCGTGTAGTTTTGAAATGGTCTTCCATGCTTCTAAAATAAATTTTGGGGTAACCTCAATACGTTTTAAACTCAAATGAGTTTTGTACAGGGAAACGAGACGTAGTTACTAAATCTGCTGAGTGATGCGAAGCATCTGAAAGTTCTGCCAATCTTACTATTTTTGGCTTTCCAAAAACTCTGCTTTGATGCAATGACGACCCCGAAAAAGTCTTAAAAACGGCGCGAGACCCTTAGCTAAATCAAGACTAAGAATGTGAAGCACAAACAAAGACCAAGCGTGATATGGAAGAGTACAATTATCCTAACGAACCTGCACTAACATCCAAGCTATCATCGCCGTTGTTGTGTTTCTTCTCGCTTTCCAACTGTTGGGGATCAGGACCTACTTTTTCAAAAACTACTACAACTCCAGTTTGTACTCGTTGCACCAGGTTCTCCATGCATTGATTTAAGAGCTTTTGCGAAGTAATACAAAATGATCGTCCTGAAAACATGAAAATTGTGTTATGAATCCATAGAATGATTTTTTACAAATTGCGAAATCGTATCGCCATATTGAGAAATTTCGAAATTTTATGGCCATATTTTATGACAATATTTTTAACTATCTTAATTTAATCGAATTGTTCTAATATTTTTGAAAACTTTTACGTTTCAACGCTTTGAAAAGGTAAAGCCCCGTCAGAAACGCCGAAAAAATATGTTTTTGACGCGTATTCAACGTTTTTGAACAAAAACGCCTTTTAGAACTTCACCCTCCCCTTCGGCGCTTAGTAACAATTTAATTTTTATCTTTATTGCCAAAAATGTCAGGACACAAACAAAATGAATAAAAATACTGAAAGACGATGTCTTTCCACATAAAAACACTTTAATCGAGCTATATATGTTGATCATTTTTGTCATTTGATTTGTTTGTATGGGTGCTATATACGTAGTATTTGTGACTGGTCATGAACTGTAGGTTGCCTTCGCGAACCCCGACCTTATGCAAAGCAGTCCAACCCAATGCATAGGTAAGGGTCATTCCATATCAGTTCAACCAAGGCTCCCAGTCGACCATCTCCAATTTTGATGAAATTCGGCACCAATGTAGCCCATGACCCCAAACTGATTGGGGTAAAATATTAGATACTAATGTGCCTTGGTTCTTGAGTTAGAGCTGCTTACACGAAGGGCCCCTGCTCAAAAAATGCATGTGCGTGTTAAAAAGTGCCAATTTTGGTTTCTTGTATAATCAGATTAACGTATAAGCGAGTAGTATAACTTGGCACACTGGGACAACTTTTTGTGGTGAATTTGATGGTGTAATTGAAAAGACCACCTTGGCTGTTAGCCACTCACAAATTTGTGCCAAACATGCTCACAAAATTCGACGTATAAAATAAAATGTAAACTTAGAGGACCAGTAGCTGGAGAGCAGTGCACTGCAGAAAGCTGCAAATGTGCACAAATGTCAACAATAAATGTGTTCGCAGCAGGGCACAACAATATTAAATAAGAGGCAATAGCTGCTGATATAAATTGGCACAAAAATGCCCAAAAAAAATCAATATGCAAATTTTTGTCTATATTCTGGGCCAATTATCAGAGTGTGGAACATCTCGGATTTTCTCATTTCTTCCATTTCCTGAATGAGAATTTATTTCTCTACAAGATAATATTCCTTTGACTTTGTTCCCAGACCTTGTAACGAGGAATAATTGCCTCAGAAGTAAGCGTACCCACTTGCGTGCTGCGCGTGCATCAGTGGGAAATAACAAACTTTGGTATCTTGTATAATCAATTTAAAGTATGGGAGAGTAGTATAACTTGGCACCCTGGGACGACTTTTTGTGGTGAATTTGTTGGTGTTATTGAAACGACCATATTGGTTGTAAGCCACTCACAAATTTGTGCCAAACATGGTCACAAAATTAAACGTATAAAATGAAATGCAAACTTTAAGAACCAGTAGCTAAAGAGCTGTGCACTGCGGAAAGCTGCAAATGTGCACAAATGTTAACAGTGAGGGTGTTTGCGTCTTGGCACAACAATAGTCAATAAGAGGCAATAGCTGCCAATATAAGTTGGCACAAAAGTGTCAAAAAAATCAATGTGCAAATTTTGGCTTATTTTCTGGGCCAAATATCAGGGTGTGGAAAATCTCAGATTTTCTTATTTCTATCATCTCTTGAAAGAGAATTTATTTCTCTACAAGATATCATTCCTTTGATTTTGTTCCCAGACCTTGTAATGAGGAATAATTGCCCCAGAAGAAGGGTACCCACATGCATGCGGCATGTGCATCAGTGGAAAATAACAAACTTTGGTATCTTGTATAATCTGTTTAAAGTATGGAAGAGTAGTACAACTTGATACCCTGGAACAACTTTTTGTGCTGAATTTGATGGTGTAATTGAAACGACCACATTGGTTGTAAGCCACTCACTAATTTGTGCCAAACATGCTCACAAAATTCAACATATAAAAAATGCAAACTTTCAAGAACCATGGTTAATCATCATGATTTTCATCAAAATTAAAAATGTATGAGCGTATAATACGTGTAGCTCTTCCTTTTAATCCTAATACAACCTGGTAGGGTCCACATATATATAGTGGGGCAGGATGCTGGGTTTGAAGAAATTTTCTAACGACTAAGATGCAAATTATTTTCCTGGTGGACAAAGACGTAGAATGGCGGGTGAAATATGAAGTATTTTATATTTTACTGGGGCAGTTCCTAAAAATGTTATTAAAATAATTTTCTGGTGGGAAAATGCAAATCTGGCAGATAAAAATGTTGAATGGTGGCTGAGATGCGATTTTCCTGTGGACACTTCCTAAAATGATTCTGGCAGCCAATATGTGAATATTTTCTCTGCCAGCTATGGATATGTTAGCTAAGACTACTCTCATGGCTGCAATGCTAATTATTTCCTGCCAACTTGGTCTGTTGTTTGGCTGTACTAGTGGGAGATAATGAGATCTGGTAGATGTCAGTTGCATTAAGGAATGACATTTTATCAATTAAGTGATCCCACCCATGGCTGGCTTTGCCTGGCTAACAAGCATGGCCCCTTGGCAATAGGGACTGCCAGCTGCATCAGCTGGTAGTGGTATAGCCACCTTGGACCAATGCAAGGACTAGGCAAAGAGAAATGACCAATTGCCTTTTGTATAAAATGTACATGATTGGTATGATACAGCCAACAATGTAAAATTTGTGGCCATGTTTGAGGCTAAGTTTGGATGTCATATCACTTTTTAAACTAAAACTAAAATTATTTAAACTGGCTTATTTCCACTAATGCATGTGCAGCACAGAAGTGGGCACCTTTACTTCTGAAGCAATTCCTCATTATAAAGTTTGGAAACAAAATCAGATGAATAGCAACTTGTAGAGAAATAAATGCTCTCTCAGAGGATGCTAGTTGTAAGTTGCATTTTATTTTATACAATAAATTTTGTGAGCATATTTGGTCCCAATTCGTGAGTGGCTAACAGCCAATGTAGTCGTTTCAATTACACCATCAAATTCAACACAAGAAGTTGTCCCAGGATGCCAAGTTGTACTACTCTCCCATACTTTAAACTGCTTATACAAGATACCAAAGTTTATTTTCTGCTGATGCATGCACAGCATGCATGTGGGTACCCTTCTTCTGAGGCAAGGGAACAAAATCAAAGGAATAGTATCTTGTGGAAGAATAAATTCTCTTTCAGGAGATGCTAGAAATAAGAAAATCTGAGATGTTCCATACCCTGATATTTGGTCCAGAAAATGGACCAAAATTTGCATAATGATTTTTTTAGACACTTTTGTGTCAACTTATATTGACAGCTATTGCCTCTTATTGACTATTGTTTTGCCCAGACGCAAACACCCTCACTGTTGAGATTTGTGCACATTTGCAGCTTTCTTCAGTGCACTGCTCTTTAGCTACTGGTTCTTGAAAATTGCATTTCATTTTATACGTTTAATTTTATGACCATGTTTGGCACAAATTTGCAAGTGGCTAGCAGCCAATATGGTCGTTTCAATAGCACCAACAAATTCACCACAAAAAGTCGTCCCAGGGTGTCAAGTTATACTACTCTCCCATACTTTAAATTGATTATACAAGATACCAAAGTTTGTCATTTCCCACTGATGCACGTGCAGCATGCAAGTGGGTACGCTTGCTTCTGAGGCAATTATTCCTCATTACAAGGTCTGGGAACAAAGTCAAAGGAATATTATCTTGTAGAGAAATAAATTCGCATTCAGGAAATGAAAGAAATGAGAAAATCCGAGATGTTCCACACTCTGATAATTGGCCCAGAATATAGACAAAAATTTGCATATTGATTTTTTGGGCATTTTTGTGCCAATTTATATCAGCAGCTATTGCCTCTTATTTAATATTATTGTGCCCAGCTGCGAACACCCTTATTGTTGACATTTGTGCACATTTGCAACTTTCTGCAGTGCACTGCTCTCCAGCTATTGGTCCTCTAAGTTTGCATTTTATTTTATACGTCAAATTTTGTGAGCATGTTTGGCACAAATTTGTGAGTGGCTAAGAGCCAGGGTGGTCTTTTCAATTACACCATCAAATTCACCACAAAAAGTTGTCCCAGTGTGCCAAGTTATACTACTCGCTTATACGTTAATCTGATTATACAAGAAACCAAAATTGGCACTTTTTAACACGCACATGCATTTTTTGAGCAGGGGCCCTTCGTGTAAGCAGCTCTAACTCAAGAACCAAGGCACATTAGGGTCTAATATTTTACCCCAATCAGTTTGGGGTCATGGGCTACATTGGTGCCGAATTTCATCAAAATTGAAGATGGTCGACTGGGAGCCTTGGTTGAACTGATATGGAATGACCCGTAAGTCACTTCCTGAATTAAATAGATAAAAATGTCTTTGTTTAATTTGCATAAAAAATGTTGGTCAACTGCCAGCGGCTATCGAACTAAGGCGATTTGTTTACCTGCTTATCCTATCATAAATGATCTTAAAGGATTGCAGGAGCGTTCGCTCCCTCACCAAAACATTTTCATCACACAGGAATTTTGATCTGCTAAAAAATCGTAGAAAATGTCCTATTTTAAGTGTTTCCAGCGACATTTTAGCTCAAAAACCCCAACTTTTCGGCACTTCGAACTAAACAACCAAACAACCATTTCTATTATATTATTTTATTCAATTTCATTGAACTTTTTTAAAAATCGTTTGTTGTCTACAAAAGAGAACGTCATTTAAAACATTCTAAATGACGTTTTTGATCCATCATTTTAGAGCCCATAAACACACATTAAGAAATTTTTGGATTCAATCCCTAGAATTTTCACAATGTGCATGTATAACTGAGAATTCCTACTGACATCAAGAAACTATGAAGATTAGGACTAATGCTGCACCAGGCAGCCTTTTCACTGAAGCTGGGGCCTGTAACAAACCATATAATGTTGTTATTGACATTTCATGGTAATATATGTGCCCAGCTCTTATTCGTCATATACGTAATATCTCAATAATGCTGATAAATAATAACAAATATAAAAACAATAAAAAATAATACATTATAATCACAGAATAACAATAAACAGAAATAATTATAATTACTTACACATATAGCTTTTACTTAAGGCAAGATTATATTCTGCTGAAAAATTTTTCTTTCCTCAGGGTGAATACTTTTAGTTTGTTTATGGTTTTATTGTAACCTTCTCCACCTAGTTTTTTAGCGTCTCCCTAAAATCAAACTGATGCACTCAAGAACTACATGGAGAATCAAATGGAAATAACTTAATTCCCCATAAGGTTTGCTACAGCTGCAAGCAGACGCGCAAGTGGGGTTTGGGGAAAAGGCAAATTTTCTGTGGAAAAAATGGTGAAATTAAAGCCAGAAACGGAAGAATGCCAAGGTTTTTTTGAGGAAGCAACTGAAATTTCTATTCATATCGGCCACGCTATGCAAATGTAATTATGACTGAAACCAAATCGACAACATTCAGCAATGTTTGCTGTCGAATGTAAAATTGTAAACTTGATCGATTGAAATAAGCATGAATTCCATCAGTTTTAATGTCTTACAGAATTTTATGTGCATAGTTCGATGAAATTTATCATGAAATACATGTTTGAATAATGGAATTGTCTGAGTTTCCGTTTATCAACTAAATGTAGAGCTTACTTATTTCAATCAATCAGGGCAACTATTTGCATTAAAATTTTTAAAAATAGCCAGCCGTAGCATAAAAACTTCTGACAGCTGGCCAAAATTTTTTAAACGATGAGCGACGCTTTTATCCTTCTTATGCATAATATTAGCCAAAGTTACGACGCGTAGCATTTAACATTAGAGTGTAACATGCAGTAGTAGGTGAGCCTTTTTTGACTTGTGTATGATAACATATTAAAATAGTATAGTAAATCACGAATGTAGATATTAACGCATAATAATTATACTCGTATGTACATGAAAATTATATGAAGGCTTGTAAACAGGATTTTATTTCTCGAGGGAGGGACTCTATATTTTTTCAAGTCAAATATTCCGAGAACCGTTAGGCGCTATGCGAAAATGAAGGTGATTTCGAGCGTTTCTCGACGAGCTGTATGCAACGACGACGAGCTGTATGCAACGATGGAGGAAAAATTTTTAAAAATATTTTTTTGAATTGTTTTTGGATACAGAAATCAGCATTTTTTAGCGTGACCTCCATTAGCACCAGTGTTAATGAAAATTTTTTCCATTATCACGAGATAGATTACATTAGCACACCACTTTTTTACCTGTATAATACCTACATATAGTGTCAGTAATGCTTGTCTTTTTCTTTTTTAATTTAGCTATTCAAGAATGCCATATTCTGCAACTCACTGTTTTTTTCTTCAAATCACTGTTTTCTATTTTTGTACAGAAAGCTTCGATTTTTTTGTACAATCGAAAATCGACCGAAAACTGTCTATACTTTGTGTACAAACATGTACAAAGATCGCTCCAAAATCTTTGTACGAGCCTCAAAAATCTTTGTCCCGTACAAAAATAAAAAACAGTGCTTCAAATAAATAAAAAAATTCATGCTTAATCACAATTATTTGCTTCCTAATGCTCAATAAAATTAGAAACTGACATTTTTGTACCAAGTACGACATCAAAAATGATAATACGGTTGCCGTATACTGATTTGATATAAAAACAAACGTCACTGCGCTTATGAATTGAATGATAAATGAACATTAAGAAGCCAATTTTGTCTTCAAACAACATAAAGCAGTGCAAAGTTGTCACAAAGTAATTATTGTGTGCTAGAAATCCTCAAACAAATAGGCGAGATGAATGCTAAATCTTTTAGGTTGTATGTACGTAGATTGAAAGTGGAGTTTAAATCGCGCGCTTGGGGCTTAATAAACAGTAAGCAAGACATTCGGCGCGAAGAGCCGACAATTTTTTGGGATTGCTAAAAAAATACGTAAAAAAGCGTTAAAATTACTACGCTTTTGCCCAAAAACGTTTTCGTATCCGTTAGCACGTTGTGCTAGCGGCCAAAATTTTCATTAGCACGAGGCAACTTTCATTGGCGTGGTGCTAAAAAACCGCGACAGAAACTATTGTTTAAATACTTTGCAAGACTGAATTAAAGTTCAGTGAAAGCTCATAACGCTTTTTAGATTATGCAAGAATTAATTTTTGACTGTGTAAAACGCACGTTTTTAAAATTGTTGCATATTTAATTATGTCTAAGTCACATCTGAGCTTCGTATATGAGAAGCATTATAGAAAACATAGAGCATCCGGCGCGAAAAAATCTGAATTGACTAGCTCGAAAGTATGATAGGACTTCATTTGGTAGTCATCTTAATTCACTTTGAGAATTTTAAATTTTTTTCTTTTGGGGACCCTTTTTGTTTCGGGGAAAGGGGTTTGTGCTCCCTCTGCCCTCCCTGATTACAGGCCTGATTATATGTACCTACCTACATATTACATTGAATTTAGTATACGTTTTTTTAGTATACGTTTTTGTACACGTACAAGAAAGCATAAAACTATATACCCGCCTTTAAATATATGTAATTTGTGATGTAGCATATTATCCCTGAGTAATGCTCGGGTATTTTGCTTCCTACGATTTTCAGCGTTTGCTTCATACCTGCTATTTTTCACCATCGAACTATAAAAATTCGTTCATAGATCCTAAAAAATTCGACATTTTCACCGTTTTCAATCCAGATTTAGTATTTTCAAGACAATAAGCACGCAACTTACTAAGCTAAATCGAACCTTAGAAACTTTCCGCCCTAACTATTCCATTAAAAAATTTACATATTTGCACTATAGAGAAATCTATCAGTGCGGGGTAGGTGCAATACTAATGCGCTGCATATTATGAATAATTAATTCACCTATCTTGATCACGGTTTTTTGTATTCGGCAAACATTTTTCCGCTGTACAAAGACTTTCCGAATTTGTCTTTGTACTTGAGAAAACAACAACTGTTAAGAGCATACATGATCTTAAAAAATTTCACCCTCTCCAAGAATTTGCGATTTTTCGAAAGTTCCTAAAAATATTGCGAAAATTTGTAGAAAAGATGCTTTTTAAGCGTTTTTAGCTTTCTATTTGCTCAAAAGTGTCAAATTTTCGGCGCTTCGCGACATTATAGTGATGTTTTGACTATATTTTGTTCAATTCGTTCAGACTTTTTCTATTTTTTTGTTTTGATGCTCTAGAAAGATGAAGCATCGTCAGAAACGCTGGAAAACGATGTTTTTGACGCGTACCTACCATTTTTGGACCCAAAAAGGCACTTTATAATTTCACTCCCAGAATTCCCATGCTGTGCATGTATGGTTAAGAAGTGTAAAGTTCCCAAAGATTTTTTCTGCGCTTCGGGTTGAAATAAGTAATTATCTGTTCTATGTACATATCTTAATAATAGAAATAATTTACATGTAGAAAGGACAAATGTCAATTTTTTCGGCGCCGTTTTGAGACAATTTTTAGCATTTCTGTCGTCAATAACCCAGAAATTGGCTATAAAATACGCTACAAAGATAAAAAAACGTGTTTTATGTAGGTTACTGAAAGCGTACACTGTAGTACCTAACCGCAAATTTGCACGTATAAAATGTACAAAAATTTAGGGGACTATCTCTGTACATGTACAAACGGACTTCGTACAAAAAATATTGAAACACTGATTTCGATCAAAGCCTGAGCTTAAGAGGCTAAATAGCTAATTTAAACTAAACTTTACCGCCAGTTGCTTCGCACGTAGCCTCAAACTCGGGTATATCGTTCAATAGAGTGCCTGCATCAGCAATTTTAGTGTTTTGTCCCGGAATTCTTAAAACGATCCCAAAAATTCTTTGGTCCCAACGATACGGCTCGATGTAGAGTTCGCTACCAGGTAACGATGAGCGAGGAATATCCAACTAATAAACAAATAATATGCTCAGTGAATTTTACTTCATAGAAATTAGCAGTCTTCCTAAATTTTTGTAGTGAAGTGAGCGGGATTCGAGCTTATTATTTTTTAGTTAATCGTCGTTATTTGTGAAAAAATGTTTTAAGATTCGTATAGAGATTTTTGAAGCCATTTGCAGCTTTAATATTTTTATGCACATCTGCAAAAAAGTACCACTCCTGAAGCTTTCTGAGTTCGGTCTTATGCGTAAATTCAATTGATTGAATTCCGAAACTAGTTACACTTTTTTTGACAGCAAGCGGCAGTGGCGCAGCTGTTGGGGGATTGGAGAACTAATCCCCCTCAAAGTTTTAGAAATACGCGTATTTTTTACAAAGGTGTCCAAGAGAAATAAATGGAAAATAAGCGCATGAAAAATCGTTTCATTATATTCTAGAAAAGTTTTGAACTAATGAGCCCAAAATTTTGTGGCGCTCCGCGCCTATTTTATTCACGTACAGTATATTTTTAAGATAATTCGAATAAAGTTAGATTTTTAAAGATTTTTCAGTGCTTAGATCTCACTGTGAAGAGCTCAAAAACATTATTTTTGCCATTTAGTTGTTGAAATATTCGATTTCAAAATTTTAGTCCCCTCAAAATTCAAGAGGCCATCTACGCCCCTGACCACAGAATCGCAGATTACACGCTGAGCTGGTAATATATTAAAAACATCAGGTTAAATTATGTATAATTATATTAAATTATATAAAAAATTCTATCAAATTATAAATTGAAGTATGTATATTAAATTATATTACAATAAACTTATGTTATACATAGATACTAGAGGTGCATCTGTGCGGCTTTTTTGCCGGTGCCAAAATAGTGCTTTACTTTGTGTATGCGAAAATGTTTAAGGGGGTTGAGTAGGTAGCGATAATGCATCTATATTTCGTAACGCGCATATGCACGTATATAGTAGATTTATCATTTTTGCTCATGTTCACGTAAGATCCAACAGCTTTTGTCATAAGTTTTCTCTCATAAGCATTGTTTTTGCACCGCATATTTATGACTTAAACATGGAAATTCCAAGGGCGGGCTAGTCTAAAAGTTTGTTCAATACTACCATTTGTTGGACATAAAAGAATGCTTAGTTAACTATGCTCCAAAAACACAATTTTTACTTTCCTTACTAAATTTTCTCATTAAAATATAAAATTAACCGATTTACGTAAAATTTCAATGGAATTCAACGATAAATGGTCCTAAATGACAACTTATAGCTAAGGATTGAAAAAATTAATGCCTTGCGCCAACAGATCAGTGAAAAGCGTAGAACATCATGTTTTCTAAAGCTTTTTAAAATCAAAAGTTCTGCAAGAATCAGCTTCATTTTCCTAGGGTTAAGCTAGCAACACTTCTCTGGGAGTCAGCGCCTTGAAATACGTCCCCAAGAAACATCTTAGCTTGTAACCATGCATATCGGTCTCCTGTTGACTCCAATTGCTTATAACGTCTGCTTTAAAGTTCAAATAATAATAATTTTGTTTTAAAAAATTGTATAATTAATTGAATAACGTTCTATCATATTAAACAGACAAATTCTTGCTTTAGTTTCGCAATGTTTTATGACTTGCGTACAGGATGAGTCAAAATCTTAGTGCAACCACTGCAAAAATGTAATAATTATTATTGAACATAATTCAACATCAGAGTAAAACGCTCAATTGGGAATTTTTTGTAAATAAAGGCGAGATAATTAGCCAAAATCTTCTGTATTACTAGTTGGCACCGGCGCCGGTGCCACGCTGGTACCAGCCCGGTGCCGGTGCCTTGGCACCGGCGCCGGGGCCAGTCCCATCCCTAAGAGATACAAATAAATTATAGATATTTTTACATTTCTAAAGAGGCTCATGCAAAAAACAATGTCAACTGTCAATCGTTCTAATCGTCAGTCATTTCAGTTCATTATATCATTGGAAATTTACTACAAAAATTCTATGTACTCGTACCTTTCAAAAAGCGACGTCTCAGAATACTTTAAATTTATATACGGCCAAGACATAGCGTACGTAGTTCCTCTTCATTTCATAATTTAGGTTACATGGAATTAAAACGAATTTTCTTACTTCGGTGCTCAGACCAGCATTGCTGGGTTTCAGGTGGCAACCATCAGTGATAAGTAAAATGACAACCGGCTCCAGAAAACTGGGGTAACGTCCAAAACCGAAATTGTCGATGCCACTTTGCAGCCTGTTGACATTTAAAAAGTGTAAAGTATGACCTAGAGCTTGTCCGATAGTGGAACTTCCTGTCGCTTTCAAGTTTTTCAGCTCCTGCATCAAAGTTATGTGGCTTTCCTTCCAACCGGCCTAAGAAATATGAACATTTCAAAAACAGCGAATCACACGATATAGCGGATAAAAGCTTAAGAATAACTCAAGCATTTTATTATAAAGAAATAAAGTAACGATAGTCTCTTCATCAAAGATAAGCTTGCGATTTGCCTTTGAATTAAGTTCACATGAATAAGGCTAGAGAGTTGGCTTAGTAATTTTATGCAGCAATGGGAAAGGTGAGGTGACCCTACCCATTTTTTGATTTTCCAGCGATATCCATCATTCTTGTCCATAAATATGAAATTTCAACTAAGAACATTGAAATATGTCTGAACACGAGTTTCCTTGGAAAAATCCGGGCATGGAAACTTTTCCATTTTATATTTTCCGGGTTTTACCTCATTTTCTATTTCGGGCTTGTGTCCATTTACCCATTCCGGATTTTACCCATTTGTCATTTTCCATTTTAACATACTACCCTTTCGTTTGCATTTGTAATTTGTATTTTAACTTTCCTGATAAATTAAGGCGAAAAAAAGTGAAGATCAAGTTTTTTTGCAAACTGTCAATTAGGTATGTTTATTTTTACCCTATATCTAAGTTTACACTAATTTTTAAGGCCACTTTAGCTAAAAGTTTTGGACCTCACAGACCGGTCTACATGGGTAGACTATTACGCATTCATTCTATAAATAATTAGATGCACCTGCCTATAACCGAAAAAAGATACCTCTGTACGAGTAAGAACATCCTACATCGCACACAAATATAGGAATTTATGGTAATTATTGACATAGGTACGTACCTTTATATTTTTCGGCATTTCTTCAAACGTCAAAAGCATGTATCTGTCGACCCCTCTAGATGACGGATCCCGACTGCGAAACTATAAAATAAGACAAATGCATAAAATTTCTGTCAATAGACCCGCCTACCTATGAGACCAATCATGAGAGAGCTGAAGCAGCGCAGTCTACCCGCTATACTCAGAAAGCTGCCATATTGGAATTTTACCTTCAAAAAAGTTTCCACGGCGCCTTTGGCCAAGTCCAAAAAAGTGGGCCCACTTGAGCACCTTTGGTTCATAGAAGCTGTGTTATCTATGAGAAAAACTATGATGGTCATTGCGAATTCGCTTGATTTGCTCGTTTGACATTCAATTTCATAGACAAACTTGCCCAAAACCTCCACGTACTTTTGTCAAACAATGAGCGAAACCGCTTTGCACGTGGAATATAACGTCGTCAGGTGGGCGGAGTTTCAATACTTCTGATCTGTCATTGGCTAGATTTCCTACCACGTGATATAAGGCTATAAGCTATTTTCATACAGTTTTGGCTAAGGTCAATAATGTCGAAGCGCTCGAAGCCGTCGTGATATAGAATTTTTTCTGTCAATGGTTATAAAAAAATTTAAACCGTTTGGTTTACAATTACCAGAAAATGCAATATAGAAGCCGCGTCAAATTCACCCAGCTAATGTACATATACATAAGCAAACAATCTTCCATAATTGCGTTATGTGATCTACATACAGTCCGTTTCATTTAACTTTAAGGTTTTCGGAAAAAAGTGGCTACAACAGTGTTTTAAACTTTTACAGTAAGTAAGATATTCTACAGTAATTTGATTCACAAGGAGAGACGTATGCTATTAAGTCGCATTTCGGCATCAAAATTTTAAATTACTTGTGTAGCCCGATTAATGCGGCAACCAAAGCATTACCTAACGCCAGGAAAATTCTTATAGTCTGTTTCACGCAACCTTGGGCATGGATCACAATTCTTGAGAGGTAAATCGATTACAAAAGCGGTTTCAACCGAAGTTGCAATCACGATACTTTCATAACAATTTATAAACATACATTTTTCTGCACAAAATTATATTACAGTATTAGTAATTCCTAGATATCACTTTTGTAGCTACTCGCTAGTTCACTAAAAATTGATTTCTGTGCACAAGTTTTAATGAAATAGACTAATATGTAGAAGGAAACAACAAGATTACGTTTTTTATACGTCGAGCAGTGAGCTTGTTTGTCATTTGAAAGATATTCTATTTATCATTAATTGTTTCATTATTTTTATCACAGTCTTTTTTCAGAGTTTAAATTGAAGGCACTGCTCACTTGCCTGCTGGGTTAGTTATTTTCAAGAGACCTTCATGCACCAGGTTAAGAAATAGACTTTGCAGCTTAAAATTATACCAATTTTTTTAATTAGCTTTTTTTGTTGTCAGGATATTAATACTGCGTTTAGACTATTATATTGATACTTACTGTTGCAAGCTGCATTCTGGACTCTGGCGCAGGGTTGCCAGGTGCAGGAGAATTCTCCTGAATTCAGGAGAATCTAAAATTTTCAGGAGCAGGAGCAGGAGAATGGGCTTTTCAGGAGAAGTTGTAAACATGCAGGAGAATGCAGGAGAATTTTAAAATGTCAGGAGAATTCAGTGGAATCCTGGAAATCTAGGAGAATTCAGGAGAATTTTTCAAAACTTAAACAGCAAGTTATAATGATTATCATACATTAAGCTTCTTACTGTACTTACTGTAGTACATTCCAGCTAATTCGAACATTTTTACGATGAAATTGAAACAATTTGATTTATCCATTTTCTCTCAAGGGGCGTATCTAAGCGCAGTTATAATTCATTGCCTGTACGTACCCGCGTGTCTATACATTTACATTACACTACTTTTCTTTTAATCACTTTATTCGTTTTTTTTACAATTAAATACGTGTGTTTGCAATATGTACATGAATTTCAATTATGCATTTATATGACATTTGTCTTTTTCCTTATTATTTGTATTGTAATGTGTACGTATATTTTAAATTTGTACGTGTATTTTGTAGACCGAATAAATCTTTCTTTCTTTCTTTCTTTCTTTCTATTTGTCAACCAAAATTTTGGGGAGATGGAAAAATTTCTGGGCTTAGTTGGCATTTGTGGAAACTTTTTGTAATGTTAAAAATGCGTTTTAGAGAGGTAAAACTTCAAAAATTTTTCGGCAGCTTCGCGCCGAATTGATTAAATTCTTACTTATTAGTAATCCTTAAGCCAGCGCATGGCCAATTTACTGCATTTTTATCGACAATCTTGTCTAGAACTTCACTACGATTGAAAATCCTTATCTTCTGCACGGATTCAGTTAGTTTTTGTAATGCAAAAATGCGTTTTAGAGAAGTGAAACTACAAAATTTTTCGGCGCTTCGCGCTTGAATTGATTTAATTTTTTTGTTATCAATATTTGAGCCGCGCCGCGTCAACTGCAGCATTTTTATCGAAAATTTGATCTAGAAATTTACTACGATTGAAAATCTTTGGCCTTCTGCACGGATTCGGTTGGTTTTGTAATGCAAAAATGCGTTTCAGAGAGGTGAAACTACAAAAAATTGTCGGCGCTTCAGCGCCGAATCGATTTAATTCTTGCTTGTTATTGATGTTTAATCCGTGCGGCGCCAATTGCAGCATTTTTATCGATAATCTGGTCCTAGAACTCCACTACGATTGAAAATCCTTACCTTCTGCACAGTTTTTGAAATGCAAAAATGATTTAGAGAGCTAAAATTTCAAAATTTTCTAGCGCTTCGCGCCATTTGATAAATTATAGTTTTAATTGTCAAAAACGACTTCAGAATTGGCTAAAATGCTTTACTGAATTAAGGAAATTCAAGTTTCAACATAAATAACGTTACTGATCGTGATATGCTTGTAGAGCGCGAAATTTTTATACAAAAAGTGCATCAAACACCGCTATTGCATGTGTACATAAAATTTTTCACTTAAAAACACTGATTTTTTAACACAGGCGCTCTATTCTGAACGTTTTTAGACCTCCAAAAAATGAAGAAAAAGTCGGAAAAAGTGGAAAAAAATTTTGGGTTCGGTCTATAATGTCAACCAAATCGCTGGGGAAAAAGCGGTGTTTGCAAAGCGCCTATAAACATTTTTTTTGATATATTTCAAAATGTAAGGATTTGCTTGCTACTGAAGTACATACAATTAGCAATAAAGTATTATTTATTTTTTCAAAAGACATTGCAAACAGGGCTCTTTTCAGAAATTTTTGATGATGTAAGTGCGACTGAAAATTGGCGGTCACTGTCTTAAGCACAGAAACTGTTTTTTCGAATAATGTGTATTGTAAACAATGCGACCTCGTTAGCTTAGGCTCTTGAGCAGTATATCCTGATGAAGATCAGGAATCTGTTATTGAATGTTTTTCAGCTGTTGATGTTGAATAAAATGTTATACTTTGTGGTGCAGCATTAGTCTTCCATTATTTTTGCATCTGCCTGTATAATGCAGATATGCTCCATGAGCTTTTTGTGAGAGAATTAATGTTCATTATTTAGCCTTGAGTGTCCTTAGGATTAACAGGCAAGAGATCAGAATAAAATAGTTGGGTGAACCAAGGTAAATTGGCCTGAGCATGCTTGATATGCATGTGTACATACAATTGTAGATCTACTGTACAACCTTTCCTGCAAAATATGAGCCAGGAGAATTTTCAGGAGAATCAAAATATTTTCAGGAGAATTGCAGGAGAATTTTTCCCCAATTTTACCTCTGTGCAGGAGAATCTGAATTTTGGGACCTGGCAACACTGCTCTGGCGAAAGGTCAGTTTTGCCAGATCGGTAGTTCTAATTTTTTGCTTACTGCCATTTTTTGATATTTTTAACGATTCATTGTTACGTCCAAGAAAAACTCGTGATAGGAATAATAACACAGTAATAATAATAATAATAATAATAATAATAATAATAATGAATGAATGAAGATTTATTGTCAAATGAATTCGAAATAATGAGTACAAGTAAATGCGACGAATAAAGAGGAATGACAAAAGGACATACGGTCACAATAATCATGACGAATTAAGTATGCCCCTTCAAAAATGAATTTAAATTAATGTTGGCTAATCTCGTTTTGAAAACTTCAATATTAGGAGATGAAACGACAGTGTCCGGTAAACTATTCCAAATGTTAATGTATCTATGAGAAAAATTACTTTTATGCAAATTTGAACGGGCGTAGGTATAACTAGTTTATAGGAATTGAAAGCACGTGTAATAGTGGTATTAGCGATAAAAAAGTCATCGAATTTATAACAATCTATAACATAAATTTATAATTTATATAAATTTATAACAATTTATAATAATAATAATAATAATAATAATAATAATAATAATAATAATAATAATAATAATAATAATAATAATAATAATAAGGCTAAACTTAAGAATATGGTACTTTTAGAAAAGGAGCAAAACGAATATGGCATGCCAAAATGTTTTGCTAAACAGGTAGAACATGATAGATTGAAACGTGGAAAAAAATTTGGTGAAAATCTGAGCCATACTTGCAAAGTTGCAGGCAACTCTCGATTTGAGTGTTGAGTGTAACGGTTAAACGGTTCGATCCAAGGACTAACACATTTGTCAGAAATAAATAATATGGGCTAAAATTACGGAAGGAAGCAAAGCAATGAAGGAGAAAAAAGAAAAAAAGGCGCGGAAACCTGTTCGAAATTTTAAAAACTTGAAAATTTTTTCATATTTTTTGTATGTTTTCTCGGTTTTATTCAGGGATGGAAAAAACCCAGATTTGAAAATTTCAAATTTTGAGTTTTTGGGTTTTTTGTTGGTTTTTTTTGGGTTTTTTAAAGGTTTTTTTATGGGTTTTTTTTATAAAAAAATTTACTTACATACCAATACACTTTACTTTTTTTGCATTTATTTGACAAGTATCGCAATTTTTTGTTTATTTAGCACTTCAATTTCATCTGCTTTTTATTATTTTTTTGTATGTACCAGTAACCACTTGTCATACATGTTCTCATATGTTTCTATTTGCGAGCGCTTTTTACATTATTGGGTACGTAAACTGTAGTATTTAAAGTAAGAGCCAATAAATATTATTATTATTATTATTATTATATGACAGGATGATGTAAAAAGCCAAAAAACACGATATTTAAAGGCCCCGCCCGTTTATATGGAGTTTTTAGACGGAAAAAAATTTTTGGATCCCCCTGCGTTACTTTTTTCACTGGTGACTCAAGTCTTCGTCATGGCCTTTCTTCAGTCGGCTAATATTGAGAATGTAGTGACCTTCTAGCAGTTAACTTTGCCCGGTTGATTTAATCTAATTAAAGGTCAATGAATTCAAATGTGAAAGAATTAGGTGGCAATAATTATTAATAATAAGAATAATTACAGGCTGTTGAAGTTCATGTGTGTGAGGACAGACGAAAAGTAAGCTCTGCCTTTGAGAATGTTTCGGATTAGTCCCCGAAGCGTCGGGGGACTGTGACTGAGCGGGGTTACCAATGTCTTAAGCTTAGGCTTAGTTATGCGCATCCACATTGATGCCAGCACATGGGCTAAGCCTGAGATAAATGGAACAAAAATTGCGGAGCCAGCAAAGCGAGCTGAGCAATTTTCGCTCCATTTATACCTTAGGCTTAGTTCATGTCTGGCATCAATCTGAATTCGCAAGCAATTGCTGTCGCCACAAATTGAAAACTGGAAAAGGAATTTTTTTCAAAACATGCAGAAAAAACCGCATTCCGATCGATAAAACCACTTTTTTTGGTTTAGCAATGTCGAAAACTTGGGAAAATAACATTTTTGACAAAAAACACGAAGGTCACCATGTTATCAAAAATTCCCTTCAGTCTTTAAAAATTAACATAGGGATAAAAAGATTGCGTTAAAATTGAAAATGCATAGTATCAAGTAAAATGCTGTAGGTATTGGCGCTTTTCCACGTTTTTGGTCTATTTGTCAACCAAAATTTTGGGAAATGGAAAAAATTTTTGGGCTTAGTCGACATTTGTGGAAAATTTTTGTAATGTTAAAATGCGTTTTAGAGAGGATTACAAATTACATACAAATTACAAATTTTATTCGCTGATCGGACAACAAACAAAGTAACATCAATACATTTAATTTTTCGCGTGATTTCAGATCCGTGCAAGCAGACCTTGATTTATTGCATGGGTGGACCGAAAAATGGCAAGTGCAAATAAGTTATGACAAATGTGCAACCTTGTATTAGGGATATGGCAACCCTAAAAACATCTATAACCTTTTCTTAAAAGATTTAGCTGATGCAGAACGCTTCCAGAGTTGCTTCTTTGATACAAAAAAGTTTTATTTCCAGAAATATTAATTTGATGGTGAAAGTATTTAAAGTTTATGTAAGACCGATACTGGAGAATAGCACGGTGGTTTGGAATCCTTACCTGATAAAAGACATCAACCAAATTGAAAATGTTCAACGTAAATTTACAAAACGAATACTTTGGCGGCATCAACAGCAGGATTTGTCTTATAGCGAACGATTGAATTTGTTAGATCTCGAAAGACTCGAAACACGGCGTATCTATTTTGACCTTACTTTTGCATTTAGGATAATTAAGGAACAGTTGCTTTCTGTTTCAGATTTTTCGAATCTGCACCTAGTGATCGAAAGGGGCCCCGGCAATCCCCGGCCATTTTTGAGCATCCCCGGCCCGGGCAAGGTCAAAAAATGGCCGGGCTGGGGAAAAATTTAGTGTAATTCGTATTTTGTACAGGCTGTGATACTGGCACTTATCTATCAATGAACAAATGTTAATTTTGAGAATTGTACTGATTAGACGTAGACCACATGTATACTTACTTAGTCCTTGTTATGACTTTGCTACTGTGTATAAATGAACTTTTACTGAATAAAAGTTCAGGAAAATCTGCATGTTTTCGATTCCTCCACTTAACTTATTTAAACTAAATGCTACTTTTAACTAGCTATGGCTAAAAGATTTAGAGTTGACAAATACGTTCTATTTCTAGTTGAAAATTGTACGTTTTCAACAAACTATTTTTACAAAAAACCCTTTTACATTTAATTGAATGGGAACCGCGTGCTTTAAAACGCGTATCTTGTGTAATAGTTTTTAGGACGGAGGTTAATTATAGGCGAATGTAAATTACGCTGCAGAATTGCGTCCGATCCGATAAATTAAATATGTCTCAAATAGTTTCTTAAGGTCCAGAGTTCGGGGAGGGTGAAATCCCAAATTGGAGGACCAGAAAATGAAGTGGTGGACTATTATTAGCCGGCTCTATTTGTTGTACGCAGTGTTTTTTTTGCACGGGTTTCTTTGCACCGTGCAAAAAACCTCCCAAAATCCTCTTGCACGACCGAAATTTTTTTGTACAATGTATTTTTTATATAAAAATTTTCCGCGCTTCGCGCGGTAGGATACTTTAGGTTTAGCCGTTATATCTTTCACACTATATTTACCCTGAGAAAAACGACAGATTTGCGATTTCTGTAACAAATTTTCAGCACATTTAATAGTTTCTGCAGGAATTTAATGCTCAAAAAATAAAATGACATATTTTTCTAGCGATTCATATTATAAGTGGATAAATATAATGAGTCGCGCGAAGCGCAAAATTTTTTCCTATTTTCGAGCCAGAAAGTCTTAAAAATGATCAAATGTAAAATTTTATTTGAAATGTTTATGCTGAAAATATCTATAAAAGTGAACAAATCGCGCGAAGCGCGAAACTTATTGGGATTTTCCAATAAAAAAACACTTCAGATTTTTCACTTTCTAGCACTGAAAAGTGTGTACAAAACAACACTGTAATGCTAAAATTAAAATAGAGCTTCAATCTTCATAATTATCGAAATCCTGTTAAAAAACATATGAAAGCTCTGAAAATGGCATGAGCAAAAAATGAAAAAATAGGGTAATTACCTATTAACATGACGCAGAAAACTTAATTAGCGATTTGTAGGCACTGTAAAGTAAAACAAAAACTAATGATTCGTTTAACCTAGTCTAGAAATTCACTACATTAGGGAAAAGTGTCGAAAAAAGGCATGGGACATCAAGCACTTGTACCGAAAATCTTTGTATTTTTTCCAAAAAGTGCTCATTTGAAACTTTTTGCACTTTTAAAATTGGGTGACCTTCGAAAAAAGTAAAACAAGCTAAAATAAGATTCACGTCTTGCTAATTCGGTAATGGAATACGCAAAGTAGAAAAAGCTTGTCTGCATCAGAAATGAAAATAGGATGAAAAATTGAACTCAGTGGGCCCGCTGGAAAGAAAATAAGATATTTTTGGTGTTATCCGGCGCGAAGCGCCGAAAATTTGTGGAAAATTTGATTTTAAAGTGACCTGGGCGTTCAAAAATCGACATATTTTACATTATTTTTGCCCAAATTTTTCGTTGCACTGTGCAAAAATCACCAAATTTTTTCTTTGCACGGGCCCAAAAAGTTTGCACTGTGCAAAAAAAAACACTGGTTGTACGAGCTTCTTTTGCTTGTACAAAGATCTCGAAAAGGTCTTTGTATGAGCTAACAAATTTTTGTAGCTATATTATATAAATATATTTTTAAACATACTTATTTTCGCATACTATCATTATGTGACAATGTTTTTTTGTACAATGTACCTTTGTATATACATGAACAAAGATGGTACCCAGAAGTCTTTGTACATTTTGTACCAGTGTTTTTTTTGTACATTGTTCGTTTGTGCATGTACAAAGATGGTCCCCAAAAGTCTTTGTGCATTTTGTACACACAAATTTTTGGTTACTATAATATGGTAAAGTAGCGATTTTAGTGTTGTAAAACAGGGTCTTTTGACTTTTGATTGTATATTTTAGCTAATTTCTCGGTTTCTAACGCCAAAAATTACTTAAATTTTCTCAAAACGGCGCGAAGCGCCTAAAATTCGACATTTTTCCATTCTAAATACAAATTTTGCCATTTCAAAGATATATATCGGACAGACAATTTTTCATATCGGAGCGAAGCGCCGAAAACTTTTTGGAATTTTACACCTTTCTACAGATATTATCTTCCCAAAAATCTTTGTACATGTACAAAGATAGTCCTGAAAAGTCTTTGTACATCGGGAAAAATCTTTGGCGAATACAAAAAACACTGTTTTGTACATGCGAATTTTTATATACTTTAATATGGTACAGTAACGATTTCAGTGTGGTAGAACATAGTTTTTCGACCTTTAGTAGTGTATTTGGCTAATTTTTGGGTTTCTGAATATTTGACATTTTTCCATTTTTCCATTCTAAGCACAGTGTTGCTTATTACAAGATTTAATTCGCATATTACAATTTTTGTAATATTCCTGATTTTGTAGTACAAGTTGTTATAGCTTTCTCAGTCGAATTTTATGAGTGAATTCCATCAAAAGCTCATGAAAATTTCGGCACCTCGCGCCGAAATAATATTATCAACTAAATTCAGGCCGCATTATCACATTTAGAAGCACGGTCTTTTTGTATTCGGCGAAGATTTTTGCTGATGTACATAGACGTTTCAGGACCGTCTTTGTACATGTACAAAGATTTTTGAAGAACAAAAACTGTAAAAGGGTGTAGAATTCATTATTGCAAATTCTACCATTTTAAAGATTTTCAGGGGGTAAGGGGCTGCAAAAATGGAGCCGCTTACCCCCTTTCCCTGAAAATGGCCGAGAAATATACATGTGACAAGGGGTTTGGGCCATCCCTATCCACGTTTTGAAGCCCCGAACTTACTTGAAAGTCAGAAAAGTTGACCACCCTCCCCCCATTTTTAAGCGAAAACCTGCACTTTTTTGGCTATTTTTATGTGTTTTTATCATTTTTGATCTAGTCGCTAAACCCCTCCTTCCAAAAATGGCAAGGGACCCCTACCCTAGATTTCCAGCCGTTAAATGTATACTGAGGGACCCTCATAAAATTTTAAGCGATTACATGCATGTTCTATAGTGATACTTTATCTATTTACTCTAGCTCACATTCTAAAATAATGTATCACTTCGTGAAATTCTAATAGTTAGTTACACTTTTGCCATACTAAAAAATTAAGTTCAAAAAATTCAAAAGGTTTCACCAAAACTCGTCTGACAGTAACTTGTGTCTTGGACCCTGAGGGGGTAATAACCCCCCTTATGGGAATGTGTGATGTCTCATTTATTACATCCAATATCTATTGCATCCAATCGCTACAGGAGCAGTAGCAGTAGCGAAGATTCAAATGATATAGAGTGTGCTAATAGCAGCGACATA
Organism: Mermis nigrescens; assembly: GCA_036768485.1. Lineage (NCBI taxonomy): Eukaryota > Metazoa > Nematoda > Enoplea > Mermithida > Mermithidae > Mermis > Mermis nigrescens. Next base: position 3,226,069 of record JAVLUZ010000151.1, on the reverse strand, counting down.
GACTTTATTGATGATTCAGACAATGAAACACTGGACTAAATCTGTTTCTTGTGACATAAATAGTAAGGAAACTTGATATGAAAAGGCGCACCTAACTTTGCGCTTGCTATTTACTACTGAATGGAGCAGTCGCTCATTATTTCTTCCCCTATGCCCACCCCAAGTATGTGTCATGCAATAATATTTTCCTTGTCTGACCCCGGCCAGCCCCGGCCTTGGCCCCGGCCGGGGCCGGGGATTTTTTCAGCCCCGGTACCGCCCCGGCCCCGGCCAAAAAAGTCGCCCCGGTCGATCACTATCTGCACCTTACAGGGCCACTAGGTCAAATAACGACATAAAGTTGTATATAAGAAAATCTCATTTGGATTGTAGAAAGAACGATTTTGCAAACAGAGTGGCTAGAATTTGGAATACATTTCCACAAAGTATTGTTGACTGCAGAAATTTTAAACAGTTCAGGATTTTGCTGTACGCCTTGGCTTTACTTACATACCAAAACACTTTACTTTTTTGCATTTATTTGACAAGTTTCGCAATTTTTTGTTTATATAGCACTTCAATTTCATCTGCCTTTTATTATATTTTTTTGTATGTACGAGTAACCGCGTGTCATTCATGTTCTCATATGTTTCTATTTGCGAGCGCTTTTTACATTATTGGGTACGTAAACTGTAGTATTTAAAGTAACAGCCAATAAATATTATTATTATTATTATTAAAGTAATGAGAGAAAAAAAGATGAAATATAAACATACACAGAAAGACAAGTCAATAAAATAGATAAATAGTCGAGAAAAGCGGGATAACGTAAAACCAATACATAAACTGCGCTTATTTACGTCCCTGAATTGAATGATTAAATTTGAAAAAAAATTGAAAAAAACGTCAAAAATTTTTCGGCGCTTAGCGAAGAATAGATTTAATTCTTGCTTGTTATTAATCTTCAAGCCGCGCAATCGCAGCATTTTTATCGAGAATCTGGTCTAGAACTTCACTACGATTGAAAATCCCTATCTTCTGCACGGATTTGGTTATCTTTGTAATGCAAAAATGCGTTTTCGAGAGCTAAAATTTCAAAATTTTCTTGCGCTTCGCACCATTTGATAAATTATAGTTTTTATTGTCAAAAGCGACTTCTTAATTGGCTAAACTGCTTTACTGAAGGAAGGAAATTCAAGTTTTAACAGAAATAACGTATACTGATCGTGATATTTCTAGTAGAGCGCGGAATTTTCCTATAAAAAGTGCATCAATCACCGCTATTGCATCTGTACGTAGGATTTTCAGCTTGAAAAACACTGATTTTTTAACACAGGCGCTCTATTTTAAGGTTTTTAGACCTCCTAAAAAATGTGGAAAAGGTTTGAAAAAGTGGGAAAAAATTTGGAAAAAACCGCTGGGAAAAAACGGTACCTACCTAATTCGTCATTTCATTGACTCGTTCAAAAGGAAGAAATAGTTTATTGCCACAGCGACGGAATTAAAACAATACAAATTTAATAAAATTGAAAAAAATCAAAGTAAATACAATAAAATGACGTTAATGCAATTTGAACTATAAATTACTGTAATAAGACTATGTTTAATACCTACCTATTAATAACCTGCGCAAGGACTATAAAGGCGGTATATGAATTATAGATGAATTATATGAATTATGAATTATCGTTGGTTTTGTAATTTTATCAGTTTCATATTAGCAATGAACTTATTTTCTTCTTCTTCACCTACTCTTCACTATGTGACATGTTAAGTATAGGTAAGTATATACCTAGCACTGGCGTAGCCAGTGGGAAGGGGACTTTGGGTGTGGGTAAAATCCGGAACCGGACTCAGGACAAATGGGTAAAATCCGGAACCGTACCGGACTCAGGTAAAATGGGCAAAATCCGGACAATCAATCAGGACAATGAAAAGATCAGGACAATGTATTAGATATGTAGGGTTGGACTCGCCGTTTTTTTCCACTTTTTGGTCTATTTGTCAACCAAACTTTTGGGAAATGGAAAAATTTTTTGGGTTTGGTTGGCATTTGCTGGAAAATTTTTGTAATGTTGGAATGCGTTTTAGAGAGGTAAAACTTCAAAAATTTTTCGGCGCTTCTCGCCGAATTGATTTAATTCTTACTTGTTATTAATCTTTAGGCCGCGCCGCGTCAATCACAAAATTTTCATCAACAATCTGGTCTAGAACTTCACTACGATTGAAAATCCTTATCTTCTGCACAGATTTGGTTAGTTTTTTGTAATGCAAAAATGCGTTTTAGAGAGCTAAAATTTCAAGATTTACGGGCGGTTCGCGCCATTTGATAAATTAAGTGCATCAAAAACTGCTATTTTATGTCTACATAGGATTTTCTACTTAAAAAACACTGATTTTTTTAATACAGGCGCTCTATTTTTAACGTTTTTAGACCTCCCAAAGAAATGTGGAAAAAGGGTGGAAAGAAAGGAAAAAAATTTTGGGTCTTGTCTATAATGTCAACCAAATCGCTGGGAAAAAACGGTGGTTGGACTGGCCGGGACCGGACAAATTGGGTAAAATCCGGACAATCAATCAGGACAATGACAAAATCAGGACAATGTATTAGATATGTAGGGTCGGACTGGTCTGGACCGGGAAAATTGGGTAAAATCCGGACAATCAATCAGGACTATGACAAAATCAGGACAACGTATTAGATATGTAGGGTCGGACTGGTCGGGACGAGACAAATTAGGTAAAATCCGGACAATCAATCAGGACAATGACAAAATCAATACAATGAAAGTAATTTAGCTCCGTAACCAGGCGAGGGTGCCCAAGGGGGGCCTGATGGGGGTTCACAACCGCCACTAAGGTCCATGAGCGCCATCGAGGTTCACAGGCGCCACCGGGGTTCACAAGCGCCACCGGGGTTCACAAGCGCCACTGAGGTTCACAGCCGCCACCAAGGTGGCGCTCATGGACCTTGGTGGCGGTTGTAGCCCAATCAACCCTTTGGGCACCCTCGCCTTAATCCGAAACTACCCCACTCTCATTGTATTGATTTTGTTATTGTCCTGATTGATTGTCCGGATTTTCAATTTGTCCCGTCTTGGCCAGTCACCCCATATCTAATAACTAGTCCTGATTTTGTCATTAGTCCTGATTGATTGTCGGATTTCACCCATTTTTGTCACCGTCTTGGCCTGTCCGACCCTACATATCTAATAACTAGTCCTGATTTTGTCATTGTCCTGATTGATTGTCCGGATTTTGCCCAATTAGTCCGGTCCCGGCCAGTCGGACCCTACATATCTGATACATTGTCCTGATCTTTTCATTGTCCTGATTGATTGTCTGGATTTTACTTATTTGTCCTGAGTACAGTTCCGGTTCCTGTTCCCGATTTTACCCATTTGTCCTGAGTCCTGTCCCGGTTCCAGATTTTATCTTTTCCCGGGAATTTTCCCCTGGGGTTAATTTTGACATGTTCAAGAACTGAGCAATTCGGTTGCATGATGCTGTTCTGTGACGTAAAATCGGAAAATTCGGCGCTTCGCGCTGATTTCTATCTTTTTGGCAGTTTCTATTATTTTATTGTAAGAAAAGTCCAAAGAAATTAGCGCTTCGCGCGCATTATAAGCATTTTTCACGTCGAAATTGAAAAAAAATTTAAAAAAATAATTTTTTTATTGCTTAAATAGTGCAGAACAATGCGAAAAACCCAAAAAACAGGTTATTTAGCAACCCCACCCATTTTTATGGGTTTTTCTATTTAAAAAATTTTTGGATCCCCTCCTCTGGCGAAAATCCTGGCTACGCCTATGATACCTGGGTATGGGTATCATTCTGCTCGTCTTGCCTATGTACCCTATGGGTTCCAATATTCATAAGAAAAAGAAAATAACTTTAAGTTGCCAGTTTATCCTTAGCAAGGGGAAGAGAAAATTCTTCCATTAAGAAAAATTTTGGGCTAAAACTTTGGAATATGGTCCAAATGATAGATTTGCAATTCAATACGAATTCAATTTAAACTGATTATATATTGTAAGGCTCCTCAAGAGAAAGCGCAAAGATATTTGATCAAAATTGAACCAGTATCAAAGGGGCTACAGGACTTCAAATGTTGCATTTTTGAATGATAAAGTATAAGGGTAACTTAAGGCTGTTTTGATCATGGGGCTATTTTGATCACTTTTGCGCGAATGACTGAAAAAGTTTAACCAGCAGAGATAATAAAGTTCTACTTTTTGCAAATGTTATTCAAGTAGATGTCCCGTTTACTACAGAAAGCTTAATTCACAGAATTTCATTGGCTTTGTTTTCTTCGCAAAACGGTAGGGAAAAATTAAGTGCGCATTTTTGATTTTAAATAGCATGATTTTTTAACTTTTTTATATGTAATTTATATATCGGTACCAGGAAGTCGTATGTACTTAATCTACATAGCTAAAAGTGTTGCTTTTAAGCTATGCTGGCTGAGCTATAAAGCATCGTTTTTAGGAGCTACTTTGATCACCCTATGGGCTACTTCGATTAAGGTGGATAACATTGAAAACTACTAATTTCGCTGCTCTTTTCATTTTTTGTTGGGTTGCCTTGATCACTCTGTTGCTATGTTCACCATGTTAGGTGATCAAAATAACCCACCAAAAGTGTGTTGCTTTTGATCATATAATAGACTTTTGAAAAAAAGTAGCAAACAAACCTCAAAATAGTCATTTCAGATTTGAAAAGGTCATCTCATTCCAAAAGTCAAGTTTTACTGACAAAAAACAATTATAAGTTGAGAAAAAATGAAAAACCGTGCCAGTGATCAATATAACCTACACCAAAAAATACCGGTGATTGCATAACAAAAAATTTTTTCAGTCCTCTGTGCAGGTGATTTTATGCGAGTTTTCTTCATTATCTAGTTGAGGATTGGTTGATCTTCAAACTCATCATCTGGAATCATAATTCATTCTCAGTGAATAACTTCAATAAAACTAACCATAAATCAAATTTATGGCACAGTTTAACATTGCAATCGAAGTAACCCACCGGATGAGTCACTTTGATCACAAAAATGGCTCATGGAAAATGAAGATTGCACCCGAACGAAAACGTAGTAGAGGGTACCAAACTGTATGTTCAATAGAGATGTGATAGGTCAAAACAGTGCCAATATGATCTAAGAATCTTTTGGATGTTTAAGCGTTCTTTTAGCCTTTCCAGTATAAAAACATTGGAAATTTAGCAGCTTTAATGACTTTATTGCTTTGCGCATTAGTAGCCAGACACTTAGTGCATTATTTAAAAAAGCCTAATGAAATATGAGGCATAACTGCTGACTAATTATTGAAAGCAAACCATCAAAAACCGCCTCTCAAATATGACACTTTTAACACCTAGAAAATATACTGCCCTCAAAACTGTCCTCTCGAACCTTTTTCTTCTGCAAATATAACCACGAAAAGTTTTTACCCACTGAAAGCTTAGGCCTTCAGATATGTTTAGTTGCTTAATATTTCGTATGTATTACATATGGTATTTAGTTTCAGGATTGATGGCCTTGTTAGCTTCAGATTGAATCTAATTTACCAGAATGAGTGACGATGAAGACTCAGATGTCGCCTCACAGTCTCAACAATCAGCGCCCTTGCCGGTGGTTCCTCCCAATCAAGGACCGCCTTACATTCCACTTTCCGTTTTATTGGATTTCGCGATTCAGAAAACCAATCAAGAATTGACAATTAAAACTCAGCTGTAAAATTTGCTCGATTCTGTATTGATAGACTGCAAGTAATTTATATGCTTTTTATAGGTTGCCGAACATGAGTGATATGGATCGGTGAGTGGGACACATCTCAGGTTGCATGTCATGCATAAGTGGCAGCCCCTGTCGATAAGTATTTATTTTACAGCATCACAAGTGCATGCGCTAAGAGGCTGTTGCGATACCCTTCTCGAGGGATAAGGAAATATTTTAAGAGATTTTCAGTCTATATAAAATTTTGTGCACTTTTTTGGCTGCGAAGATAGCAAATATTAATAGTAGCGGATAAAAAATTTCAATATAATTTCTATGTTGATTAAATAATGTAGTTGTAATATTGATACGCCCACCAATGTCAACGTTGAAAAGTTAGCTACCTTCTTAATTTAATGTTTTTCTGGTTAAAGTAGTGATCTGCTGCTCAAAGTGTAAGGTAGTATTAGCAGGCGCGGGTTAAGAGGGGGCGGAGGGTGTCCACCCATCGTCGAAAAATAGATGGACGCAATAGATAATAATGTGTAATTTTTGATGACTTCAGCCATTTTTTATCACGATTTTTCACATTTTTTCCGGCGCTTCGCGCCGAGTAGTAGAAGTAGTATCCATTAATGACATTTAATGACTTTCTTGCATCCTAAAAACCTTATTTGTACGTCAGCAGAGTAGTTTATACACAGAACAAGGATTATTTAGTCCTCAAATTGATTTCTCGAGTATATTCTCTGTGCTTGATGATTTTTGCTTTGATTTTGCGCGTTTTTCGCACAACTTTTTTAATTTCAGACTTTTCTCGGATCACAAATCACACATGTACACTGGGATGGGTATAAGGGGGTTTCCCCTACTAGGACTTTGAAAAGCAAACACCCCTTAGCCCAATTTGGACTAGAACCTCTTGCTTGAACTATGAAAAATTGCGTAAAACGACGGCTAATACCACAATTTCAATTGCATACAGTTATTCTTCTAGCATTAAATTTATAATTTCTGTCGTTCAGGCATTTTTCTTTCATTTTTCCGTACATAATTGATGTTAAAGGTCATTCCATCGCTCTTATTGTTATTTCATTTCATTCAAATTTAACTTAGAATATTCATGAAGAGTATAATACAGCAAATTAACAACACATTAAATATAAAAATTTGACATTAAATGTGAAAAAAATACTTATCTGCCCACCCCCGTTCCCTAGAAATCTAGGTTTACCTCCCTCCTACAGCTTTTGATTGTGTGCATATATGTCACAAATGATTCTGTCTAGACAAAATACCGATACTTTGAGCATAATGAGCGAATTTTTCTGCAAAATTTTTGACACTAAGGGGAAAATTTGGTTTTCCGCCTTCTCATGTCAGAAAATTCATCAGTGGCGTAGCTGTGGGGGAATGGGGACTAGTCTTTCCAAAATTTTGAAAATATGAATTTTTTCATGGATCATCACCGGTAGAAAAAATTAGAGATACTCAAAGCGTATTAGAAAAAACCGCTAGAATAGATTTTAGCACACTTCTTGAATTGAGAAACTCCAACATTTTTGGGCGCTTCGCCTTATTTATTTATATACAACATATTTGTTTAATATAATTAAAATTAGATTTCAAAAACACCACTATTTTTGCATATTCATTAGTAGTTGTTAAGATATCCAACTTCAAAGTTTTCGTCCCTCTCCCCCCAAAATCGGAAGGCCAGCTGAGTTACGCCACTGATAATCCTTGATCTGCCACTGAATATTAGTATTCCTAGCTTAAACCACTCAACACTCTACTCAACGAAATTTGTACGATGATATGTATGTATATAATTTGTTAAGTTGATTAACACATTCGCTTAATGAAGTCAAGCTATCTTTTATAAATATTGTTTTTTGAATGTTAAGAAAGATTGAGATAGTTCAATTTGCTCACAAAACCAGGCAGTTGTTCATCCGTCTTTTAGCTTTAGTAAAATGGGCTAAGAGCGCTGGAAAAGTTGACGTTTGTACGGTATGTTTCAAAATACAGAATAATTATCCGATACAGATAAGAACTACTTCGATTGCTTTATTCTTAGGCTGTGTCGTGTTTTCTGACTCAACAGTGTTCTTATTTTGTGGAGACAGCGGATGCATTGTTCCAGTTATCAAAAGAATTTCTGACTGAAGCTCGGTAAGATAACAAACTATCTTTTTATTGCTTTCTTTCTGTTGTCTTGCCTTCTAGCTGGTTTGAAACGTGCTGTTTCTCCATTCAGCCTTCCTGCATTCCAAATTCCAGCCGCAGTTGATGTTCTAACTTTAGGCAACTATTCGAGGTTGCCTGTATGTTTGAAGGTCAGTTGGTTTGCTAATCGAATCGTTCAACGGAAAGACGTCTTGCACTCTGTTACTCTCTTTCAAATAGAATTAGCAGCTGTATGATACTATATAAGAGGGTTATAGGGATCTCCATCCGAAGCATACTTTCTCTCGCCCCATCTCCCTGCAAGAAGAGGTTGTTTTACCCCTTCTCAATTTTTGAACAAAAATTTGTTTTAATTAGCCATTTTTCAGTACACTTTTCTTCCGTTTTGACCAGAAAAGATCTTTTGGGTCATGGTACATATTTATGGCCTAGATTAAATATTAAATTAAATATCCAAATCAGTGAATGAGGCATTCGAATCAAATACATTGTTGACGTTTCCGACCATGCTCTATCTGATAAAATCGAAAAAACACTGTTAAAATCGAAAAAACAATTTTTTAGACGAAATTCTGATTTTTTAATGGCATGCGTCGGAATCTAATATATAGGAACCGAAGCTCATAGAACTTCGGCTGAGAGTGCAAGAAATCAAAATTTTTCGAATCCTCTGTGAAGAAGGTGTAGGCTTATTTATAGAGACATGATATGAATACCCTTCTACTCTGGCCACACCTACCATACCTATCTATGGAGGGCGGGTAAATTTTAGTCTGTCTCCTTCCCAAGTCGTTATGTCTAATATTTAATATTTTTATAGGTACTCGTAGCAGTAAGAATTTCTCGGTATGGAAATTTACATTAAATTTGTAAGACACGCTTTTTTGTTTTTTATTTTTTACTTTTTCTGTTGTATTAGTCACCTGATCATAGCCGTCCGAAGCCTTTAAGCGAATTTCGTATCAAAATTGTCAATTATTTTTGTAATTGTGTGAAGAAGTGTTATAGGTAATTTGTATGTGTGTAACATACATATACTTGTAAGCTGTTTTTTCATTTTATTTGCGCGATAAAGCGCTTCCATCACTTTTAGCCGATTACGGTACTTGCATTCTGAAAAAGTTCAGTTTGCTTATTTGCACATTTGCTCATAATTGCTGCTTCAGCTTATTGCTTATTATTGACTAGACGATTGAATTCTTATCCACTGCTTCAGTGTTTTTTGCACATTGCAAATTTTTTAAAAATTTTGGCGATTTTTGCGCGGTGCAAAGAAAAATTTGAGAATAAGTCTTGTAAAAGATGCTGATTTTTGAACAACCAGGTGACTTTTATTGATCATACAACCGAAAATTTTGGCGTTTCGCTATGGTGAAAAAAGAAAATGCGTCAAAAAGTATAAAAGACCAAAACTACGAGTAGATTTGGTTTATCTTTTTACTTCTTCCGATTTTATTTCATATTTTTTCATACTTTCCGATCTTTAGCGAGCAACAAGCACTCTACAGTTATTACTATGATTTTATATCGCAGCAGTACCTCTAAGTTGTTGGAAATCGTGCCATTTACATGACAAAATTTCAATTAGATCTTTTGATCAAGTTTAGAAAATCAAAACTAGTGTAATTTTCAGTGTTAGACTCGCTCACAAAATACATAACAAACTGTCTTTTTTAAACTTTAAAAGTTAGATACATAAGAGAATAAGCGAGATTTATATATGCATATCCACGGAAAAGGCTGAACATTGCCGGTCCCAGAGGGGGAGGAGGTTGGGGGAGCCCTCCTAAAACCCAAACCAATGTTGCAAAAATGCGTTATAGCAAGGTGAAATTTCAAAATTTTCCGGCGCTTTCGAAATTTCAAAAACCGAATTTACTTCCTTCTTATTCTCGAAGCTAATCGTGTCGAACAATTTTTGTAAATTTAACAATATAACAACATTTCTCTGCGATTTTATTAATGCTTAATAATTCTGACATTAATTTGACTGCGTGAATATGTAGTGACTGCCACAATCAGCTAATAACTTTTGAGATCGCCTGCCTGGTAGGTAATGAAACATGCAGATTATAAGGGTATATTTATACAGATAAATATGTCATCTCACAACATACATGCACATAGGGGGTGAGGGGCTACCCCGCTGAAGGGTCAGCCGGACAGGTACTATCCGGCGATTTTGAGCTGATAGAACGTTTTTTGCAGCATTTTTGAGGTCAAGAGCAGTAAAAACGTCAAAATATTTTCGCCGCTTCGCGCCAGATTAGTACTTTATAATTGAAAAGCGCCCAAAATTGATGAATTTTCTATTTTCCAGTGGTAAAAGTGATATAATGCAGTCAAAATGTAAATTGCGATATTACATACCACGAAAAACGTTTTATAGACTATTTTGACTGCTTTGGATTTTTTGGATTTCACCCTTCCCTCTGCTGATCCTGACCTTGTGCACCTATGTCTCACAAGGCATCGTACTTCGATGTTTTTCTTAAAGCGGTTTTGTTTTACATATGCATACGTTTTTATGCTTGCATGTTCATTCTTTAACGTTCATTGGTATCTTGATGCATTTTTTATTGAAGAGTCGCTTCATTTCCGATGACGTCATTACGAACAAAGAGCAGGCTTCTGTGCTGCAGAGACTTAATCAGATTCTGCGGTACAAGTTAATAAATGAGGCCCGCGATTTGCCAGTCGAATATAAAATCTTTAATGGAATAGTAATGCAAATGATTATATACATAATATTCATTTAGAAGTTGTCTGTCTCTCTATCTGTCTGTGGAAATAGAATTCTAGTGGCTCGGGGATTACTCGTCAAATTTAGCCCTAAGCGATGGCTACTGAATATGATTTTTTGTCAAAGTCGCCTGATCGGACCTACGAAAACCAAAAAGACGTGTTTTTTTAAACAATTTCCAAGCGGCCTTGAAGGGGTATAATATTGCCGCAGGGCAAGTATTTTGCATGATCCTTAACTAACCTTCGATGCTCTATTGAATGGTTTAAAGCACATTACACCACAATCATACATGCACACGGTCAGAAGCTCTGGGATAGGGTAAATCGAGTTTCATTGTGGTGGGGGGGGGTAAATGAGTCATTTTTTACTTATTCAATATCAAATTTTCGTATTTAATTAGTCGTATTTGATTTTTCATAATATGCATTTTGAAGGAAAAAATGTCACAGCTTGCTTAAACATGGTCTAGTTTCTTTTTCTAAGCAAATGTGCGATTTTGCGACCAAATTACCCCTGAGAGCAGTGAAAACTCTAAAACCGAAATTCTGCTTCAAGTGCCATCCTTATGTTGTTTTCTTTTAGATTTCAGTATTTACTATCCTTCGTAGGGTACTGAAGCAAATTTTGACATTCATAACATAAATTTGTGCGATACTTAGCTTTAACTAGACAGAATTTGTTCTTTCCCAAATACGTCAAAGTGCACGTTTGAATTTGCGCTGTATTATTAGCTATAGTTACAGTAAGACAGCACGCTCTTATCACAGAGTTGACAAAATATACACCACATCATTTGTAGAAAGTTTTCTTAAGTTTACTTGATTTATAAGTTATTGAAAAAATACAAATATGTTTTTTTTCTGGACACCCTGTGCATATGTTTCCAATAAATATGAAAAAACCATTACGATCCGGGATATATTGCATAGCGCATGTTAAGAAAACAACCTTTTCACGCTTGTTCGACATTTATCATTGATGTCAAACATGCACACTGAGGGGAAGGGTATGAAGGGGGTATTCTCCTACCATGGTTTTCAGAAAGCATGCCCCCTAAGGCCATTTTAGACCAAAACTGATAGCTGGTATCACGATAAAGGGTCAAATGACGTTGAACAGAGTAATTTCAGGTTAAGTGCTTATTTTTCAAGCAGTACTCTTCAATTCATTCATACAGACATTTTTTGTATACATTTGATGTTACAGGTCATTCCCTTGCCCATATTATTATTGTTTTCATGTCAAAACCTGCTTCAAATGAATCATTAACAATAATTCATTTGAAGTAGGTTTCGGCATGGGTTTTATGGAGTCAATAATTTATTAAAGCATCACACTTTGATTTACAAATGTTAATGACTATAATTGTGCTAAAATTGGGTCTGAACTACCAAGGGCAAGCTTTTCCTTATTTAAAATGACTACATAATATTCAGGGAACACCTAAAATATAACATAAAACTCATTAAAGGTCAAAGTAGAACTTCCTGTTTTGGAAATTTGTTCGGCATATAGCATATATTGTATGGTGAAAATGGATAATTTACAGAAGCAAATCTGTGCTTGAGTTTGGTTAGTGGTGTCAAGCAAGTACATAGCATCAAGTGATGAATTGTAATTTTTTGCAAGCACATTTAAGGAAAGTTGTGCTATGAAGTGGCGAAAAATCTTTTTCATTTTCTCAATATTCTTAATATTCGTAGCGTTTCTACTAAAAATAAAGTGTGTCCTTCTTTCCGGACACCCTGTATACTCGTGTATGATCACAGAAACCTTACAGTAAACTTGTCAGAAAATTTGCGGATTGATTTATGAGATACCGTAGCTAAAATATACCCAGTTTGTACTACTAAATTTCGCGTTTGAATATTTGTTGGAGCTTAGCTCGAGCGTTTTAAGTCAAATTTCGCTCTCTACGGCATCTCGGGTCACCTGTTTTCAACTTATCATACATAGGTAGCGCTTTAGCGCATACCTATAATAACTTAGGTACCCCTAAAATGTGACTCCCTTTCTACAGCTATGACGGGACACATCTGGGTGATGCGGATTTTTTTAAAAAGAAAGATAATAAAAATTCGATGCTGGTGTTACTTTGCTTTTCTTTACACTCAAAACTCAGCTTGTAATGAACGTTAAAGTTTTGGCGTAACATTATAACATATGTATAGCGATTTTTATTAGCTTTTTTCACCGCGTTTACAGTACTCAGTGTAAATGGCTCATACGATTTAACGGTATGGAATTGTAGAGAATATAATTCTTTAACAACGGCATTTTTTGTTTTTTATATTTTGGATTATTTCTCGAGGGGTAGTGTAAAGAGTTTGAAAATCTAGTGTGTAAAGGCAGATTTTGGTCGTGTTTTCGACTTCTTTATGTCTGCCAACAACTCCGATTATGAGTCCCAAGAATTTTTTCTGATAGAAATTTACTATGGCTCAAGGAGTACTTTTTGCTTAACAGCAAATTTTTTTAGACGTAATGCGGAGTTAGTGTCAGCGGTTTAAAGCTTACAATCTAGCAAATGGTGTTAAAACGAATTTTGTTTCAGATTTCTCCGCCAACCTCTCCGGTTATAAGTCGAGACAAGTTAAATAAAATAAAAATAAAGTTCGTTCTAAAAGCTAATTGAGGCAGCAAATTGCGTTTTAAAAATGCAATATTGAGTTATTTCTGGAGGTGTAAAGCTTGAAATAGGGTCTTTTTATTCAATAAGGACTTACTTTACACTCCGCTGGTGCGCGAAAAAACACGTTTTTTACCTTTTTTTAGTTTGTCAACTCCGACGCTTATAAATTAAGACGCGCAAAGTATTCTAAAAATAAAGTATACCTCGCAGGTTACTTATCACACTTGGACGCGTTTCTTTAAACTCATTACTGAGTTAGATGCTAAGGTGTAAAGTTTATACTCTATTGTAAAAACTCTTTTTTTGCCTATTTTTTGTCAGCCTACTTTTCCGGTTGTGAATCGGCTTGTACGGACCAGTACAAAAATAGAGTATGTGTCGGCGGTTACAAATCGCACTTGGTTGGAATTCGTTACACTCAATGTTGAGTTATTTCTCGATGCGTAAACCACCAGCTCTTTGTTAAAAAACGTAATTGCAATTTTTCTGTCTGCTAAGTTCTCTGTGTATGAATTGGCATGTCCGTACTAATGTAAAAAATAAAGAACTTCTTGCGGGTTAAACATTGCAGTAAGATGCATTTCTTTACACTTAATATTGAGTTAGTCTTGGAGGTGTAAAAATGTAAGTCTGGGGTGAAGAACATGTTGCTGCGTCGGCTTTGTTCACGACCTTATTCCTATTATGAGTAGGGCATGATCTGAGTTCTATGAATGCTTTGCGCTTGAGGGTCGCACATTCCATTGAACGAACTAGCTTGCATTCAATGTAGGTGTAAAGCAGTTTACACTAAATCTTTACTTTGCTCCTAGAGTGTTTTAGAGGGTCAAAGTTTTCGTAAAATATTATTCGGAACATCACGATTATGAATGAGATTTCAGACATTCTTTACACTCATCGATTTTATAAAGTTTACACTGGTAATTTACTTTTACTGCAGAGCATTGCCGAAGGTGAGTTTTTCAATTTGCTGCAAAACATAAGGATTTCTCCGTACTATCAGGATTACGAACTTGACTGCAATTTTATTTCCACCCGCTAGTTGTGTAAACTTAACACTTCAGCTTATTTCAGATCCAGGAGGTTGTAGGTTGTACAAGCTAAGTTTCTTACAAATTGTTCACGGTTAAATCAGGATTACGAATCAAAGTTTCTTTATCGTGGCTCAATGGCTGTGCAAAGTTTGAATTAAAAATTATTTTTAATTGTAAATTTGTATGAAATATTAAAATTTACGGTCTTTGCATGGTTTTCTCGCACATTTTCCTTACGCCGTCCTAAATTGTTAGGTGCTAACCTGTTTGTGCATGTTTAGTGCCATGCCGCCTTTCTATACCGTTGCAACAGAGGTTGTTTGGGCTAACATTTACTTAAGCTTGATGAACAGAATGATTTGTCGTTTTCTTTAATATAGATTGTTTAGTTCTCGTAAAGAATAAACGGTTGTGTTCGTACGTGGGAAGCTAGAAAATTGAGGGGCTGCTTGGGTGAAATTGCTAAAAATGGCCAAAAATGTTACTAAAATAGAATTCTGGGGTTTACTGTGATTTGCAGGGGTTTTCAACTTCTAGATGAGGGGTTGCGAATCCATAAGCCCCACGCCAACGTGTGGTTGTTATTTATTTCTTAAGCTAAAGCCACGACTATCTTAGGCCGCAGAACATACTTCAATTTTTGTGTTGCTTAGAGAAAGTCTGATTTTTATTAGATTCTAATGATTTTTTGCGCGCATAACTGACTTTTACATAGTCCACTCCTTTTGTGTCTTTAATAATCCGATATTCCAAGTATATTTGTCCTATTTGTTACATCGGAGCATTTTTTCTCAAAATGGAAAAACACGGGTTGTCTGAAAATATTTTAATAATTTTTAAAAAAATAAGTACCTAGTTGGAGAAAGTTAATTATACGCTTTTTCAAAAGGTTACGTTCCGCGTCCGTAATGAATTCGAGGCGTCGTTGACATTGCTGGGTGAAACAAATGATGTTCAATGGACGTTGCTAAATGTTAAAATCTTAGTGCAAGATTATGACATAGGTGAAGGAGCCGACTTAGTGCATCCTTTGCAAGTGCATTATTTACATACTGCTGTGCAAGCGCGGTGAGTTTTATATGTAAAAGTGGACAAACTGGGTATCCATAACGGACGTATGAAATGACGAATCCAGTGTGCGTCACTGTTTATTTCAATATAAAGAACTGTTTGGGTTTCTCAAATTGAAATAAATTTCTCGACATTTTGTAGCATGTTTTACATATCTATAAAAATAAAAAGATCGTATGTTTTTTGGAAAACAAATGCCGCTTACAATTTAATTACATAGATTTTATTACTCTAAACCTAGTGTATAGTATGCTAATCGTAAATAGGTTAGAAAAGTACAATAACTAATTTCTTTCACTTTGCGCTCACACTGTACACATGTAAGTGAATAGCGTACATTTGAATATAATTCAGCCAGGAAGTCTTGAGCGGGATTTTTTTGTTATTAAGCTGTCGAGCGAGTCCCTCTGGAGGGGGTGTCTGATCAATGGCTTTGAAAAGTACAAAAATTGATTTTTATTCTAGTTTACTTATACACTGTCAATTGATTAACGTAAATTTGAATTTAATTTAGCCAGGGGAAATCTGCTGAGCTGGATTTTGGTTTTGAATAAGAATGATAATCGCGCATTGTCTGAAACGTCAAAAACCAGTGTTTTTGACGTGTACCAATCGTTTTTTTAGCCCGAAAGAGGCACTTTTTTAAAATTTTTGGGCCTGACCTCCCTTAGAATTGCCATGCTTTACATGTATGGTGTACACCTACACTACATCAAAGTGATTAGCATAAGTTTGAATATAATTCAGCCAGGAGGAGTCTTCTGAGTTTAATTTTGGGTTTTAAATTTTACTCGAAGCTTTTGCGAGTCCCCCCTGGAAACTCTGTTTGATCGACTAAGATTATTTCTACGCATGACCATGCATGTGACCGAGGTTAGGGATACCCCACCCAGATTTGGTCGTCTTCCTATTTCTCCATCAAGATCAGAATTTTACGTCTATCGATTTGGGAAAAAATTATAAATTTATTTTACTGTTTTTTGGTGCTCTATTGCCATATTTGACCAAAAAATGAATGTTATTAGCCTTCCCTAAAAAGGTCAACTTACCCCCCAACCAAAAGTTTGAGCTTCTAAATGTCTGCGCATGACAAACAATGATATACTAGGCTTTCTAATGCAAAATAAATTTTCAGCAGATTTTTCTTGTGATTGGTGCTGATTTCTTTAGGTGATACAATTAAGTCACTTGAACTTAATTTTACTTTTTTAAATATAAATTTCGAACTTTTATCAATTTTTTAAAATATCCATTCTAATTTTAACTTAACGTAACTTACGGTAATAAAATTTGACCACTTCGTCTACAAACTACTCGCACTCTTTTTTTAATTAAGAGTCGAAGTGGCGCCGAGACCTATTGTTGAGATGTACGACATTTTGCATACCTTTTGCTTGTCTCTTCAATTAGATATTCTATATTGTCAAACTAGCAAACTCATATTCGAGCGTTTAAACGATAATATAAGTATTGAGGAATATATAGGCGGTCAGAAATTGACCGTTTGTTACTGGAAAAATCAGCTCGCGTCATTGCCGGCCCCTCTGAGAAGTTTGCCAGCTGCAGTTCCTCCGGCTCCGATCATCAGTTACAGAATAATTATCGAAATTATGGACGGAGTTGCATTCAACTCCGCCGCCTTGACGTCTTCCTCCCCCTGTTGCAGGAAAATACTTCGGGTCAGTCATTTGCCTTCCTCTGACGACGACTTGCCTATTTTGGCAGATTACAAAAACTCCGAGTGAGATGTCATTTAAATTATGTATATTTCGCGGACGCCAAATTTGCATTGTTTCGGGGCGTTACCCTGTTTCATCCTCTTCAACCGGTAACGGGTTGGACCAATTTTGGGACAGACTTAAGGGTCTCTGGGTTGAGGGATATGCTTTGTATGAAGAGAAAAATTGATGCATTATTTACGTGAAATGAGAGAAAAAGTGAAGGCTAAATAAAATTGTTACCATGCCTATCGAATTTTGGGACCAGGCAATCTGTGTTTGGGACGGGACCAGGTGGTCCGTTTTTGAAACCAAGCAACTATCTATGAAACTAGGCAGCATCTTTTTGAATAAGGCAATCCCATTTTGGAACCGTGCAACCTATGCGTTTTTATTATTTATATATGGGACAACTTTTTCGGAAAAATTGTGTGTCAACTCGAAAATTAGCCACCGAAACAGCTTATAGATCTGGCCACTGCGCAGCTTTGTTGCTTAGTGTCGTAAATTAACTCTGAATTTTTTTAGTTAAGTGTGTAATGCATTGTGAGTGCGCTTGATTAATTATGAATTGATTTCTTATATGCTTTTAGAAAATTGATCACATACATGGATGAATAGCTCCTACTTAAGGCTGGTCACAAGAATTGGCCTTACTTTTTCTCATCTTTACATTGTGAAATTAAGTGACTGTAGTAAAATGTATTTGAAAAGGCTGCGTATATTAGCAAACCATCATGCAAGATAATTTTTTTATAATTTTTGCCTTATGTATATACATGTAGACGGATTTAGAGATTGAAAACGACTGAACTATGTACCTACCTGTTCTATTGTCATTTGTACACGTTTCTTAGGTGTTGGTGCATAGCTGATCGTTCTCAGGAGTCGGCTATATATGAAAAATCTAAAGATTTTACTATGGCCTCAAAGGACAGTGGAAAGGCCCAAAAATTGTCTCAATGCGCAGTTCGTGTACGGTCTTTGAACAATCTCAATTTATTATCATCTTTCGATCTAACTTTTTCTTAAAAAATCCTTTTTTTCTGGAAGACAAGGCTCTCAAAGTCCTCCATTTGCACACCCATTCAAATAAGTTTTATTATTTCACAGCTCTTTCTTATTGGTTTCTCTGTATGACTAGATGTTCGAAACTGAATATTAGCGTTATTCTCCAGAGTAAACGATATCACAAGTTAAATTGCTTTTATGTAAGCTTTCCTTGTTTTTGCTTGCTTAAAGCCGGTCTCTTCATTTGACTTATTTCTTTTTACATAAGTAAGCTTAACTGAATAGCACTTCTCCGTTGTAACCCAAGTAAAGTATCGACGTCGCACGATTAAACTTTGTCGAAATTGTGGAAATTGGCAAGAAATTTAGCTGCATGATATTTATTTATGATCTTCCGCTCAAAGTGTCACATCTGCTTCACGCTTGTGATTAAGCTCAGTTGTTATGACTTTTTTTAAGTATGTATTTTTCGAACTTGACTTGCAATATACATAGCTTTTGTTTTGATTTCGATTGAATGTACTTTTGTCGTTAATATTTGTTCTTCCGCTAATTTTCACGAGTCGTTTAGGCATAGTAAATTGTCGATGGAAAATCTGATAACGGATACGCAACTCAAGCGATCGGAATTACGTTTGAAGCAGATCAAAGAGCGAATCGACAATTTATTTTCATTGCCGCCCTCATCCGCTACTGTTGAGTGTAATTTGCGTTCAACAGCCTGTCCTACCAATCATGGCGCTTCTCGATGTCTATTGGTCGCCGACGGCTTTGCTCCGCCCCGTTTGAACGTCGCTTTGTTTAACAACGCAGCCGAGCACGAATTGATAACGATCTCCGTCAATTTATTCACTGGCCGATATTTAGTTGAATCGGAATTGTTAGGTTAATGCACATTTTTATCACAGTATTGCCACCATGCTTGATCTTGGTGGGGGTGGGGGGGGTTCGCCTCCCTCATAGAATTTTTCTTTCACCGCCCAGAAATTTTTCAGCTCTCTCCCGCTCACAGTATTCGAAATTTTCCGAAAAAATTTCAAAAAGTTCGCGGAAAATGGGCTGTCTTAAGCCTTTTTATGTACATATCTGCTTGCTCGAAAAAGTCAAATTGTCATCGCTTTGCGCCATATACTCATTTTTTGACTATATTTTCTTCAATTTATTCGAATGTTTTTTATTTTTTAATCTTTTATGTTGTTATGCTCTAGAAAGAGAGTTAATCATCAGAAACGCAAAAAACGATGTTTTAACGTCTATGTGCCATTTTTGGGCCCAAAAAAGGCACTTTATAATTTTACCCCCTTCCCTTTAGCATTCCCAAGCTGCGCACATGTCTGATTGCCAGTGTCATACATTTTTTGCATGCTTTCGTCTTTAGCAATTCAATGCGGCTGCTAATTTTTTAGTTTTGCTTTTCTGGACACATAAATAATTTTTTAAGCTGAGCGTGAATGCACGTTTAGTGTCTTATTTTAATGAAATTCAATTTACTGATTTGCTTTTCCACACTGCTTGGTTTTTCTTACGGCCACGATTGTGTAGCTTGTCATAATAAATGATGAATCATGCTCGTATTTTAAAAGGTCGAAATAAAGAGTTTCCAACAAGTTTTCCCTGACAAAAAAGTTAGAAATGCAAAAGTGCATTAAAATCTTGAAAATGTTTTTCGCACGCTTTCAACTGACTATAGATACAACATTTTTCGTGCTGCAAGTCAACTTGAGCATTAAGGCATTGATGTAGGTTTGTGTAATATGAATATCAGTAGAGAGATTTTTTTACATTTTTATCACTTTAAGCATATCGAGTAAATTTTTGGTAATATAAGATTTTGTTGTTTATAGCCACTAGCGCCTTCTTGACTGACTTAGATCGCGTATTGAATTGCACTAATTGGCATAATTTGCGTCAAGTGCTTGCCGACTTAAGGTGATCAATTTATTGAATTATTCATAAGTTATCCGATATTCAAAATACTATTTTATAGAATCGCAGCTTTTTTGGAGAAGTGTAAAAAACATGCTGCTTACTTGCCAGCTTGCATTATAGACCGTTTAGCGATTGTGAGTAGTTCATCAGCACTCAAATCATTGCCAGAGCACAAACTGATCCTGAAATTCAATCGATTCGACAACTATTTGATGGTAAGCTTCTTGCATGCACACGGTCAAATTTCCTGAGAGGGACTTAATATACATACTTTTCTTGGGGGAGGGGGTAAGCGAATGCTTAACTTTGCTATTTATTGTTAAATTTTTATACCCAATTCGTTGTATTTTATCTTCACGAACTTTTGTGGTTAAAGGTGCATGAAAACAATCTGTAACATCGAATATAAACAAAAAATGAAAAAGTATCCGTATGAACGAATGGAACAATCTACCGCATGAAAAACGTGAATTTGTCCTTGAAATCGTACCGTTAGACGTCGTTTGACTCTTTTTCAAGGTTGGAGCAACAAGTTTAGTCCCAAAATGGCCCGAGGAGGTATGCCCTTCAGAAATCCTGGTTAGGGGATACCCTCATACCCCCATGTTGCATGTGTGGCAAGTTTTAATGGAGCCTTCGCACAGCTGTCCCATATATTGCTATTAGCTTGTTAAACTTTTCAGTTAAGACATACGTTATGAGGTGGGCGAAAAAACGAATGGAATACCATTCCTCCTAATTTTTCAAATACATAATTGAATTGAACGCGGTTTTCCTTATACAAATAGCCTATTATCGCTATAGGAGATTGACATAGTTTTACGTTTAAGCGTTTATCTATCGGCTTTGCCTTTTTGATTTAAGTATGTATACGCTAGTCGACAAAAGTGATTTTTTTCGGACAGTTTGGAGTAGAAAATTAAATTTGTAGCTTATCACGCTGCAATTTTCTACGGTAAAACTTAAATGACCGAGGCATGTCTTACACAAACAGACAACCTTTTGCCTAATTAATTTGGATCTATCTGGAATTATTGCACGTTTTTAGTGGGTTACTTCTTTTAAGCAATAGCATTGCAGACTAGTAGTAATTTCATAATTTTTACTGTAAATAATGTGAAGATTAGGACGGAATTGTATAATGTACATACTACGTAGTAGGGTTGTGCTGGGTCCACTTTTTTCGAAAATTCGGGTCCGGGTCCAAAATTTTTATGAACCTCGGGTCCGGGTCCGAACAAGTGGGACCCGGCGGGTCCGGGTCCGTTAACATAACATTGTGTTATTCCTACCGAACCACCATATCCTATCAATTTTTCCCACATGTCCGTATGCTTGCACATTTATTTGTTAGTTTCTTAGTTCCAGGATAGGTTCAGTCCAGGAATGGTGCAACAAAGGAATAAGCAAACAAACAGCAGTGCACTAAGTGGCGCCTGTATGTCTGATGCCTGTTGATGTGTGCAGCACGACCCCAAAAGAACGTCTCCATAAATGCTTGTAATATGCTAGCGCGCAGTGGCGGATCTAGGATTTTCCTAAGGGGGCGGTATCCCAAACAGGCACGTATCTCTGGGGGAATTAGGGGCCGGACCACCCCCTCAAAATTCAGAAAAATCGGAAAAATAGGACTTTTTAAACATTATTCTGTGCTCCTTTGACTTTAACAAAAATCTGGCGCGAAGCGCCAGAAAATTTGTGAAATTAAGGTGGATAGACGTCTAGAAGCATGATTTACTGCTTGATTTCCTGTATTTATAGCATTTGATGCTAAACAAGGAATTTTCAATTGAAATTAGAAGAAAACTATGCAAAAATAGCTGTTTCTGCAGTTAAAATTGATTTGAAACCTACATGAACAGAAAATGGCGTCCAGGCAGTGTTTTTTGTACAAGGTCCGTTTGTACATGTACAAAGATGGTCCTAAAAGTCTTTGTACATTTTGTACACAAATTTTTGGGTGCTATGATATAGTACGATAGCGGCTTTAGTGTGGTAGAGTTGTTCGACCTTTAGTAGCGTACTATAGCTAATTCCAGGGTTAACGCAGGCGAAAATCATTAAGAATCATTTTAAAACGGCGCGAAACGCCGAAAAATTTGGCATTTTTCCTTTCGAAATGCAATTATGCTATTATAAAGATATAGGACACACAATTACTCATTTCGGCGCGAAGCGCCGAACATTTCTGCGATGTTTAGACCTTTTTTGTGGGTTTTCGATTTCCCAAAAATCTTTGTACATGTACAAAGACGGTCCCGAAAAGTCTTTGTACATCGGAAAAATTTTTTGCCGAATACAGAAAAAACCGTGTTTCCAGATCGCCAAGAAAGTAAATAAATGTCAATAATAGGTACATATCATCCGGCGCGTAGCGTCGGATAAATTTTAGAAATTATGGTCATTGACTGCCAAAAATTATTGCAAATTGCATATCCATTCTTTATCTCGCTAAACATTTTTGGCCAATGGGGGCGGTCGCCTCCCCCGCCCCTGCTGAGGCGTATTGTTACTAAAAGTGCATCTATAAATAACTTAAACCATGCTTTATATTGCTATTGTATCACGCCCAAGAGACATGGCTACAGCTTTAATATAGCGCCAATATTTGTCACATTATTACTATTTGTCACCTTAAATTTTAATGTTTGATGAGGCCATCAGTTTGTTGCTGAGTTGATTAAAATGTTGAAAATGATCCATTTGCCTGTTTTTAAGCCTACGTCATTTTTCGTTGTTTTTCAATATTTCTGCAATGCAATATGCGTGCATTATATATTTGGACCCGGACCCGGCGCCAAATTGAAGGCGGGTCCGGGTCCACGTTTATGGATACAGCCGGGTCCGGGTACGCGTCCGGGTCCAGAAATTTAGGATTGTCGGGTCCGGGTCCAAAATTTTAGCCGGGTACCCGGCTATTCGGGTCCGGGTACCTGGCACAACCCTACTACGTAGTACATATGCAAATCTATCTATCAAATATCAGCAAGGCAGAGCTTAGAGCTATTAAAATGCTAAAAGCAGATGACACCATAGTCATTCTACCAGCAGATAAAGGTCGTGCAGCAGTAGTGATGGACAGAATAGAGTACAACAATAAGCTGCAGCAGATCATTGATGATCCCTCAAAGTTCAAGGCCATTGGTAAACGCACACCAGTTACCAGGGTAGAGCAAGCATTAAAGAAACTGCTCAAGGAAGAAGGTCTGGACAAAGAGGTAAAAATCAAAGAAGGCTGCAAAGCACCGCATATCTATGGTTTGCCAAAGATACACAAACCAGGAGTACCACTTAGACCAATTGTCAGTTGCATTGGGACAACTATACATCCTCTGTCAAAATATCTGGTTAAGATACTTAACCCACTGCAGCAGAACATTGCCAGCTCATTGAAGAACAGCAACGACTTTGTGGCTAAGATAGAACCAATGGTAATACAGGAGAATACACGGCTAGTCAGCCTAGACGTTGTGAGCCTCTTCACAAGTGTCCCAACTCAGTTGGCTATAGAATGTGTATTGAATCTGCTTAGACAGGATATTACCCTAGCACAAAGAACAACTATGAGTGCTGAGGTCATTGCCAAACTGGTAGAATATTGTGTCAGGAGTACTTACTTTCAGCTTGGGGAATATTATTACCAGCAAGTAGATGGGATGTCCATGGGTTCACCATTGTCACCAGTACTGTGCAACCTGTTCATGAATGATTTAGAAAAACAGGCACTGCAAACAGCACCATATAAACCTACAATGTGGCTCAGGTACGTTGATGACACATTCATCTTGTGGGATCATGGAGATCGGGAGTTAGAAGCTTTCCTCCAGCACATGAATAGTCAAAATCTTGCTATTCAGTTTACCATGGAGAAGGAGGTGGAAGGCACACTGCCTTTCCTGGATGTACTAGTTAAGAGATCCCATGACCATCTAGAGACATCAGTGTACCGTAAGCCAACACATACAGGTCAATACCTAAACTACCAGTCGAACCATCAGAAATGCACAAAGGCAGGTATAGTTAGAGGAATGGCCATGAGATGTAGGAGCATATGCCAAACAAATCACAGTAAAGAAGGTGAACATCAGAAAATACTTAAGGAGTTTCAAGCTAATGGATACCCTGGCCCATTAATACAAAGAGCCCTACAACTTGCACCCTCAAGGGGTGATGCAACTAACTACATTGCAACAGCAGTAGTACCATTTAGTGGGGCATTAACCATGAAGCTTAAGCGAGTGTGCAAAGCATATGGAGTGCGCCTTGTGGCAAAGAGTGAAGACACCATCAGAAAAAGACTACAAAGTCTTGCCCCAAAGAGACCCTTAGATCTACGGCAGGGCATAGTCTATAAAGTACCACTACAATGTGGGAAGGAGTACATTGGGGAAACTGGTAGAAGTCTTAAGAAAAGACTTGGGGAACATAGGAGTGCACTAAGGAATTTGAAAGAAGAACGGAGTGGGGTTGCTGAACACTGCATAGCATGTGGGTGTAGACCAGACTTTGAGCATACATCGATACTCGCAGAAGAAAGCAATGGGTACCGTAGGAAAATACGGGAGACCCTGGAGATGGAGAGGGCTAGTGAGCAGAATGTCGGTTCAAGAAGTATTGAAATCAGTCGTATATGGAATAGAGCCCTATTGAGGAGAATACACCATGTGGAGAGGCCCTTGGCCCCAGACTAAAAATATTATTATGTTACTTTAAAAGGAACAAATAATATTATACAACTGGCCCAGTGAAGCTCAGTTGGTAAAACCACAGACTCTAGAAATAAATGATACTTAGCTGTAAGGTTCGATTCCTGGTGCCCACAACTTCTTATATTCTGTAAGAGCCTGACGACGACGGTAGGTTAACTGTCGAAACGTTGCGTATTATTCTTAACATTGTATTGTACCTACGGGTTTGAATAAAGCATTATTATTATTTTATGTGACTGCCAATAGGCCAAAAATACACTTTCTTTAGATATGAACCAGTCACAAACATTTAGAAGTCAGTTATGCCAGCAGCATTGTTAAACAATTCAATCAGCTGATAGAAAAAAGAATGGGCATTTGGATAAAACCAATCTGACTGGGTTTTTGTGTGATATTGTACAGTTAAAAGGTTGCAAACGATTATATATTTACATACATCCCTCTGACAGGTGTTCTTAGTATTCCAAAAAACGACTTCCACTAAATAAGTGAGTACCTAACAAAATAGCATAACTGCTAATTTACAGTACTTTTACTGGAATAATTGGCTTTTCATCAAAACATCTGAAATTTAATTTAGTCACACCTTTAGAAGTTTTGAAATCTAGTAGGCCATTCGTTTTTTCTGCCCACTCTGTTTATATATAACTTCGTGAATAATTGCACCTTAGTCTGTTCCATTACAATAAATTTCCGATTGCCGGCTTAAAATCTCTTATTGATCTACTACTTTTTCGCTGTATAAATGGCTCTTTCTATCCTACTCTCGCAGCAGCTGAGTGATTTAAACTCTTCTTATTGGTATTCAATGTCCTCTGCTTCCGCAGCAGCCTAAACCTTAAAACATTCTGCTACAGTAATAAAACTTAAGTCATGAGGCAAAGCAGGGCTGTTTGGAATGGAAGCGACTATCGTATGTATTTATATGTATGCATAGTTAAAAAATAGTTTTTTTTACTCGAAGCCTCTTAAATTCATTTTTACGAAAACTGTCACTTTACAATCGATTATAGTATTGACTTAAAAACGATTTTATAGCTTTTACTGACATACTGAAAGATACGTGATGGTAAAGAGAGGCTTTCTCTTCCGTATAAACATGTACATACATATAAGCAAATTATGTCTTCAAGTGGATCATAGGTAGCGCGTTAGCGCGTATGTACATACCTATAATATACTTGGATACCCTTAACACTGAGGGCCCCCCTACAGCAACACTGTGACACTTCTGTATTGTGCGATTTTTTTTAAAGATAGATGATAAAAAAGATTATGGAGGTTCTTTATTTTATTTTTTACATTTTTCTTGATTAGTAAAGAGCATGTAAAGTTTTACTGTAGTGTTATTACAGATACGAGTAGTTTTCTAAAATTTTGGTCGGTCACACGACTTTTCTAACTCAGTATTGCATTCTGTTTAGTCTGGTTTTTTAATGTAGACCATTGAGTAAGCGCTGAAAATTTAATCATTTTCAGTGACTCATTTACGGAGGGGCAGTGTAAAGAGTGTAAAAATCTGGTGTTGACAAACTATATTTTGGCCTCTTTTTTGCCTTCTATCTGTCTACCAACAACTCTGCTCATGAATTTTTTCGGATCGAAATGTACTACGACTCAAGGGCTACTTTCGGCTTACCCTCAAACTGTTTTACACTCAATACGGAATAGGAATAGGGGTTTAAACTTCACACTTTAGTGAATAGTGTAAAAAACAGGTTTTGTCTCAGATTTCTCCGCCAACTTCCCCGGTCATAAGTCCGGACAAATTGAATAAAATAAAAATAAAGTAAGTTCCAAGGGCTCTACGTCGCAGTAAATCGCCTTCAAAAAACTCGGTATTGACTTATCTCTGGAGGCTGGCCCATATCCAGGATTTGGCCAAGGAAAGGGGGGCCCGATCCAACATAAATTGGTCTATATCTCAGAAAATTCGTCGGGATTATTCGCTTAAATCGCATTTTCGACGTTTTTCGACATGCTCTATCCATTGTGATAATAAAATTCGAACTTAAAAAAATTTTCGCCTAAAAAAGTATAAAAGTGTCATTTTCTGGTCGCACTTGGACCCAATGATAGAAAACACTTCAAATCGGGTGGAAGCGCCAGAAATTTGAAGATTTTACATCAGAGACTATCCATTTTGCCATCTTTTCGTGCATTATCTTACCTTTCAAAAAACTTTTTGCGGCCAAGGCATTATTTTTTTGTTGTACAAGGTCCGTTTGTACATGTACAAAGACGGTCGCGAAAAGTCTTTGTACATTTTGTACACACAAATTTTTGGGTACTATAATGCAATACAGTAGCGATTTTAGTATGGCAAAACAGAGTTGTTCGATCTTTGGTAGTGTATTTTAGCTAATTTCTAGGTTTCTGAGGGCAAAAATCACTAATGGTCGTCTCAAAACGGCGCGAAGCGCTGAAAAATTTGACATTTTTCCATTCAAAATGCAATTTGTGACATTATAAAGATATATAGGACACACAATTACTCATTTCGGCGCGAAGCGCCGAATATTTTTGCGAATTTTAAACCTTTTTTGCAGTTTTTGTCATTTCCGAAAAATCTTTGTACATGTACAAAGACGGTCGCGAAAAGTCTTTGTACATCGGAAGAATCTTTCCCGAATACAAAAAACACTGGGCCAAGAGGTGGGGGGCGACCGCCCGCCCGCCTGTCCCCCTTAAATACGGCCCTGTCTGAAGGTGTAAAGTTCGAAATCAGGGGTTTAACATTGGGGAAAAACACGTTTTTTTCCTTTTTTGATTGGTCAATATCTCAAATTGGATGTGGAACAGAAGTTCCTCACTCGTAAACGTACTACGATTTAAAGACTACAAACCGGCCCTAACCGAATTTCTTTACACTCAATGGGGAGTTAGGTTCAGATTTTTAAAGTTTACAATGTGGTGGATGGTGGAATAATACGTTTTTGTCCCCCTTTTGTCAATTTCTTGATTTAGAAGTTATGATGAGTCAAATAAAATAAAAATAATGTACTTAGTAAGGGGTACACGTCACAGCAAATTGTGTTTATTTACATCAATATTTAGCTTTTTCGGGAGGTGTAATGTCAAAAATCGGGGTTTTTAAACGTGTTTTTGTCTTGTATTTTTCTGCCAACTATTCCGGTAATAAGCCTGACCATGATCACAAGTCTAAAAATATAGGAGTGGTCGAACCTCATACGTCAGTTGAGTGCGTTTTTTCACTCACAGTAGTGTAAAGAATTTACATATAATATTTATGTGTCTTTAGACCACTGTAGAGAGTTAATTTTTCCATAAATATTGATCGTAATATCAGAGTAATATCAGAATTACGAATTCGGTGAAAATCTTTACACTCGATGGTTGTGTATAGTCCACACATGAAAATTAACTATAGCTGTAGAGCGTTGCGGAGGCTTAATTTGTTTCAAAATGTTTTATGTAACGTTAGAATTGCGAATCGGACTGTCAGTTTTCTCTACATCTAGTAGTTGTGTAAAGTTTACACTATACATTTATTGTTGATGTGTAAAGTTTACATTACAAATTTGTTTTACTTCCAGAGTGTTGCTAAAGCTTGTATTTTTTCAAGATATATTCCGTTAGGTCAGGATTACGGATCTGACTGTGTGTTTTCTTTACACACAGTACTTGTGTAAAGTTTACACTGAAAATTAACTTTAGTTTCAGAGCCTTGCAAAAGCTTAATTTTTTCAAAATGTTACATGTGACGTCATGATAATAAATCTGAGTGTAAGTGTTCTTTGCACCCAGTAGTTGTTTAAAGTTTACATTGATTACATTTGATTTGTTTGAATAAGGTAAGGTTGTCTTGTTTAAAAAAGATAATGCAGATGTACAGAGTAATATTGTTTTCTGCGTTCTTGGACTGTTGTTATTATTGTGGCATGTTACCGTATGTGTTTGCTGACTGATTTACTCAAATCAAGCTAATTAAAAGTAGGGTATTAGCAATGGAAAATGCTTAAAGGAACAAAGGACGAATACGCGGATTACGCATCATTTAGGCATGAAAGTAAGGGACTAGGGAAAAGTTATCTGTGTATGCCTGTGAAAGTTGTAAGAATCTACTTAAAATTAGACTTTCGCTAAAAAACGCAAAAAATCGAAGTATATTCTCCGGCTTCTGAAAAAAGCATGCCTTCACAATGGTCAATGGCTTCATAAATGAATTATGACTAGCACACGATCTTGTTAATTGCTGGCCATAGCAGTGCGTGCCATGCTAGCGTAAAAAGGCACATTATATCGTTTTTTGATTAGTGATCGCTCATCTTCTAGGAATAATCTATTCATGCTTTTTATTTTCACGTTGAGGTGCAAATCCCTTTTACAAGCCGCAGAATATACTTCGATTTTTTGCCTTTTCTAGCGGAAGTCTAATTTGAAGTCGACTCTTACAACTTTCACAGGCATACATACATAGGTAACTTTACCCTAGTACCCTCCTTTTTTCCTACATGATGCGTAATCCCAAGTATATTCGTCCTTTTTGTTCCATCGGAGCATTTTTCATTGAAATAAATATTAAAGTGTTGCCGTTACATGAGTTGGGGCTTATCGCATGCTTAAGATTAGGCGCTGAGAAAAGGTTTACTTTAATGTCGTCTGTTTTCTTTACTCAGTTGATTTTGAAATATAAATTTGTAGAATTTTGGGTCAGAGATTATACAAATACAAATACAAATATTTTATTTTCGTCGCACAAAAAAAAGAACACAATAAGAAAAGAAACATTAATATACAATGAAATACAATTATAAATAAACATTCGACATGAATCATCATACAAAATCACATATTCTAAAAGCAAGAAATTATTAATTAAAGTACATTTATACGAGATTAGTGCAAAAGACGAAGGTAGGCGCGCAGGCTAAATAAATTATGCACTTAGAACACGATCGTAGATTAGATTCTGTATCCATATTTTAGTTCTATAGCTATTGCTTGATTTATCTTGTCTAGTTATTTTTCTACAACTTCATTCACTAGACAGTAGACAGTGAATTTGATTGGACCATTGCTCCAAAAATATTGAAACCTGTGTAATGAGTAGGGATGTGCCGGTTAACCGGAACCGGCTGGAACCGACCATTTTTTGGACCGGAACCGGAACCGAGAACCGATTTTTTGATTTTCTAAGAACCAGAACCGAAACCGATTTCTTGATTTTGTAAGAACCGGAACCGATCTTCTTTGGAGTCGGTTATCGGTTTTCTAAAAGTAGAGTTAAAAATCGAACTTCATAAAATTTAGTGAAGACATGTAGCAGCGATTCAATCTTTTATTACCGTCATACAGGGCTACTTGAGACGATTTTGGATAGATTGCTTTAGGTAAATTTGATTTATTCAGTGATAACTTGTCAGATTTTACTAATTTTTTTTTAAATTACTCATAAGAGGTTCGGCTGTTAGTGTTGAAAACACCAAATCAATCGGTGTAGTGGGGAAAAATATTTTTTAAAACAAAGTTGGTGTCTCAAGTAGCCCCCAGGTTGGGGCTATTTGAGACACCCTGTGATAAAAGTACCAGAACGATGTTTGGTGATCATATTATTATCTCGAGGGGTTACTTGAGACACATGGGTTGTTTTTTTTAAAAAAATAATGTCTTCTTAAAGCTTTACTTAGCAACTATAAGAAGAAATAAGTTGCTTTTGAGAGAAATTGCACTAAGACATGACAAGAAAGGCACTAAATTTTTCTTTTGATATTATTGGCCAGCCGTGTGCTGGGGAATTTCTTGTTTTGCTTGAAAAAATTCTCAATCCAGCCTTCACCAGGCAAATTATTTGGAAAAGCAGAGATAGCAACGCATTTTCGATCAAGATAGTCCTTAACAAAGTAACGGAGATCGTTCTTGGTCATTGGGAAACTCCAGTTTGCAACTAAAATATTGAAATCTTTCAAGAGAGATTCTTCTTGCACTGATAAAGCAGTCGAATGTCCTGGAGCATTCAAATGCTGGGCTTCCAATTTACGAGCCAGTGTTGCACGTGAGATTCCATAAGCTGAAGCTGCATCCCTGAGTGACATACCATCTCTATGAGACTGTATATAAAGCTCCATCTAAATCTGATCTAGAATAATTTCGATAAGCGCAAGCGCCTAATTTACGCTTTTAATTACGCATCTAAAAAGACAAGAGTCTTCAAGTGTTTTTTGAGCCTGTCTCAAGTAGCCCCACTTTTCATCTGAATGCTGGGGCTACTTGAGAAATCCAAGATATCTCGATAAATAGTGACATGACAGCAATGAGATAAATACCACATCAAAGGCCATGAAATTCTTCGCTAGAAGAGAGAAAGTAAACCTCAAATGGTTTCATGAGGTCTTAGGAAAAATTGAAAGTTTGACTACATGAAAAATTCATATGATTGCTCTTGACTTATGTAAACCTAGTTTTCAAGGCACACATGAAAAACTGTGAGTTGCAAATGATCCCATTAGAAAGAGGACATCAAAATACCTGATAAAAAATTTATTTCATAAGAAATATCTTGCAAACAGAGTACATTAAATACAGCATAATCATTTTTCTATCAAGTGTCTCAAGTAGCCCCTGCTGTCTCAAGTAGCCCCGTTTGACGGTACCCAAAAGTTTACAGATTAAAACTTAGCATGCAAATTTTGTTCCGAGTAAATTGTATTTTAAAAATAACAGTCGTTATGGGTTTTCGCCATGTAGCTTGTTTCTGATAAGGTCGTAAATGATTTCAGCGCCACTGAACAGATGTTCGAAAAATACTCCAATTTACGAATTCTAATAAGCAAAGAACAGTGGAAACAGTGTTAAATTGAATGAAAGATTGTACAGACAAAGCCAGACATGATATAATATTTTATTCAAGAAACCAATAGATAATATTTAATATTTTATGAGTAAATTTTCAAGTAGACGTAAAACTTGTTTGAAGGTGCAGTTGCCAGATTGAAACGACTTCCTGAATAATTTATCTTTAGATTATATTGTCATATGTTCACGTGAAGTCAGGCTATCAAGAGCGTACATACTTTAACACAGGAACCGAGAACCGGAACCGACGGTTCTCCAGGTGAAGAACCGGAACCAGAACCGGCGCTTCTTAACTAACGCAAGAACTGAAACCGAACCGGGACCGAAGTTCTTGTTTCTCAAGAACCGGAACCAGAACCGAATTTTTGAAAAACATGGAACCGGAACATCCCTATTAATCAGTTATCCATTTAGTTTTTCTTTGAGATTTTTTAGATGCACTTTTTTTCTCTAGCTTTTATGTGTATGTACATTGTTATATCCATACATGTAACGACTTCATATTTTAGGTGGGTGGGGGGTTCTGGGTCTTTTTAGGGGAGTAAATAAACTCCAATTTTTGGCCAAAAAAACACTTATAAGCGATTAAAAAACGCAGATTTTTTCTAAATTCGGGGAAGGGTTTCAAAAATTTTCTGTCTTTGGGGGAATAGGGGTACAATCAACTTTGGGTGGGGATCCCCCTGTCGCATGTTTGATTATGTCGTATACAAATATTTAGGGCCCAGTAATATGCGTATTTAATTTTTAACTTAAAGGTAGAAATTTTTGATTTTTAAATTTTATTTTTATTCAATCTTTATAGGCTGCATGTAAAGTAAAATATGGTCAGTGATTTCCTAAGTATTATTCGCATCGGTCTAAATTCACTGACTCGGACCTGGAAAAGTTCAAAATATCAAAGTTGCCTCCTGAAGTGCCTCTGAGAGGTATAATTTTTTCAGATTCTGACATTTTCATGTGATCGCAGCAATCTAAATCAGGTGCGAATCCGCTACTATTTAGCCAGCTTTGTAAGCAACGATTCATTCAACGGTTTCCCGTCCAATGTAAGGTAACTAATAATTGACATGTAACGGCTCAAAATTGTGAGGGTTTCCGGCCATTTTTAGGGGGATGGGGTAAATGACTTCCAATTTTCGGCCAAGAACGGCCATATAACACCTTAAAACGATTGAAAATCGCAAGTTTTTCCAAAAATCTGGGGGGGGTTAAAATTTTTTTCTTGGTGATGGGGGACGACCAATTTTGGGTGGGGACCCCCTATACCCCTGTTACATGTATGATTGTATTTATTTAGCAGATTTTGTTTTAATTGGTCAGATTAACTTTCCTAAACTAGTTTCCTTTTATTATCCTAGGATATCGACCTTCGTTGAATTAAATGATAACACGGCTAATTGGCTCAACAAAACGCAAGCGCCTTCATCAAAGAGACCTAAGTTAATTGTGAGTGCTTTCATTTAATCGTCTCACATGGGCATGACCAGGGTCACCGGGAGGACATAAAAAGTTATTTTAGAATTTTTAAATCTTTTTTTTTAAATCTTGATTTTTAAAATTTGTATTTTTAAAAATTGTTTCGAGTAAAATTTTTTAATTTTTGCTCGGGAAAAGGTAAACTTAGTATTTTTATTACATTGGTATAGTAATTATAGAATTTTATAAGGTACTTCTATTAAAATGGATTGAAGATATTTTCTTTGATTTAAACGCAAATTGTTTGTTAGCGTTCATTTTTTCGACTTCAATCAGGGTTATACTAGTTATAATCCACATATTCCATTGCCTACTTGCATGTACATTTATTCGAACGTTTAGTGCAAATGTATATACAATTTGCGTACATGCAAAAAAGCTGTCTAAACCTCTTGTTCTTCGGGTAAGTGAATATTTCTGATCGAATAATGCTGTACTGTATTTGCCTAATCGGGTTACACACATAAACATATTGAGGTGAAACTTCAAACTAAAACAAAAATATTCGGCATTATTTGTATCTCTTAACAGATATAGATGATGCGCTTTGTTTTTGTACAGTTTGTTTCAATTTTTTGCAAAAAAATTGATTTTTGTCTATTTTTAGCCTTAAGTTTGCCTTATCGCTCGACGAACATTTTTCCTTCCTTTCTGAGTAGTTTTTACCCCTAACCCTTCAAATGTACATATGTCTGAGTGCTACACATGTGGAATAATTGAAATAAACACATTGCGTATGTATCACAATCCACTGATTAGAATTTCTATGTGATTTTCAAGAATGACAATGACGAAATTGGGAGAATTTTCTGCGATTTACCCGCGTTATTTGATTCGTGCGATCAGCGAATTCCCTTTATGATGTTATGTGAGCAGCTGGATAAGCGTGGTGTTAGATTTCAAATATCGCAGCAGGAAGATGACTGTGATTGCATGTCGCTCAGAATCATTGGGTAATCAATATTTTATTTTTTAAATGTATTTGATAAGAATCTATGCACAGGTCAGAAATGCTAAATATTCTATTCATCTAGAATTTTTAATTTATTAGTCAACTGGACGATTTGCTTCATAAAGATATAAATATTGTTTCAGTGCACTCGCGGAATTTCGGATGACACGGCTATAGTACATCGTCTTATTTATTATATGCTGTGTATTTGTCTTCATAGTAATCAGCTTCGTATATTTTCTAAATTTCAATTCAATTATGTGATTAACGAGAAAAATTTAGTCACGACTTAATTTACATCGTCGGTTTAATTACCATTTTTTATTCTGGCTTCTGATGATTGTTTTTCAGTGTTGTCTAGAAACTTCAGTAAGACGTTTCTATATACTCCTTTTCAATTTTTAATTTGTATCAGGCCCCTTTGCAAAACAATACAATTTTTTATTCGGAAAAGCAATGCTGAAACGTCAAGGAAAAACATTGAAATGAATATGCATGCGATCTATTGGCACAGGCAATTGATGCATCGCGCTCAGGTGGCCTCATCTAAAAATGCTTCAATTTTTTTAATTTCTCTAGAAAATATCAATATTTAGAGAATTTCTAACGTATTACGAAACTGAGTACCATATTTTAGCTTATCTACATAGTAGCAAATTGTACTGTTTCATCTAGTCGATCTTTAATCAAACAAATCTGATTCGCTAATAAATTCTGAGTTTTTGAACGACCGTAAAATTGATTATTATCACCAGTCGGTACATATGTACATAAGAGATCAAAATTGCGCTGAAACGTTCTTTGAGTGGTTTTATTATGGAACTTCGAAAAGTTTCAGTTTTTTAGGTACGTAACCTTTTTCAAAAAAATTGTTCTTATTTTGAAGAAGAGCGACCCCCTGTTCCCTCAATGGGAATAAACCGATCTTACATTTTCAATTAATACTACATACGAGAACCTCACGTTCCTGGTTTTAAAAAAATTTCTCTCAACGTTTTTTCTTTTAAACAAGGCTATGTCTGGGAGGATTCTCCATCCCATTCCTTGCTTACATATTAGATGTTAAATAATCTTTTGCAACCATCTGCAGCCATAGCTGTTATATGTTGTGCTGGCTGACTAATAGATACTGATTGAAAGCTTATTCTATTCGAAACTTGTTGGGATATTTTTTAGCTGAAATAGTACGTAAACATGGCGGTAACTCATGAGAACAAAAATCAGTGTTTTATTGACCGCATAAAATGTGTCGCATACAAACAGGCTCGCAAGTCAGGAGCTGATTTCATTAATAAACGCTAGATTACAGTAAAATCTTTATGAAAGCAAAATATGGGTAGCTGACACATGGAACAACACTGTTAACGAATATTTGATTCAGTTGGGTGAAGGGCGATCCAAAATTTTGTTGCAAGAAAGTTAAAATGTCATAGCTAATGGCAATCACGAACAGTTTAAATGTTGCTCTCACGTCGTTCGACACGTTCTAGATGAACATAGAGTGATCGTTCTGATCAAAACATCTGTGCGAGTAATTTCCAAATTGGAGAAGGCGAATTGATTGAAAATTTTGTCTGAAATGATTTCATGCGTTTCGCATTTTATGACAAGTTCTCTGTTTTTGGACGATTTAAAAAACCCAATTGTTGAGGTCTAAAAATATGTGTGATATCTCGGATAGTTACCCTGGTTCGTTATTCATGAGAAATTATAGTGAAAATTTTGAAACTGTTGCTGAAATTCTCGTAAAACAAGAGTGACTTATAAAGCTCAATTTTTCAGCATTCTGAAAGCAAAGCATGAATTATATCTGGTGCTAAACGCCTGAATTCATTTTTGAAGCTCAATTTCACAGTTTTTCAGAGATACGCAATGCAATGCCTATCTCTTTCGTTGGAACATTTCGACGTTTTAATCCTCTTGAGCTCGATTGTGGGCCTTTCTGGTGATAAGAAATGCAGAAAATTTTATCCGGCGAAAAGTTTTTCATGGAAAATAGTAATTGAATCAATGGCGCGAAACGCCGAAAATTTTGAGAGTTCTCACGCTGGGGAACTTCAAAAAAAATTTTAACCGTGGTTGACTTCTTCCTTTACCCCCTGGATACGGGCCTGCATGTAAATTTTCGGCCAGACATGTACAGCATGGGGATTCTGAGGGGAGGGGTGGAATTTTCAAGTGCCTTGTGGGCATAAAAACGGTAGATATACGTGTCAAAAACATCATTTTTCGGCGTTTCTGACGATGTTCTATCGTTCTAGAGCATAAAACAAAACAATCCTGAAAAAATCAAAATGAAAATTTAGACAAACTGAACAGAATAGTCAGAAAGTGAGTATATGGCGCGAAGCGTGAGCAAATTTGACACTTTTGAGCAAGTATGTAGATACCAGAAAACGCTCAAAACAACACCTTTTCTTCGAATTTTTTTCGAGACTTTTTTAAAAATCGCGAATTCTCGGGCAGTGAAAAAATTTCTAAAAGGGGGATGAAACCTCTCCCCGTTCCTGCCCTAGATCATGTAAACTCTTGGCACACCGAGACACTCGTCATCGGGCAACTGCATATTACAGGCTACTAATGTTAAGATTTTCCGATCCATCCGCCTGTTGTTCGAAGCCTATGGCCGATCAACTGTGGTCGCATTTGGTGTCCTGCACGGGTCGCCTCCTGTTGGACAAGACGCGGCCGCAGTTCACTTTCGAATGGATATTTTGCGACGTTCCGTTCTCTAGCGACGACTTTTCTCTAGTTATGAATTCCAGATCGCCTCAGGAGAACCCCCCAGTCGAATTAGTTGTCCGAACAGACCCAACTTCACCCGTCGATGCGGAGCGTAGCGTTTTAATGGATGTGGCGCGTAACAAAACGCATCGTTCACGGGTTGGCCGTCGAGGACGACGAACTCGTATGTCGACTAGAACTTGGCCCGTGCCTCAATCCGCCGACGGCTTGAATAAAGTCGTGGACGAATTTTTGTCCTGCATTTGCAGTTTTTCGCGTATGGATTGCATCGTCAGACGATTTGAACCCGTTTACCGACGTAACAGGTACGTCTTCCTTCGTTGTTTCACCGACCTCGCTTAAAAATTAATCGTTTTTGTTTTATTATTTGTTGAAGTTCCTTGCAATAGTTGTCGCCAGACATTTACATTGGGGCTGGTTGGTCTAGTCTTGAGCCTACGTCTTCTTAGGGGCCTGGGAGTTTTTCACCATTCCCCAGATAGGCTACTAATTCTCTACAAAATGCCTGCAACCCCAGAATTGTCGATTTTTCGTTAACGAGATTGTATTTTGTTCAATTTGCTCGATTTCTTCCCAAACTTTTTCTTGAGATTTTTTTGTGTTTTTATGCTATAGAAAGAACAAACATTAACTGAATCGTCAAAAAACAGTCTGCCTGGTGTCTCCCGATCGTTTTTTAGCCCAAAAAGACACTTTTTTAAAATTTGTTAGGCCTGGCACCCCAGAATTCTCACGCTGTATAACATCTATGGTCTAGACCCTTCTCAGAATAATAAAATAGGAAATTTTGTGGAGAAAATGAGACAGATGAAGGCTGAAAAATGGAGAAAAATTGTCAATGTCTTTCACAAGTGCTTGAAATTGATCAGAAACTGTAAAATAAGGTAGTTTTAACGCTATTTTGGCATTCATCCCAGTTTTTAAGGTTATAATGGGTCGATACAGCTCACTAACTGACCACTCCACTCAGACTGGCTGACACCCCAGATCGGTCATGCTGTGCATCTGTGGTTGTTACCCGAATTTTAATCATTAAAAAGTGAGTTTGTACTCTACAGTTCAATAATGCTACATAGATATGTACCTTGATACGAGTAGTATAAGTCAGTGATGTCCATGAAGACACACGTGGACAAACGCTATGACTTAATTCAACTTCTTAACAATGTGAATCGGTTCGGTAATATACATGCACAGCTTGTAGTTTCGGAGCTGAAACCAAAAAATATTCTTAAGTGCCTCCGACTGCTCAAAAATGATCGATACGCGTCACGAACGTCATATTTAGCGCTTTTGACGATTCTCTTTCTCCCTAATTGATAAAAGCATTTTCAAAACAATTTCAATAAAATTCAACAAAATATAGTCAAAAATGGCTGTTTGGTGACACGAGGCGTCGAAAACATGGCACTTTTGAACTAAGATATCACTAAAAACGTCATCTATGAGTTTAGGAGCAGGTATGTACATGTGTGTACATCATTTCAAATCGCAAATCACAATTTAACGCGTTTGCTTAAATTTTTTAGTTCATATGAGGCTTTGTTTGTTTACTATCTGCCCTTTTATTTTTCTGAGCAAAATTTATCGGCCACGTTTTTTTCTATATATTTTAGGCAAAAGAAACGGTACTTACTGTACAAGGGAAGGAGAATGAACAGTTAATTTTCGAACTAAAAAATGTTGTCGATTTTTGACATCATCCGAACACTTACCTACCTGGAAAATATCAAATTTTATATTTTTTCAGTCATATTCTATTCAGGAATAGTGAAAAAGTACGTTTCTTTTTCATGAATAATTTCGCAAATGAGGAAATTTGAATTTTAGGTGATACACGTATTGGGGAATAATGTTTGATCGACTTTGAATAGCATAATTCCCTATTTTTGTGTCATGTTTTTATGCGTTGTGTACTTAGCACTGATGTTTATCAAATGGAGACGCTCGATTGATTTTTACTGAATATGATTCGTTTTTATTTTATAATTTTTTTATTTTAAAATATACATACTTTCTAACCTTTTTCAGATTTCTACGTGATTCGATTGCAGTCAGAAGCTTTACTTATCACAAGTTTATTTTGAGTTATGGACCAGAAAGACGCTTCTTGGTATCCATGGAATACCGCTGCTCAGAAAAATGCTTCGTTTTGTCGCTTGGTGTTTCCGATACGGAAATTAACAGAAAAAATGGTAACTCATACTCGTCTCTTTTCGTTTCTTATAAAATATCTAATAACGATTATTGAAAATTAGAAAATAGATTCATTTGCGTTGATCCGCTGCATAATTTTGCCATAATTCTATACTATTAATAATCTATTTCAAGTAGCTCTGCATATGTTTTGATATACAAAAATCGCTGCAAAACGTAATTTCTAGGAAAATTTCAGTAGCAGCTTCGTATTATATGATTGCCTGGTTGCTTATATCGCTTAAAAGGGTCGCATTAGTCGATATTTTGAATCAATTCATACTCGTATATGACGATTGGTTAGATTGTCACAAAAGACTTCTTGAGGTGGGTTATACGAATCGGGGGAATAAAACGGTTATTTTAATATTCATTTTAAGTGTTGTAGGACTTAAAGTTCTAGACCAGATAAGTTTTAATCAATGTTGCACGCAGATATGTATGTAAAAGCTCAAAATTTTGGGAGGGAGTAGTTCTATCATTTTTGGAGGGGGAATTATCTTCAATTTTTGCCAAAAATTGCAGAAAAGCATCTAAACATGGCCTCAAAACTCCATTTCTCGCCATAAATTCGAGGGGGTGGAAAATCTCAGTCTTCGTGAGAGGAGGTAGGAGAATGGCCAACTTTAGTTTGGGGATCTCCCACCGGGCATTTAATAGGGGGATGGGGAATCATCTCGCCCAACGTTGGTCATCCCCCACCCCCTCTCCCCAAAGTCAGAAAATTTTTGACCCACCCCCTCCCCTGATTTTAGGGAAAATTGAATTCTTACCGATGGACCATTTTTGGCAGAAAATTGAAGGTCATTCACCCCCCTTCCCCCTCTAAAAATGACCGAGGACCCCTTAACCAAAATTTCGAGCCGTTACATGCATGTCCCCCTACCCCTGCTACATGTATGAATGCACGATTGCTTATATATGACATACATACGATTAGATTTTATAGACCTGCAAAATTTTATCGTTTGCTTTTATAAGAGAATTATTCATATGAATCGTAGGTACAGTGCCGCTCAAACGTTTAAGCGCCCCTGCAGGTGACCTAACGTTGTGTTGTTTTATTATTCTACTACAATCGAATTCGATTGTCTGCATGCGCGAATAGGATCTTGGTATTAAATGAAGGTGAAAAATCGAAATTTCGTATTTATTTTGTGCTCCAATCAATTCTTTGAACGTTAAAGAGCAAGAGCGAGTATATGTTTCGAAAAAGGGCTCCATTTCTATACCTGTTTCAGCACTTAAATTTGCTTCAGATTGTTTTGGATGAGTCAAAATTTCACAAGTTCGCACGAAATTTAACAGCTATTGTCCCTTGGCGATCAAGTAAAAATACGAATACATAGATATTTAATATTGTTCCTTGGCGATCTGGCAAAATACATAAATCAATTTAAGTACGGGGTGCGTTCGATGCACTGCAATTAGTCGTTTGGTTTTCATCAATTATCGTCCAATTTGCTGAAAATCAGTAAATAGAATTTTTCTGGAAGAACATTTAATGTTCTATTAGGTCTAGCGTAGCACAAATTAATTAAAAATGAATGTAACTACAAGACAATAATCCAAAAAATTAAGTAGTATTATGACAGTGAAATATTTTTGCCGAAAGAAAGAATTTCATAATTTGACAAATGCCCCCGTAATCACCGGACTACCGGACTATAATCTTATTGCAACTTTAAGTCGTTCCACGAAATTGACAATACTTTTATGAGAAATCAAAAGAAGAATGAAAACAGAACTTATGAGTGTTTGAAATTAGCTGAATCTGGCTAAATTATAAAGAATTACCTCTTTGTGCATTTGCTTTAGTACACGTACGTATACATAGTACAAAGCTTTTGATTAAGCAATAAGTAATTTGAATGCGCAATATAATTTATAATAATTAAGTGCCAAAAATGCATTTACTAAAGGCGATCGCAAGTTGAGTGCGCCAGCGGATAATCCCGACTATCCTATTCTACCTTTCTTGCAAAACGTGCTCAACGAAACTCAAAATTTGGCCAGAGTGTTGCAAATACTGTGCGAAACGTGGCCCGTTTTACTGGCCCTTCAGCAGCTGCCTCAAATGCCGCTGCAGTTGCCTTCGGAAAATATGCCTTCTGGATATACGCAACAAGTCATAGTAATAAATTGTTGCGATACGATACTTCATTTATATCATCATTGTCGAATGATTTCTGAATTTATTAAAATCAGTAGTTTCATAAGCTCTTTTTGTCTCATATGAGAAGTCGCTTCATTTAGTTGAATCAATGATTAATCTTTGATACAGTACCGCTACATTAATATTACCCGTAATTATTAATTATTATCAATTGCATAATTACTCTTATCCAGGCTTGCACAACAAGTAAATTCTGGGCTGGGTAAAATTTTAACGTGCCTTTTTTGTGCTCAAAATGGCGGATATGCGTCAAAAATTTCGTTTTTAGGCGTTTCTGACGATGCTCTATCTTTCAAGTGCATAAAATCATTGAAAATTTGAAAAAATCAAACAGATTGAAGAAAAT
Organism: Mermis nigrescens; assembly: GCA_036768485.1. NCBI lineage: Eukaryota > Metazoa > Nematoda > Enoplea > Mermithida > Mermithidae > Mermis > Mermis nigrescens. The sequence continues at coordinate 3,184,624 of JAVLUZ010000151.1, read as the reverse complement.
ATGTTTAGTCAACAAGTGAGTATATGGCGCGAAACGTCGATAATTTGACACTTTTAAGCGAATAGATAATAGAAACGCTTTAAACAGCACTTTTTCTACGATCTTTTTGAGATTTTTCAAAAAATTGCAAATTCTGGGGGCTAAGAAAATTAGGGGTGTATGTTCGTATTCTTATTGATTTTATGTAGGTCCGCGATTAGCTGAGGCGTTCGGAACGATAATCGTGAATATGAACTTTAGTCACTGGATTTGTTTTGCATTTGCTTTGCTTTTGTCATTCGTAGTTTTTTCAATTATCATTATGACGTCACAGTTGCCTCATGTTTATTACTGACTATTTTAATTTCTTTGTGAGACTTTACCTCTGCACGTGGTTATATATTTATTCTTAACGTTAAGGCTTCTCAAATGGGATCGGGTCCACCCGGACAAGTGTTTTTCCTGGCTCCCGCTTCTGAGCTAATATACCGACTGATGTACAGGTGGACCTTCTGCCTGGAAATTATCTGCTTGGCTGGTGGTTATGTTGCTTTGAGGGACGCAAGGAACTCAGTTAATACTAAATTTGCTGCTAAATTTTTGCCAATCTATGGATTGCAGGTATGAATTATATTGTAAATAGCTTACGTACGAGTACAGGGTGGTTAATAACCTTTTGCTAGGGAGTCAGTGCTATAACTATAGAACTTAGGATCAAACCAAACATACCATTAGATAGAAAATTTAAAACGGAATTTATTGATGCCAAATTAAAAATCAGTGTCCCTAAGACCAGCAAGAGAAAAAGTTTTTAAACGATCGGGGTATGAACACAATTAATAAATGTCGATTTGCGATACTTATCAAAATATTTTTCACGTTTCTGTACAAAGTTTTATATCAAAACCAATTAGGTTGTATTTTGGGCCTGGAAAATATTTGGTCGTTGGTCAGACTGTTTTTGTTCACGACAAGGCGCCTTGCATGCGAGCTAATGCAACCCAACATTTCTTAAAACAATCAAACGTCGAATTTCGGGGTGACGATATTAAGCCCGGAAATTCAAGGCAACTTAAATGCCGCTGAAACTATTGGGCCATTGATAAAGATGAAGTCGAGGCGCAAATACTTGCTAAAATCTGACTGGTCGATAATCATATGAAATTTCGCACAGAAAGGAGGAAAATATTTGGAAAAGTCTTGAAAATCGACGTAGTCTGTTTATTGGTTTGTGTTCATACCCAGACCTTTTCGCATATGTTTCTCGCACAAGTGATAGGCACACTGATTATTACTCTGGCATCAATAAATTCCGTTTCACATTCTCTATCTAATGGTATATTTGGTTTGATCCCAAGCCCTATAGTTATAGCACTGACCCCCTAGCAAAAGGTTGCTAACCACCCGGTATATGCAGGGGTGTACGCAGGATGTTTTTAAGGGGTGGGCGGTCCAAAATGGATTACCCTATATTTCGGAACATGTTCGCTGGGGCACAAAATAAAGTGCATTTTCTGACGTTTCCGAACATGCTCTATTTGGCTCATGAAATTCAAACTTTTAAAAATTAATCTCTAAATAAGCTTGGAAAAATGACTTTTTTGGCCGCGTTCGAGATTAACATGGAAAATAATGATCCTACTGCGCGAAACACCGAAAATTTTGAGATTTTACAAGGAATAGATAACAATTTCCATTATTTTCTATGCTTCAATCTTTCGAAAAAAATTTCTGGGCTAAGGGGCGGCCGCCCTTTCCCTGTGTACGCCCATGAACAGGCCCGTATCCAGGCTTTTATTTGTGGAGGCGAAAATTTTGATATCAGTTATCTCGAGGAGATGGGCGAAAATAAAGGCAGTTTTGAGCGTATCTCTACGAGCTCTATGCAAGGATGAAGAAAAGTTTCTGGAAATAATTTCAAAAATGTTAACTTTATTCCATACTCATATTACATAAATCTATCGTTTAAAGAACCTGCACAACTGATTTCTCATCATTCGGCGGATAAATAATTTTCTAGCTTCTGTCTTTGTATTTAATCATTGGAATTTACAAAGAAAAACAATACAGAAAATGAATAATTAGGCGCGAAGCGCCGGAAAATTCGATATGTCCTACATGTCTAACTTGAATTTGAGTGGTTTTGGGCGGGCTAAAAGACAAAAACTATAGGTAATTGATAAATTCGGCGCGAAGCGCCGGAAAAATTTGAGTTTACTAACTCAAAAGTACGCTAAAAACCTGTTTTGGTGGAGTTATAGACTTACTTCGAGAATTTTTCATTTTTCCCTTCGGGGAACCTTATTTTTTTCAAAAAATTATTTTACATTTCCGGAGGGGGCGGTTCCTTGCCCTCCTGAATACGGGCCAGTCCATGAGTACTTACATGTACATACATTGCGCAAGTTTAAATTTCAAGTGGTTGAATGAAACTTAAAAGCTAACGATAACTACATTTTTGCTAGAAACGGTTTTACTGCAGAAAATTTGTTACATAATCGTAACATTGCATTTTTGGCCAAGAACTAAAAAGCTATTTTCAGCCTAAAACGACTTAAATGGGTATTTTTCTATGTAAAAATGATAGTAAATAGGTTTTCTGTTTAAAATTATTATATTGAAAGCGCCTATTTATCTCGTTTATAAAAGGACATCACGTTTCGCGATGATTGACTTAAATGATACTAAATGTAATGTTTTTAGACTTATGAGGAAGTAACACTCGTCCCTGAGCGCTTCTTGTTGCACTGCTAATTTCTACATGGTTCGCTTATTCATGATATGGGTCTAAAATCAGGATTTTCCGGCTGTGCAGAGACTTTTTGGGCCGTCTTTGTATGGTATAAAAATTTTTGGCAGAATGAAATTGTGAAAAAAACGTATAAAATTTGCGATATTCCGCGCTGGATTTAAACATTTTCTCTACTGTTTGCATTGACATACATTTTATGCCCGAAAGTGAGCTCAAAAGGCAGAAACGTTAAAAATTCCCTGGAAAGTAGCATGTTACTTGTAGTTCCTATTAGAAAGCTCCAACAGTACGTTTATTACGTAGCTTAAATAGCGATAATATTTCAGTTCTTCTAAGAAAATTAATCGTTCCATCGTAATATTTGTCTGTTAAAGCTCAAAATTTCAGTTTAACATCATGAAATAGACAAAAAAATCTTGCTGGGTCGGCAAATTTCTGTTTAGTTTGTATCAATAAATCCTCAAAATGGGTTTCTTAACGGGAAGGATGAACAAAATTTTCCGGCTTCTCACGTCTGTTTAGTTTCCTCAAGTACTTAGGTATCGTATTTAAATGGTCATCCGTAAAGAACAGATTTATATTTTTTCTAAAATTTTTTATGTACAAAATTCCCGAAGACTTGAGTACCGTCTTCCCACATGTGCCTACGTACAAACAATGATTTTGTGCTAAAAAGAAAAACTAGGCTCTAGAAAGTTTGAGAAATAGGCTTCCGGAAGTATCTGAATCTAGTATCCATTAATCACTACTTATTGCTTCTTTGGTTTTATTGTGGTTTGTACATTGATTTCTTATTTATATTTTCCTTATTTTTACTTTTTTCATTTATTTCTATTCAATTTCACTGCAAGCTTTATTGTTGTTTTTCTTTTCTTTGATTTTCTTACTTTTACGGTATTGTTTTACTTTCTTTTTATCTATTTTTCGTTTCTTTCGTAATGAAATCTGTCGTCTTTATTAATCAAATTTCTGGGTTTTTTAGTAAATCAGTCCTTTATATGTGCCTCCTTCTAGGCTTTTCTTGCGTTGCATGAAAAATCAGACTCTGACTCGTCCACCGATGTATTTTTGTCTGACCTTGATCGTAGCCGAAGTACCAAAATGACGCATCCAGCTTCTGTCGGCCCTCTTCCATCTTCCATGATTGATCTTACGAAAACCGCGTCTCCTGCTAAGGTATGCAATGAATGCTTTTGTTATTAAGGCTGCGCATTTTCAAATTATTGAAAAGGTAAAGAATAAGCGGATTAACAATATTTTTAAAAATGAGTTGTACATTCTTTAGTTTGGGGTGTCAGATATGCAGGAAGGCAATGCCTAAATCCTACCTTAAAAACGTGCTTTTTTGACAGCTATTGTCGGGGAAGCTTAGTTCATTCGGTTCGCAGTTTTATAGTCGAAAAATCGCTGTTCCGGGAAATTTGAAATTCAAATACAAATTAGCGTAATGGTCAAAATTTTATGTATGTGTCTTCTAAATATGTGCGTAGCTGGTATTAGCGTAGCTCGTCTCCACATTCAAGAAAGTTATTTTACTTTAGTGTAGTACGTCTATATCCATAAGTTGTATTCCGACTATTAATATGTCTTAAATTCGTCACATGGTTCGGTGCACGTGTGTTGTAGATCAAAATTTGCTCGTTTCGATCCCTGACCATGCATGGATAGCGATCAAATTTCGGTGGTCTGATGGGGCAAAATCGCAGAGGAAGCATAAAAAATTTAATTATGGGGTCTAATGATCTAACTTAACGAAAAACGATCATTTTTGCTGCTTAAGCTTATATTTATACTTCATAAAGGCCTTTGTACTTCTTACAACCTTATCACTTGTTCGTGTTTGTGTTTTTGTGAAAACAGCGTCATGTTTATGCCAAATAGAAGGAACCTTTTGTTGTCTCCCTACCTCGAATTATCATAAATATAAATAAATAAATAATAAATAGAAATGTAAATTTAAAAAATCTCAAAATATGATTAATAAATTAATAAATAAGTAAATAGAGTATAAATTTTAGTATAAAAATAAATTAATAAATAAAAAATAACAATCAAACTCATAAATCTCATTCACTATTTAGAGACATGATTTACCAGAACAAGCGGTAGGTGGAGACGCGTGTAAAGCGATTTCTAAGGGTATAGACATCCTACACTGATACCTGCCTAGCTTAGCTTGTAGTAGCAAAATCTTCGGTTTCGTATCATATCACTATTTTTGTATACATATTTGGCAGAGATTTGTCCGGATATACAAAAACTTTAATCAACCGAAAGTGTCATTCTTTAAAGATTGTTTTCAAAGACATTGGCTTTAAATTTTGAAAGTTTTAGCTTTAATAATTAGTAATTATCTGTTCTGTATACATACCTTTATAAAGACGAAAATTGAATTTAAAAAGCGAACGATTATTGTGTTATTTCTTTTTATTAAACTTCAGCATTTAGTTTTGTTTAAATCAGCCGGAACATTTTTGTACTTCGTACTAATTTGATAATTTAAAGGATTGTTTGCCAGCTAAAAGGCTAGACTTACTTGAACACCTTGGTAAAGATGTTAAAATTGTTTTGTACCAGTTTGGTAATTTTCTCTTTGCTTTTGTTACAGACGGTTAGCAGTTTTCTGAACTATTCATCATTAGACGTCGCAATCCTACTAAAAAATAGTTCAAATATCAAATTTTATAAATAATATTTTGTATTGTTTACTGTCAGAGACGCATAAATTGGCGTAAACTAGTATGTACGCAATGATCGGAAAATGCAATTTTCGCGCTTAGGACTTATTGCCGCACCATACTAATAGGACACTAAAATTTACTATGTACAAAATGTACAAAGACTGTTTGGTACTATTATGTACAGACACGTGCAACGGGACCTGTATTGAAAATATTGTTTCATATACAGGGTGGGCCAAAAAAGGCTACACCCCCGTGTGACAGGTCATAACTTCGGCTGATATGAACATAAAGCTTTGAGACCAACTGCGTTTAATAGATAAAAATCTCTTCTTTTGAACTGTAAAAAAATTTGCCAGTTGCTAATGGTTCGGGTGATATCGTGCTTTGTTTACACCTAGTTTGATATTGTTTAAACGACTAGAGTTTCACTGGTTCTGCCACCAATACACTCTCTCTTTTGACGATATCGTGTTTTTTTAACATCTAGTATGGACGTTTATCTACTCTAGGACTTTATACAATGTGATAATTAATTTTTAGATTGCATGTATTACCAAAAAGGGTACCTACAATGCTCAGTTATGAGAGACAATACAGAAAGGCTTAAGTTTAAGCATATCAAAGTAATATGTAAACAAATCGCTCTAGCGCACGAGCTGCTGGCACCTGCCCAAAACTTTGAAGCGCTTCAGACAAGGACATGTTTATCTATCTAATGCAGCTGGTCTTGAAATTTCGTTTCCATAATTGTTCAATTTATGTTGTAACATCGGATGTAGCCTTTTTTCTGGCCCATACCGTATATCGATCGCTAAATCTCTGAATATTAAACCATTTCTACATTGATAAGTGATCCAATCGTTAGGCATCTATTTCTAAGTGTTCTCTAATTTCAGTCTTTGCCTGGCTCTGAACTTAAGCTCTTCTCGCCCGATAGTGCTGTGGCTACTCCCTCCCCGTCGGCTGGCGTTCCGCCAAGCCCGGCTACAAATTTGGCTGGTTATTCAACTCCGGTTCACCATTATCAGCATCATCAGCAAGCTCCTACACCATCGCCGGCTGGAGGACCATTTTCTCACGGTTCCGGTAGGGACTTTATTTTTTTGCAGAACAATCTGATTATGGTGCAAATCGTCCAAATAACCTGGTGATTTTCTTGACACGCGCGCAAATGGGGGTCGTGCGAAAAGTCCCGGTGTGTGATAAACTTTTAAAGCATTTTTCACACATACGCAACAGATGCCTTATGCGTTAAAATAAAAGCCTTGTACGTTTTTCCTTTGTGATCGTATTAAATTATTATATTAAAATGAAGTACGGGATGCCTCCTATATCGTTGTTTCAATCATTTTTGAATTGTTGAAACTTTATGCATAAATCACAATTCGTAGAAACTGAAGTTGAAAATAGTTTTCTGTGCCCAAAGTTTCATAGAACATGGTTCAAACGAATTTTTACCAACTAAAGTAGTCGTTTGAAATTTTCGACATGTTCTTCGTTTATTTTTGAAATAAGTTACATGTACCTCCAATCTGAGTAGTTAGCTCGGCTTTTTCTTTAATTTTTTGGGCAATTGATGTATGTACAGTATGCACAGAAGAGATTATGCTGTTTCGTGCGATCCTAAATTTACTAATAAATGATGCTATCGCGCTTTTTCGCACATCCGGACATCATTATGAAAACTGTTAAAAATTTGGTTCGATTAGATTAATTTTTTATCTAACTGTTAGACTGATTTTTTATTATGAAAAATTTTTTCTTATTTTCAAAGCTTGAGTTTTTCCAAATTCTACAGATGCCTAATAATGTAAAATTGATTTTTCAGCCATTCCCATAAAATGCTTTCAGATGCATAAGTTTGGGGATTAAACAATAGTTCACCATTTTATGTCCTACAGTTAAAGTTGTATTTTCAAGCCGCTGTTCCATTGTCGCCGGCTCCAGCCTCGAACGTCGGTCTATTCACGCCTTCTCCGGCGGCACCACTATCCAACGCCTGCATGCTGATGACGTCATCACCTTCCAGTGCATTCCCTCAACCTAGCCCTGCTGCGCAGCAAAACGTGCCGGTAAGCAGTGTTTTTTTGTACAAGGTCCGTTTATACATGTACAAAGATGGTCCCTAAAAGTCTTTGTACATTTTGTACAATTTTTGGGTACTATAATATGGTACAGTAGCTATTTTAGTTTGGTAAAAACAGTGTTGTTCGACCTTTGGTAGTGTATTTTAGCTAATTTATGGGTTTCTGAGGGCAAAATCATTAAAAAACGTCATAAAACAAAAATTTGACATGTTTTCTTTCAAAATGCAATTTCTGCTATTATAAAGATATGCAGGACACATAATTACTCATTTTGCGCGATGCGCCAAAATTTCTGCGAATTTTAGACCTTTTTGCAGGTTTTGTCTTCCCAAAAATCTTTGTACATGTACTAAAGACGGTCCTGAAAAGTCTTTATACATCGAGGAAAATCTTTGCCGAATACAAAAAAACCGTGCCAGTTAAGCAGGACTTTTTTGACATCGTACAAACTTTCTTGATCTTGTGTAAAAAATGTTGGGAATTTTCGCACGTGCAAAGAAAAATTTCTGCGAAATGATGTAGAATATACTCGAACAAGAGACTTTCGAGAAGCATTTTGGACGGTGCGAAGAGGCCCTTGCAAAACACTGCCGGTAAGTATATATGTTAATCGAAATAATACCGCGTCGTGTATGAAAGATACAACGAATTTTGACATGCTTATCGCACATCGCATCTTTCCAGCCCATATTGTGTACGTTACGTCTGGAATGTACTTCTTAAATTTTTAACGACTCATGTTAGTGTCACAAACTGTTCATTTGCTTTTGATGAATCTTTTGATTGCTTAATTATTATCTTTCTAGACCTCAGAATTTCATCACTAAATATTTTAACAAAGTTCTCAAACCTTTGTTGTAAAATAAATGAATCTTACCTAGTAGTTTACGCACACCTTTTATTCAGAATCCGGCATCTGCACCTTCTCTTCCAACTCAAAACCAGCAAATGCCCCGTTCTCAATCTCCTTCGACTGCAGCGTCGTCTTCCAATCAGCAAGTTCAATCGCCTTTATCGGCATTGAACGAGTTCGCGGCGTTGAGTTCCGGTAATCATTGCATGCAGGGCCGTATTTTTTAGGGGGTCGGGGAAAAATTTTTGTAAGGTGAAGATAGTGCACGGAAAGATAGGAAAATCGAATGTTTTGTCGTAAAATTTCCAAATTTTCGGCGCTTCGCGCCGGATGAGAAGGCATTTTCTATCATTTCGGCCCGATCACGATCAAAAAATAACAATTTTTATAGCCTTTTTTTGAGTAAAGAAGATTTTTCGAAAAAGTTTGAATTTCATGATCTTTATGGATAGAGCATGTCGAAAAACGTCGAAAAATGCGGGTTTGTGAGCTATCCCGACGAATTTATCAAGAAATAGAACCAATGTATACCGATCTGCTCCGCCCTTGGCCGAATCCTGGATACGGGCCTGATTGCATGTATACTTTTATTTTTGAGAGAAAAAAATAATTATATATTACAATACTACGTTATATTCGAAATTGAACTTAGTCGCCTTAAATACATAATTTCTTATCTTCGCCGTTGGTTTTCTGACTGGTAATTCATATCGGTTCAGCATGGATCGAAGGAAGTCAAAAACATCATCTTTCAGCGTTTCTGACGATGCTATATCTTTCTAGAGCATGAAAAATTACGAAAAATATCAGAAAATCCGAACAGTTGAACAAAATGTAGTCAAGAAATGAGTATATGGCGCGAAGCGCCGAAAATTTGACACTTTGAGCAAGTAGATAACTAAGAATGCTTAAAACAGCACCTTTTATGCTATTTTTCAATTTTTGGAAAATTGAGAATTCTAGGGGGTAAAAAATTGTTAGACTGGCGAAAACTTCTCGGGGAGGGAGGGTGAAACCTTCCCCAGGATGATGTATGTGCATAACAGACTCTAAAATCGATCAAAATTGATTTATAGTCCATAATTAAGTTATTCACAAGCATGTACAGATTTGTAAAGATGGCATCAGAATTTTTTGATTTTCTGCTACTTAAAATGCACAGCTGAATAATTTTCGTACCCAACCGAAAATTTATTGATTTTTGAAAGTGTTTCGATTTTGTTGCCGGTTTAAAAATTTAATAAAATAAATAAGCGAGCATACATTTTAAGCTTGACCTGTTAGGCCAGAAGTCCCGTCAGCTCATTCGTTAACAACTTCTACGACTTGAAAATTTTTTGCGTTCTAGATCCGAAATTGCCCTCTAGCGTAGAATACGCTGGAAGTTGGGGCGATCTCAGTGGACCGTCAAGTGCTGCTACTCCTGCTGGTATGCGTTGCTATTTCGTTCCAATTTTATAAGAGCAATCTGAAGCCGTATTATTTCTCCAGAAAATTTCGGATATGCTTATTTCTGTTGCTTTGGTTATTTTTTCAATTAATATTTTAATTGATGTTTTGTTTAGTGGTCAAATTAAATTTAACATCTTGCATTTGTTTATATAAATTAGGCTGTCTGTGATTGTGAGTGAGTGAGTGAGAATAAAGGTCTTTTTTAATTAATTCTGTTTCTTCTCCATCGCTTCGTTGGAACGTGCGCATTCATGGAATTGCTTTAAATTTTGCGGTTTAGATACTAGCATCAGATCCTTGACTTCGATTTCTACCCCACAGCAAGTTCAAATGTCGGGAAGCGGGACTAAAGGCAGTCCCTGGACTGCGACAAGTGCCGCTAGTCAACGATTGGTTTTCAATCATGACTTGACACCAAGCTCAAAGTTAGTTTTTTATATAGATACTTACTTATACAATTTTTCAAATTTAGATTATAAAATTTCACCTGTCTTACTAGATAATTTGCAAAGTAGTTTAAAGTAAAAGTGGCTATTTTTAGTCGCAAATCAGCACGGTCTTCTTGAATTCTTCTGTTCTTTTGTCATCATTTTTTCTGATGCTGAAGTCGTTTCTGGTAAATTTCAAGCGTCTTTGTAAAAAAACGTGATTTTGGCACATTTTTGCCTTATTTAGCCTTATTTTCTCCCGCCCTTCTGCAGATATAAAGTCCTCTAAACCTCTTTTACGTGCATTTCTGAACCATACATGGGCATCAACCAAATTATGGGGGTCTGGGGGTGTAAAACTGGCAAACTCCCAAACAAAACATGCCGAAAATTTAATTCTGAGGTCTGTCGATTTGTGGGGGATCTACAGGATTTTCGGAGATGTAAACACCTCCCCTCCTCGAACAATCTCTCCCACGCACATATGTGGTCCGGACCATGGGTGGGCGGCACTAAAATCCTGGGGGTGCAAGATTTTTCAAAAATCAACAAAGGGCCTTAAAAATTGTGGTATGGCGAAAAACACAATTTTTCAACGTTTCTCATCGAGCACTATCCATTGGCATCAAAAAATTGCAGAAACAAAACAAAAAAAAATTCAAGAATCGAATTCTGGGGGGTATTTTGGTTTCTCGGGGGGGGGTGCATACCCCATAACCCCCCACGCCCAGGTATGGTCTGTACCCTCTCACGCCACAGTTGCGTTTTATATTAGGTAGAATTCATTTTTATTAGGCCAATTATCGTAAAAAATTCGACCTTGGCGAAATTGTGCGCCAAACCCGACGACGGTGACGAACCGGCCTTATTGACCAAATTTTTTGGAACGTTGCTCCTATTTGAGCGTTTATGCCGCTCTTATGGCGAGCGACAAACGGTGCGTTTCATTTTAAAAGTTTATTATTATTTTTTGCATAAAACTTTTTATTGCAGTGTAATTTTCACTCGTAACCTATTAACTAATAATATTGATTTACTCTTTTGAATGCAGAATCAAAATTCTTCACTTTTACTCATAGCGAAAATTGTTCGTTTCCACTTCTGTTCGAAAATTTCGGGTGATAGGCATGCATGCACACCATGGGAATTCTGAGGGTTGGGGGAGTCGAAATTTCAAAGTGCCTTTTTTGGGCCTAAAAATAGTGGGTGCGCGTCAAAAAAATCGTTTTTCAATGTTTTCGACGACGAAAAAATTCAAAAAAAGTCAAATAAATTTATTGTTCAAACATGAGTACATATGTGGCACGCAGCGCCAAAACTTTGATACTTCTTAGCAAATAGATAGTCAAAAAGGCTTAAAAATCACCTTTTCTGCGTAGGAAATTTTTGGGTACTTCTGAAAAATCGCGACTTCTGGGGTTGAAAAAAATTTTTGGGAGGTAAAAATTTTTTGGGGGAATAGAAAACCCGTCCCTTCAACACCCCTTAACCCCCTACACATGGTCATGTCTATAGATGCACAGCATGGTCAATCTGGGGGGGTCAAAAATTGAGTTTTCGCGCAAAAATGACCTCAAAAACTGGTATAAGCGCTAAAATAGCATTAAATTATGTTATTTCACAGTTTCTGATCAATATGAAGAACTTTTGAAGAAAATTTCCAATTTTCATCCGTTTTTTGCCTTCATTTTGCCTAATTTTTACCTACAAAATTTTACATTTTTCATTCTGGGGTGGGGGTCAGGACTTTGCTAACCCCCCTCCCCGACGTGCATGTCTGGTCACGGTTTTTTTTTTGTATTCGGCAAAGATTTTTCCCGATGTACAAAGACTTTTCGGGACCGTCTTTGTACATGTACAAAGATTTTTGGGAAGACAAAAATTGCAAAAAAGGTCTATAATTCGAAAAATTTCGGCGCTTCGCGCCGAAATGAGTAATTGTGTGTTCTATATATCTTTATAATGGCAGAAATTGCATTTCAAAAGTAAAAATGTCAAATTTTTCGGCGCTTCGCGCCGTTTTAAGACGATTCTTAGTGATTTTTGCCCTTAGAGACCCAGAAATTAGCTAAAACACACTACGAAAAGTCGAAGAACTCTGTTTTTACGATACTAAAATCGCTGCTGTACCATATTATAGTACCCAAAAATTTTGTGTGTACAAAATGTACAAAGATTTTTAGAAGACAAAAACTGTAAAAAGGTGTAAAATTCAAAATTTTTCGCGCTTCGCGCCGAACTGATAAATTATTTGTCCTATATATCTTTAAAATGGCAGAATTTGCATTTAGAATGGAAAAATGTCAATATTTTTCGGCGCTTCGCGCCGTTTTCAGATAATTTTTAGTAATTTTTAGCGTCATAAACCCAGAAATTAGCTAAAATACACTACCTAAGATCGAAAACCCTGTTTTACCACACTAAAATCGCTACTGTACTATATTATAGTACACAAAAATTTGCATGTGCAAAATGTACAAAGACTTTTAGGGACCATCTTTGTACATGTACAAACGGACCTTGTACAAAAAAAAAACACTGTGTCTGGTCATGTGTGGTGATAAGTGGCAAGCGTCCTCCTGATGTCGAGCTTCTGTTTTTCTTCATTATATTTCATTTCGGACCAATTGACTAAATTACGTATTATTTGTTTTAAAATGGCTGATTACTTCGGTATGACGAGCATTTCTTTGCAAAATGGCAACTTTTGTATAAATGCACATTACTTCTTTCTCCTAACTTTTATTAAAAGGGAATTTTCGCTTGCACCGTTTCATAAATGCGCACTTAAAAATATGGTGAGCCATCTATAAGCATGATTTTTTCCTTGAAATCTTTTAAACTGCTATTACATTACTTTATGCAGCAATGTTTCAGTAGAAAAAGTCTATAGATTATAGTCTGCTCCATTCCAAACGGCCCATTTTTGCCTGCTAGTCTATTACTGTTAGAGCTGCACACTTTGCAAATTTTACTACCCGGGTACCCGGCTATTTCATTACCCGGGTACCCGGGTAATTCGGTACCCGGTTATACCCGGGTATACCCGGGTAGGACCTTAGATAAAAGAGAATGCAGTGAACATTGTTTATTTTCGGTTGACAGCAGTGATCGTACAGGGTCAGATCTTCACCCCCGGTCGGGGTCGGGGTTGGGGTTGAAGATTAACAATTAACATTGCATGATTACATACCAATTTAAAAAGGATAAAAACGATACTTCACTTGCTTATAGAGAATACTAATAAAGCTGGTTAAGTTCAAGATTTTATTTTCATTCCAAGTTCAAACATGGTTTTAGCAATTTAGCATTACTTTCAATTTTAATCACTAATCGCTCTCGCTTTTTCGCATTCTTCCACAGTTTTTTCTTAACGGTATTCTATGGCGCACTGATTGTGAGGAACCAACGGCGCGAAGCGCCAAAAATTTTCGAAATTTTTACCGTTTTCATGTAGAATTTACGGCCTTTTTATTGACAAACAGTTCGTAAATCATAAGTGGCGCAAAGCACCAAGAAATTCAGTCATTTTTTACCGCCCTTAACATGTTGTATAGATATATGAATACTGAATACTAATAGTCTGACAGAGCAGAACAGGAAAACTACGAATTATTAACTTAGTATGAAGATATTTTGACTGATCCAGGCTTTTAAACGCAATGCTGGAGCTTTACAAAAAGAAAGACAATCATCGGCGGTGCTATGCGCAGGAAAATTTTGACGTTTTTACTCTTTCAACTCAATTTATACCGCTTTAATCATACAGAAAAGATAAACTAATTGCGGCGCGAAGCGCCAGAAATTTTAAAAATTCCCAATCCTTTTACCTTTTCTGTCCTCCTCACACATTCCCATAGGGGGGTGAGGGGGGCATTACCCCCACCTCAGGGTCCGATACTTGAATCACTGTCAGACGATTTTGAGCTATCAAACGTTTTCTGCAATGATTTTTGGGTACAAAAGCAGCGCAGATGTCAACGCCGACTAGTATATACGTTACTTTTTTATTTACCCATAAAATACCTAGAATGAAGTTAAAATAATCTGAAAAGTCGAAATTTTCGATGAATTCTTATATTTTTTACTTACAAGAGTGACGAAAGTAGTCAAAATGGGACAAAAAGTAGTTAAAAATGCAGTTTTTCACATTAAAACATGCTATATAAGATGTTTTAAGCGTTTTGCATATTTGACCTGCAAAAAAGGCTAGAAATCTAAATTTAGTGGTCTCAAATTTTGGGATTTCACCCCCTCTAAACTTTCGACCTTGGGAAGCTATGGTCCTCCTAAATATCTCTTTGCACGTGTAAAACGAGATAGTACGGCTGGGGGTCTGGGGTGGCGCGCTCAAGCGCCCCAACGGGGTCCGGGCAGAACCCCGGAAAATTTTGTAAAAAAGCACTATAATTTATTAGTAACGTTAAAATTTTCGTAAATCGGCAAAATCTCGGTTCTGGATTAAGCCCAAAAAAACTTAAAATTGCGTTTTTCGACCTTTGCTAAGTGAGAGCAGCAACGGGTCGCAACCAATAAGTCATTGAAAGATGTATCAATGAGAATTTTGTTCTTACCGTTTTCAGGCCCATTTGTGGCCTTCTTATTAAATAGTTCAGAAAACAGAAAATGCGCAAAAACACAAGAAAATTTGGCCTTTCCTTTCATTTAAAATAGAATTATGCGTCCTTGTAAACAAAGATAAACAAAGCAGAGATGGTACGCAAACATTTTCGCACTTTTACTATTATGTTCAACAAGCATGTGCAGTTTCATTCAATGAACTAATAGTGCATTAAATAACTAAAGTGATGCGAAGTTTTGGATTATTTTAGCTGATTCAAGCTTTTAAATTCATTGGATCTATATAGCAATAAATAATAATGACTTGGCGCGAAGCGCCGGAAAATTTTGACGTTTTTGTCTTTTTGAACTCAATTTTCTGGACACACATTAGTCCAACAAAAAAATCAACAATATTTCTTGAAAATTTTGGGGCTACGCCTATGGCTGACTGCATTTGGAACATCGATAGGCTTTGAATCAGGTCTAACTAAAACAGTTGCGCGCACGATGTGAATAAAAGTTGCAGTCTAAATTTATATAATGGTCACAGAAGTAAATGCATTAGAAAAAAGCGTCGTTAGCAGATAAATTCTTGTTTAAATTTGTTTACAATAGAGAATAAGAAGAATTCGGCACAAATAAAATAATTTAACTAAAGACCTGAATGATGGAATTTGCCTAAACCGTATGTGCGATATACTGTGACAATAGGAAATATTAACAGACTCGCTTATTTAACAATATACGGTTGATTATATCATATCACATTTACATTGTGATTCAATCGCACTAGAAGCAATACGTTTCTAGGTTTCTAATTCGATTCTTAGCACATATTGCATAACTGCAGTGCTAATTTTCCATTTTATGTTAGGGGATTTGGGTACCCGGGTATACCCGGGTACCTGTCGAGTACCCGGGTAGCAAAACTATTTTCTACCCGGGTATACCCGGAGTATCCGTTCGGGTACCCGCGTGCAGCTCTAATTACTGTATTAAGTTTTCACTGTTTAAACGGTATCTTCAATTATTTTCGCTAGCGTCTGAATAATTCAAATTCTTTTCTCGATGTTTGAAGTGTTTTGCTTAGCACGCAGCGTGTCTAGCAAACTACCGCAGCAATCTGAACCCTAAAATATTCTGCTACAGTAATAAGCCGTAAGGCAAAATTGGGCCGTTTGGAATGGAACAGACCATAGATTTTTTGGTTCAATCAGTCTTAAGCAATAAAATACTCTATTTCAAATGTTTTAGTAGGGCGGAAATCTCCTCTAAAATTACTTCGAACTCCCTTTGGTGCGGGAATAGAATTTCTTCAGGACAAATTCAATGAGCTATGTACAAATTTTCAGCGATGCGCGCCGAAGTCAATATCGTGAAAAAATTATCAATGAATTATGAAAAGCAATGAAAAGTAAAAACATTTTCGAATATTGAGATATAGATGTTTTTCATTGCCTCGTGCCACTATGGTAATTAATTTTGTTCTGGTTACGCATGCGTACGCCAAAATAGAAAAATAGAGCTAAACCGTTTAACATTTTAAATTTGTAATAAGTTGACTATTTTAAAGAGACTATTTTTTGCATGGATCACATACACACACACACACACACACACACATATGTACATACATTATGTAACTCGGTCGAAAATGAGGATGAAAAAATATAGTTATTCTTACAAAATGCATTTCCAAACATACGTTTATAATGTACTGAACTATAGGGTCGTATCCTGGGAAGCCGAGCGGTCGCCTACACACACACACACACACACACACACACACACACACACACACACACACATATATATATATATATATATATATATATATATATATATATATATATATATATATATATATATATATATATATATATATATATATATATATATATATATATATATATATATATATATATATATATATATATATATATATATATATATATATATACAGGGGCGTAGGCAGGATTTTTCTAAGGGGGGGCGGTTCAAAATTGATGACCCTATATTTAGGGATATGGTCGCCGGGGCGCCAAATAAAGTGCATTTTCTGACGTTTGCGAACATGCTCTATCCGTTAAGCTCATAACATCTAATTTTTTTGAGAATTTTTTATTTTCTCCTAATAAGCTATAAAGAATGACGTTTTTTTGGCCGCGCTTGCGCCTAAATGAACGAAAATAATGCTTCTACGGCGCGGAGCGCCGAAAATTTTGAGAATTTTCGATAAAATGATGCCAATTTTCATGCATTTCCTTACCTTTCCAAAATTATTTTTGGGCTAAGGGGGAGCAGCTATAAAAAATGACGTTTTTTTGGCCGCGCTTGGGCCTAACTGAAGGAAAATAGTGATTCTACGGCGCGAAGCGCCGAAAATTTTGAGAATTTTCGATAAAATGATGCCAATTTTCATGCATTTCCTTACCTTTCCAAAATTATTTTTGGGCTAAGGGGGGCGGCCGCCCCCCCCTGCCTACGCCCATGTATATATATATATATATATATATATATATATATATATATATATATATATATATATATATATATATATATATATATATATATATATATATATATATATACATATACACACACACACATACATATGGGCGTGGGGGTCAGGGGTATACATTTAAAAGAGGTCCCCAAAGCCAGAAAATTTTTGACCCCTTCCCATTTTTGGAAAAAAATCGAATTTTTCGGCCCTTTTTAGGTGTTCTTTGGTCAAAATTAGAGGTTATTTTCCCCTCTTTCTAAAATTGGCCGGAGACTCCCCCCCACCCAAACTTTTGGGCCGTTACTTCTCTGGTCTGGGGGTTAATACCCCACAGAAGTTGAAAAACCCCCCGCAGATTACTGTCGACCCCCAGAATTCTATTTTTAGTAATATTTTTGCCGATTTTACCCCACCGTACCCCGCTTAAAATATCCTTACTGCCTATGTATGGTCGCCTCCTTGTCCAAAAAAACCTGTTTTGGAAGGTAAGATAAAGTACTGAATGATGGAAAAATTGCATCTACTTGTTAAAACATCTTAACATTCTCTGCGCTTTGCGTCATATGTGCATAATTTTCCATAATTTTGCTTCGAACGCGACCAGAAAAAACGGCCCTTTTCATGGTCGATTATGAGAAAGGAACTTTTTCTCGAAAAATTGAAATTTATTGATCATTAGCGTCGGATAATACGGTTTTTACTTGCTCTCCCGACGAAGTTTCCAAGATATAAACCAATTTATCTTGGGTTGCCCCCCTCACTTTGGTGAATCCTGGATATGAGCCTGGTCTTACATCAAACCTTATGAGCACAATATAAAATGACTGTCTTGGGTCATGAGTTTTATCGTTAGCAAAGATGTTTCCAGCTGTTTAAAGAAGACATTCTGAGACCGTTTTTGTTCAAGTACATAATTTTTTTAAAGAGAAAAATCGTAAAAATGTGAGAATCATTTTTGGTCTTCGCGTTAAATTTAATAATTTTCTATACTGTTTGCCTTAGTAATGCTCCTCCATTCACCGTTGTGACCAAACAAGCTGCTAATTTTGATAGTTCCCATCCCGTCTGTCGTGTATTAGGTATGGGCTTATTAGTATTATTCCTAGTTTATGTCAGCTGCGTGGTATATAGCTTGAGTTTAACATGCTTTTTTGTTTCCTAGGTATCCGGACCTTGAATTATCAACGTTCACTTTATGCTCACTGTGCCACGTTGTTCGAAATATTATTTATTTTTGTTTATTTCGCTGCAAATTGTTGTCAAGTGATGCATACTCGTGTATGTACATAAGAAATAAATTTTAATGTTAAGCTCGTTCTGTTGCATTGAGACCGTAATTACAGTTTTTGCTTACGGTACTTATCAAGCTTTCAATGTAAGCTGGCTTTCATTTGAAATGGAGCTGCTCAATTTTTTAACGCTTTTTCATTACTGCTTTTGCGGCACTGATTGCGTATCCAGGATTTCCTTAAAGGCACCGCGCCCACGTCTTCCCGATGACAGCCTTAAAGTCTGCCCCGTAAAAAATAACGTAGGTACATATTTGACATTTTATCGGGTATGTGTAGTATAATGCCGAAGTTATTCAATTTAGCAAAGAGTTGACATAGAAAATTTCCAGACGAAGTAAAACGATGTCCAAGCTGAACCATGGATCAGCTTTCTGTTTTTTTTTAGAAAATCAGAATGATAAAAACGGATGTACGTGAGCGGACTAACGAGGGAGGCGGCCGCCCTTATTGACCCAGAATGGCGAGATAAAGAATGAATATGTAATTTCCAATTATTTTTCGGCTGTCATTGATCATAATTTCTCAAAATTTTTTGGCGCTTCGTTTCGAATAATGCCTATTAATGACATTTATTTATGTACTTACTTTCTTGGCGGCCTGGAAACCATAATTTCGCTCGAAGAATGGGTTTTAAGACGATTTCAAGAGCAGGATCAGCTCTTTCAGCACACTTTTTACTATTTTTAAGCGTAATTCTTGAAAATTTTCGACTTTTTACTTCGAATGCTGCAAATACATGAGAGTAATTCGAGCTTTTAAACGTTCTTCGCTTAGGTTTCACAAATTTTTCGGCGCTTCGCACCAGATTTTCGCTAAAAGCAAACAAATTTAATGATTTTTACGACCAAAATCCTTTGCCTTAAACTTTTTTGAAAAAAAGCTGCTTTAAAAGTGATTTTAAATAAAAGTAAACAAAGTAAAAGCTAAAAAACGCCATTTTGCACGTGAAGCGCATGTTTTAGCCTGTTTTTGGAAAAGCTTGTGAACTGTTCTTAGGAAAATTCTATAAAGCCGCCATTATAGAAAATCAGGTTATATCTGATTGTCATAATAATAAGTCATCAATATGTTATAGTTTGCTTAAGCATTGAATGACCTAAATCTGAAAGC
Organism: Mermis nigrescens; assembly: GCA_036768485.1. Lineage (NCBI taxonomy): Eukaryota > Metazoa > Nematoda > Enoplea > Mermithida > Mermithidae > Mermis > Mermis nigrescens. The sequence goes on along the minus strand of JAVLUZ010000151.1, from coordinate 3,164,918 downwards.
GCTAGCCGATATGGTTTGCCACGTTGGGCCATTAAAACAGGTTTTTCCATATCTTTCTATAATTTTTCAGCTGCCGTAGAAGACCACCAGCTCGCCCCTCCCTTCACGGCTATGGGATCTTGACTTAAAAGACTTTTGCAGAAAACGAGGCTTCTGCTGGAAAGATGAATGTCATTAATGAGTGGAAATTTGGAAACTTTCTTGACGCCGATTGAAAATTTGGAAAACTACGATAACTTCTTTATAAAATGTGTATTCATTCCTTATGTCGCCAGACAAATTGGTCCGATAGGGATGGCCAACCCCGCCCTTTTATGTAAGTCTACCGTTCTAATGCATTGTAGTGTATAATGTACATCATACATATTATTTACGCGCATTTTGATAGTGTCTTTCACGGTGAGCAACCATATGTACGAGTATATACGTACACGTTCCTCAGTAATTTGACCCGCGCACAATGTTCAATTTTCCGAGAACCTGTAATAAGTGTGGTAAGCATTTCAGCTATTTTTAGCTCAAGATTTCAATTGTGCTGGCGTTTCGCGAAAAATAAGCATTCTTTCGCCGTATTTCATTTGTAACATTTAATGTTTTAATATTGTATGAAGAAATAGCCTCGTCCGATCTTCAATCGAAAGTGGTACATTTGATACGTACCTGTCGTTTTTAAGCCCAAACAAGGCACGTTATAAGAATTTTTGAGGCTGACCAGATTTCTTATACTCTAATTTTAATCTTTAATTATTCTGCATCTAATTGTCCTCTTAAATTGGTTCAGCAAAACGAGCAAATACGACTTGCTCTCGTATTAAACATGGGGCGTTCTGATAATTCCGATGGCAATTCTAGGAAAAGTACTGGAGGAAAAATATGCAAGTGCTCACTACAAATTTTTAGATTGTTTGAAACGTAATCTGGCGCAAGCCGTCGTAAATTTCTTTTTCTTAAATAGAATGCTTCACTGTAAGCTACTATTTTATTTTAATTATATTAAAATACAGAGTATGTAGCTGCAAAGATTTTAAGTAGCTCCTATATTTTTAGAATAATAGTTATGTCAGTTCTTTATAGCAGGATTTAATCACTAATTAAATTACCGATAAAAGGCCTTCATACGTTATCTTGGGGGTCCCCCCAGAAAGATTTTCACCCTCCCCCAGAAATTTTTTGCCCTCTACCAGAATTCGCGATTTATGAAAGTTCCCAGAAGTTTTCTAAAACTATGTAGAAAAGGTGCTTTTCTAAGCGTTTTTAGACATCTATTTGCTCAAAAGTGTAAAATTTTCGACGCTTCGCGCCATTATACTAATATTTTGACTAAATTTTGTTCAATTTGTTCGACTTTTTGATTTTTTTCGAAATTTTTTGTTTTTATGCTCTAGAAAGATAGAGCATCATCAGAAACGCCGGAAAACGATGTGTTTGACGCGTACCTACCATTTTTTGGCCCAAAAAAGGCACTTTATAATTTCACCCCCCTTCCCAAAATTCACATAATGTGCATGTCTGCTTAGAGTGAAATGGGGTCTACATAGTTCAAGATTGCTTCTTCATTTACCTGTCTGGGGATTCTGGAGGGGAGGGAATTTTAAAGTGCCTTTTGTTGACCTATAAATGGTAGGTACGCGTCATCAGTTCTGACGATGCTCTATCTCTTCTAGAGCATAAAACACTGAAAAATTTCGAAAAAAGATCAAACAAATTGAACAAAATATAGTAAAAAAACAAGAGTCTATAGCGCGAAGCGCCGCAAATTTGATACTTTTGAGCAAAGAGATAGCTGAAAACGCTCAGAAAAGCACCTTTCACACGAATTTTTAGAAAATTTTTGGGAACCGCGAAATTCTACGGGGGGGGTGAAAAGTTTTCTGGTGGACCCCCTAGACCCCTCCCCAAGATCATTTAGGTACACAGGTATCAGAAATAAAGTGTTAGAATCGCCTGACAAGCTTATTTCAGTAAGTAAACACAATTTAAGATCATCTCGAATTGACTGTCTTGCCCAACTATGAGATTTATTTTACATCACTATTTAGAGAAAAGTGAACGAGACTTTGTCTAGCATCGTTAGTTGTATAAATTATGCATGATTAGAACTTGCTTCGTGATTTTTCCGAATTCCACTAAGTTGCTGAAGCGCCAGCTGTTATTCTCGCAACAGCGATGAAGATGGCTGTTCCAGAGAAGGTAAAGATTTTCAGAAGCTGTTTATAATACAGCAATTAATCATTATATTATACGCACTTAATTATCAACAGGCACATAAAGTTATATTGTGCGACTGTATAAACAATGTCCAAAATTCTCTTTTATAGCTTCTTCCTTGAGCGCTAAAATTTTCTACCAAGCGCGAGATTTCATAACATGGGCTGAAGACTTCATATTTTGCTTACGTTCCTATTTTTTCAATTGTGAACAATTTACTTTTTGTTATGTGAAAACAAAATTAGCTGTCTTGTGTATATGTTTATTCATGAGTGCAATGGCATCGAATATCACATTAAATGAGCATTTGGCGACCATATATCATTTTTGGAATCTTTTTTGATGCCGTTTTAGCTGAAAAAGCCATAGAGATTTCGGCACTTCGCGCCTGAATATATTATCGTTGAAAAATTTTGTTCGATTCTCATTCGTTTTTGGCCTTTATTTTAAATTGTTTTCACCAGAGAATTGGTTTTTTTCGACTCAAGGGTTTAGACATGCCCAATCCTCACGGTGCATGCCTGGTGGGGACATATAACTCGGATGAAAAATTTTTAGCTCTATCGCATACAGGAAACTAATCTGTTGTACCTTTTCTAGCAAGTTCTGGAAGTATGACAAAAAAGTTCTATTATCATATTTTTGATTGGTGGTCTGATCAGTCGGTCTGGAGGTGGGTCAGTTATTGTGTTTTTCTGCGGAAATATGACATTAAAAACTGTATATATTCTAATATAGTGTAAAACACGCAAAATCAAGTTTCTGATCAATTTCAAGCACTACTGGGTAAATTTTCGATTTTAATTTATTTTTGGCCTTCATTCTGCCTTAATTTCACCATAAAATTCGTCGTTTTCCATTCTGAGGTTTGGGCCGGGAACTCATAAAACTGATGAAAATCTTTTTGCTCTATCGCATACAGCAAATTGCTCTGTTGCACCTTTTCTAGTAGCTTCCGAAAGTGTGACAGAAAGTCTCAGTATCATTGTTTAGTTGTTACTCCAGGAATTCCAATAGCATATGCTTTGTACTGTTCCGTTAAAAACCACAGTTTAAAACGGTATGCAGAAAGTTACTGACAGAAGTTGTTCAATGAAAATGTCATAAAGACTTCAGCAAACAGCGTGCATTACATACAACATATACGCAAGTCGCAATGTCTCTGGCTGTTTATAAATTTACTATATAGGACAATATATATAATCAATATTTTTTAGGTATACAATTTTATCAAAAAGTCTATAATTGTATCAAAAAATCTTTCATCAAAAAAATCTATCTCTTATCCAAATCTAGTCAGACCTGGGGGGCATGGTCTGCAGGTCTGGTGGATGGTCAGTCATTATGCTTTTTTCTGTGCAAAAATGACCTGAAAAACTGTATAAATGCTTACATGGCATAAAACGTCAATCCATTTTCACTAGAAAATTTGTCGTTTTTCTGCCCAACCCCTAAGGTGCATGTCTGGTACGGCGACTCATAAAAATATAATGAAAATTTTTTGCTCTATCGCATACAGTGAACGCATGTTGTACCTTTTCTGTAGGTTCTGGGTTTCTGCTATTAATTTATAAATCGCTGTAAATCTTGTGTAAATTGTGAAATGCGCTACGGATCATATTAAGAGAAAAGCAACTGCTTTTCATAAGTAGGATCCAAGAGTGGCTCGTTATTCATTCAGGTAATCACTATTTTTATAATGCACTTCGTCGTTTTATTAGGGTCTACGACGTTTTGGCGCCGCCGTTTTGGCGCCAGCAACCATACGTGGGCGTGGGGGGAGTATGCACCCCCAGAAGTTGAAATACCCCCTCCCCCAGAAATCAAAATACCAACCCCAGAATTTATATTTTAAAAATTTTTTTGCTTTTTGGCGATTTTTTGATGCTATTGGATAGTGCTTGATGAGAAACGTTGAAAAATGGTGTTTTTTCGCCTTACGACCACTTTTAAGACCATTTTTTGACCTTTGCAAATTTTTCACCCCCTTCCCCCAGAATTTAGGTGCTGCCCACCTATGCCAGCAATTGATAAATTATTCTAATTAAATCAATTTTGAATTAATTTTAAAATAAATTATATATTCAGAAAGCAGGTTCTACAAGCTACAAAATAGCATATTGTTCCTTTCGATTCGATGAGCATTCATTTGTGTATGACTGAAAAACTGTAGAAAATCCAGTGTATTTTTAGAAGCATTTAATTATCTGACTAAATTCAAAGATATTCTAAAAGTAATTTATACCATCACGTAGAGAATTGAATGGGCTTTCAGAATCTGTATTATACTTCAATGATAAATGAAATGTGAATACTTAATAATATTACAAAGAGCGTGGCGCCAAAACGTCCCATTTCGGTTTAATTACTAGACGTTAATGACGACAATTGATGAGATTATTTTTGGAATAAGTGTTTTTAGAATAATTCGACGTCGAACAATCCGCTTATTGCTGGCCATTTCTCCTTGAATGCCGCTCCATTTGAATACAAGTTTTATCTTGATCCTGAAACCCTTACTCATCTGCGACTAAGATTACGCGGTAAGAAAACGTGCTTCATCTGCATAGGCGAAATGAATCGACATTAATTAAAATCTTTTATTCAAGGTAAAAATTTCAAGAACACAATTAAAGTCTCTTATTTATGGTCAGAATTTCAAAAACACTTACCTTAACGCTAACAAGTAGAACACTTCTGAAGTTTTAGAAAAATATAGGAGAGTAGATTTTTTTGTTTTTTTTCCAAGGGGTTGAGCATATTTTGTCAGGTGCATAGCTATGGAAATAGGAGGTGACTAGTCCCCCAAGTTTTGGAACTATCAGTACTTTTTTACAAGGATTTTCCAAAGAAAAAATTGAAAATCCTTCAGCGTATCTGAAAGGCCACTAGAATAGATCTTAGCGCACTTTTTAAGCTGATAAGTTAAAAATGCAACATGCATATTTGTTTGTATGATTGAAAAGCTACGCTACTGTATTTTTATCTTTACTCGGCGCAGATCAGTGAGTACTTGTGTAAACAAGGTCTTTCCTTTCCTTTTCAGGAACGCGAATAAAAATTTCTTCGCTGCAAATACTATATAATGTTTGTAAAAGCGAACTTTGTTTGTAAAATAAGAAAGCCGTTAGATGAGGATGTTGGATTGTGTTTGAGGATGCAATCTTACGTTTGGTGATTTATAGTGTGTTCACGAAACCTTGTACACGGATCACAATTTTCGAGTCGGTATAAATCGATTACGGAAATGATTCAAACTGAATCAGCAATCACAATACTATGCACAGCAATCGATAAGCATATGAATTCTTACTAAGCAAAATTGTATTACTGTAAGCTGCCTGGAAACCACTTTTGTAGCTGCTCGCTAGATCGCTGAAAATTGAATTCCATGCACAAGGTTTCGTGAAATTGAATTTAGTCTTTTCCACTGGATGTGTATGCTTGCTCAATCGTGAAAATATGTTTGAAGTGACTTTTCGGAATTTCAGTTCGTTTCGTTTTGTCGCTTGTTTTCCTCCATGCTCTTCTTTCGTTAGATATGAAATCGAACAAATTTTAGAGACAACGAATGAAAACAAATTCAGTCAGGACGATTTAAGGACCCTGGAACAATACTTCTCTCAATTCGTCGCAGCTACTTATAATTCAAACGCACTTCATTCATTCCTTCGCTTGTTGATCCTAAGTTATAAGGCGCATTCTGGAATGCTCAAAAGCGTCCTTTGTTTGTTAAAACATCAGCTGGTAAGAGCCCTTCGTTTTCCTATTAATATTTTTCTAGATTTGCATACGCTTATAAAAAGGACACTTAGTAATTCTTAAGCTTCCACTAACTGTTTGAAGGATGTAAATAATTCGTCTTCATCTCCAGTTTTCCATTGACAAAAATTAATGATGCTTATTACAAAAAAAGTAGATCAACTATGTTTCTGACCGCAACTATACGAATTTTCATATTACTTGTTCTACTGGAACAATAAGAAAAGAATTTTTATTAGATCCTTGCTTTTCTGTGCGTTTTCAGCATATATAATTAAATTTGTACGCGTGTCGCATTAATCTGCCGTTGCAGTAATTCAGCGTTAAGCTGCAAAAAATAATGACTTATATTTTCCATCAGTTTATGTAGCAAGTTTTGTACGTTACCATGATAAATTGTAAAAAGTATGCAGGGTTGCCAAGTGCTCATGTCAAAAAAACCCAATTTTAACCTCAAACTGCCTAAACCCCCCCCAACCAATGGTTAAGCTTAGGCGCCAAAAAACCTCAATCGCTTAAAAATGCCTCGAAAGTTTGTCGGGTGTTTTCTACCATTTTCGAAAAATTGTGCATATTTTGCCGCTGCTAAACATTAAAGTTAAAAATTAAAATTCCTAAGAATCGAATTTTTGACAGTTTTTCGTCAGAATTGCACATAAAACAGTTACAGTTGAGGAAATCGTTAAGATATTCAAAGTATTTAACTCAGGGATACTATAAACATGTGACTGACATACCTGGTTGTGGGGGAGTATGCACCCCCGAGAAACGAAAACCCCCCCCCCTGAAACGAAAAAACTCTCCCCCAGAATTCAATTTTTGAAATTTTATGTGTTTTTCGCAATTTTTTGATGCCAATGGATAGTGCTCGATGAAAAACGTTGAAAAATGGTGTTTTTTGGCCATACCACTGTTTTAAGGCCATTTATTGACCTTCGAAAAATCTTACACCCCCCAGAATTCTGGTGCCGCCCACTTATGGTGACTGTTCAGATTTTTGGATGGGTTAGGTTAGACGTGATAAAAAAACGTTTGACATTGTATAAAAAGCGCATCTTCTTTTCGCGATAGTATGGGAAAGGGATTTGAAGTCTATTAGTTCTTTGGGATAAGGGCGGCCGAAGTTGGGGAGAGATTACCTCAAGCCACTTTGTTGCGTTGACTATTTATCTGTTTTCGGTGATTTCGATTAGTAAGCATCAAATGAATACATTTTCGTTGCTAATCATTTTGCTTAGAGCACTCATGTGGACCAAGGCGTTCCCTGGCGAGCGTCTCTTTGTTTGACCACGCCTCCACCTAGTGCAATGACTCCGCCAATTTATTGTCTCTATCCGAATTCGCCTATTTCGCCAGGGAGCTTAGCCGTGATAAGCACGCAGCAAGGAAATAAGCTTTTGTTCTGGGTACTTTAATATAGTAGGTACGTGCAAAAGTCGAAAAGGTTTTGAAATGCTTTACAAAGCTTGATTGAACTTTAAGTATCGAAAGGTTGTGAACAAAAATAATGGCCATGTCTAGCATTTATTTAATTGACTTCACACAGTCAATGAAATTTCAACAACAAAATTTTACAACAGTTTTGAAGTTTTTTACGGAAAATCTAGTGTTTAAACAAGCCAGATGACTTATCATTCAATGTATCGCCTCTGGTCGTCTCATTTCGCCTTTGAAATTCAATTTTCGGCATCATACAGACCACACATGGGCGTGGGGGGTCTGGACCCCCCAGAAACCAAAAGACCCCCCAGAAATCAAAAGACCCCCAGAAATCAAAAGACCCCCCCAGAAATCAATTTTTAGAATTTTTTCGTTTTTTTCGCAATTTTTGATGCCCATGGATAGTGCTTGATGAGAAACGTCGAAAAATGGTGTTTTTATCGCCATATCACCATTTTTTAAGGCCATTTTTTGACCTTCAAAAAATCTTGGACCCCCCAGAATTTTCTTGCTGCCCACGTATGATACAGACTCTTAATTCGTCGCCAAATGTCGTAAAATTTTGAGATTTTTGTGTTTTACACAAATTTGGAATGTTTGAAATTATAGACATTGTTGGAAAACGAATAGCAGAAATATTACTAGTAGTTCAAAAATGTATATGAGGAATCTGTCCTGCTGATGGTCTTTTTAAATCAGTTTGAGATTTGTTTTTCTTCTTGGGGACAGTTTTGAAGAAGAAAAATTTCCTCGTGTTGTTGTGTCGGCCTCCGACTGCCCCTAAATTGGGTTTGCATATTATACTTCCCTGCAACGACGTTCTTTATCAATTAGCTTCATACTCTTAAATGAAGCATTTCGCACAGATTAAACTGACTAGCGTTAGCAACCCGGACAATCAGGTCATTTTTCCTTTACGCTACGATGGCGAGCTGAACGAAATTCAGGTTTTCGTCCCTAATCCTGGATCCTTGGCGATGCAGCAACAACAACAGCCAAATAATCCTCAGATTGCGCTCATAAATAATGTGAATACTATCCTGAAACGTCAAACAACGGCTTATCAAGCAGTTAATGAGTCATTCCGAGATTTTGCAGAGTGCGCACGTTATGCAGTTATAAATTAATTAATAAAATAAATTAATTGTTATTAATTTAATTAATTAATTAATTAACATAAATTATAAATTGGTGTTTGACCACCAGAATCTGAAGTACCCTATTCGTAAATTAGGATAGACTCCCAGAATTGGAACTTTTTGTGTTTTTTGGTGATTTTTTCGTCCAGACTAGTGACTACCTCTACCCCATAATTTTGTTGCTGCCCATATGAGGTCTCGGTCAGACCATACATGCACGTGGAGGGTTAGGGAGCTCTACCTTCCTCCCCCATAATGGAAAAATTAAACATTTTTTATGAAAAATGAAGGCCAAAATGTGTGAAAATCGAAAAACTTCTCTAAAAGTGCTCTAAATTAACCAGAAGCTGTGTAATAACGTAGTTTTAACGCTGTTTCAGCGCTTATATTAGTTTTTGAGGTCATTTCAGCCCAAAAGAAGCTCAATTTTCGATTCCCCCTGGCCGGGTGATCTCCGCCCCAGATCGGCCATGCTGTGCATATATGGTAACGACGACTTGCGATCATACCTGGGCGTGGGGGATTTGGGGTTGCACCCCCCGAGAAAACAAAATACCCCACCCCTTCAAGAAATCAAAATACCCCCCAGAATTCAATTTTTTTGTTTTTTTTTTCGGAATTTTTTTACGCCAATGGAAAGTGCTCTATGAGAAATGTTGAAAAATGGTGTTTTTTCGCCATACCACCATTTTTAAGGCAATTTTTTCACCTTTGAAAATTCTTGCACTCCCACCCAGAATTTTGGTGCCGCCCACCTATGCTTGCGACTCCCAAGGGGTGAACTGTTGTTTCCATTTATTGGCCTCCGAAGGATGAAAGGCTGGGTTGGCCCGAGCTGGCTACTAAAGAAAAACAACCTAAATCCGAATCGATACCTTCGTAGGTAGAAACTTAGAATTTACGCCCGCAGCCAGAGGAGTGCAGAGGTTACGTACCGCACCTTCGATCATTGAAGCTGAAGATGAAAAACGCTGAGACGCAAAAAAATGCTTTTTTTTTTTTTTTTTTTTTTTTTTTTTTAGATTAAAACAAAAAAAGATGTTTAATATTTACGTAAAAATACTGTAAGTCGTTTGTGATATGTAGTGACTTTGAAGCTTGAAACAATTTTTGATTAATTGTTAAATGAAACTGAAATTTAACACTTCGAGCTTCTAGAGTAACCATAGTTTTCAGTGGCGTATCTAGGAGTTTTCTAAGGGGGCGGCACCCCAACTTTCACAAACGTAGTCAAAACCAGGTCCAAAAATTCGACCTTCACGTGCAAAATAGCGTTTTGGCTAAAGACGATTTAGGGGGAGGGACATGCAAAACTATAGTCCACGTTAAAGTATATACTATTGTGCGGCGACGCTCAGTGAGAACAATAGCGAGGTCGGCCGAAGGTCGACGCATATCATAAAAGATAAGAGAATGCAACTGGGTCGCGCTTTAGCGGTTGGGACGCATTTAACATTTAAATAAAACAATGCATTCTCAAAATCATCAAATTTGAATGTTACCTTTAAATTGGGCACAATTTTTGACAGCAAGATGATACAAAATTTGGTCAAAAAATATGAAGTTTAGAAATCACTTTTTATTCACATACCTAACTTAAATTTTACGCGCTTTGTCTTTTCTTATAAGTTTTCTGGACGAAAATCTATCCTACCTATAAGATCTTCTCAAATAACTTAGACACTAACCATCAGATAGATCAATTTAGATTGAAAAAATGGGAATAACTTTTTTAAACTACAAATTGATTGATCTAGAAATAGCCTCTGAGACATTAAAGGGTGTGTACTGTGTACCTCAATGTCGAACAAAATTCTTTTGCTTCATTTTAAATTTGAATAAGCTATGACGACATTTAGAGTCTTTAACTTGAAATTAAAACACTTTTAACGGAGATTTTATTGCTTTCTGTCCGTTAAATAATTCTGAAAAATAAAACGAATTGTTGATGTCCATTGAAACAAACAAAATGATCTGTCACTGAGTATTCTACAAATCGAAAGCAGCTTCTACTAAAGTCCTGGAATAGCTTGTCAATGCTCTGAGAACTGCTGCGCCAAACCCATTCGACTAAGAAACTTTCATATGTAGCTGTGTTCATGCGGCCTACTCTTCCATATTCTGATGAAATAATCTGTCGCCGATTTATGATAGCGATTCTTAATCTAGGTAGATAGTTGCACAATTTCGATCAATTAGTTCCAAAGTCTATAAAATATGTACCTACATCACGTACGTGAATAAAAAGAGATTTTCGAACTTCATATTTTTTGACCAAATTTTGTATCACCGTTTTTTTTTGTATTCGGCCAAGATTTTCCCCGATGTATATAGACTTTTCGGGACCGTCCTTGTACATGTACAAAGATTTTTGGGAAGACAAAAATTGCAAAAAAAGGTGTGAAATTTAAAAGAATTTTCAGCGCTTCGCGCCGAAATGAGTAATTGTGTATTCTATATATCTTTATAATGGCAGAAATTGTACTTAAAAGGAAAAATGTCGAAATTTTCGGCGCTTCGCGCCGTTTAAAGGCGATTCTTGAGTGATTTTTGCCCTTAGAGATCCAAGAAATTAGCTGAAATACACTACCAAAAGTCGAACAACTCTGTTTTTATCACAATTAAATCGCGGCTGTACCATATTAGAGTACTCCAAAATTTGTGTGTACAACATGTACAAAGATTTTTTGGGAAGAAAAAACTGTAAAAAGGTGTAAAATTCCCAAAAAATTTTCGGCGCTTCGCGCCGAAAGAGGTATTATTTGTCCTATATATATATATATATATATATATATATATATATATATATATATATATATATATATATATATATATATATATATATATATATATATATATATATATATTCAAAATGGCAGAATTTGCATTTAGAATGGAAAAATGTCAAATTTTTCGGCGCTTCGCGCCGTTTTGCCGTCAATTTTTGTAATTTTTGGCGTTAGAATCCCAGAAATTAGCTAAAATACACCGCCAAAGATCGGACACCCTGTTTTACCGCACTAAAATCGCTACTGTACTATATTAGAGTCGCACAAAAATTTGCATGTACAAAATGTACAAACACTTTTGGGGACCATCCTTGTACATGTGCAACCCGGTCCTTGTACAAAAAAAAAACGCTGTTTTGCATATCTTGCGGTAAAAATTGTGCTCAATTCGAAGGTAACATTAAAATTTGATGATTTTGAGAAATCATTGTTTTATTTGCGTCCAAATCGCTAAAGCCGCGATCCAGTTTCCTTTTATTCTCTTTTACGATATGCGTCGACATTCGGTCGACCTCGCTATTGCTCTCACTGAGCGTCACCGAACAATGGTATATACTTTAACGTGGACTATACTTTTGCATATCTACAAATCGTCTTTAGCTAGCGTTTTTTTCGGCGTCTTACATTTTCTATTTTAAAGTCACTTTGGACGCATCATTTTTTAGAAACATTTTGAGATTTTCGTTTATTTTGATTGAAAAAAATTGTTAAGTTTCTTTGACTTTTAGCGAAAATCTGGCACGAAGCGCCAGAAAATTAGTGAAATTTAGGTGGAAATACGTTGCCAAGCATGATTTGCAGCTTGATTTCCTGTATTTGTAGCACTTGACGCGAAACATCGAAAAACATTTTTTTGTTAAATAGTGGAAAAACTTTGCCGAATAGATGTTTCTGCTGTTGAAATTGTTTTGAAACCTATTCTATGAGCAAAAATAGCTTTCAGGTAGTCAAAGAGAAGTAAATAAATATCATTAATAAATAGGTAATAAGCTGAGAAATTATAGTCAACGCGACGACCAAAAATCGTTGCAAATTACATATTCATTCTTTATCTCGCCAACTATTTTCGGCCAATTGAGGCGGGCCCGCCCCCACCTTAAATTCGCATAAAAATATGTTTTGACTTAACTAATTAGAACCATCTAACACAACTTCGCGGACTTATAGCCCAACAACACCAATATTCCAATAAATATGGCTTGAGGCAAGCATAATATTCAATTTGTGAATCAGGAATTCTAACGCGGACTTTGTTCGTAATGTCCATCGTCACATCGGATATTCTTCATATAGCAAGTGCGCGCTCGGGCATTCTATAGAATGATTATCCGCATTTTCCCTAACATGTGGAATGGGAATCCTGTCGGGGGCGGATTTATGGAGGGCGGCCGCCCCTGCCCCTATTGTTCCAAAATAGTTGGCGAAATAAAGAATGGATTTGTAATTTGCAATGATTTTTGCCGTCAGCATAGGCGGGCAGCACCAAAATTCTAGGTATGCAAGATTTTTCAAAGGTCAAAAATTGTCTCAAAATTTGTGGTATGGCGAAAAAACACAATTTTTCAACTTTTCTCATCGAGCACTATCCATTGGCATCAAAAAATTTGCGACAAAAACAAAAATTTCCAAAAATTAAATTCATGGGTATCCGGCCTTCTGGGGGTACATCCCCCAAACCCCCCACGCTCACTTGTCGAATACCTATTAATGACATTTATTAACTTTCTGCACGACCTGGGGAAGCCTTCTTTTGCTCATGGAATAAGTTTTGAAAAGATTTTAAGAGCAGAAACAGCTATTTCATCGTAGATTTCTTTTATTTTCAAGCATATCTTTCAAAAAATTCCAATCTTCCGCGTTAAATGCAACAAATGCAGGAAATTGAGCAGTAAATCAAGCTTATAAACGTCCTTCCGCCTAGATTTCACAAAATTTCCTGCGATTCGCGCCATAACTTGGCTGGAGTCGAAGAAATTTAATTTTTTTTCGCGCGAAATTGTCGAAAAATTTGAAAATTTTTCAAAAAAAATGTTGCATCGAAGAGATTTTAAATAAAAGTATACAACGCAAAACGTCGAAAAAAACATTATTTCCCACGTGAAGGGGAAAATTTTTGGACCTATGTATATTTGTCTGTTTTTGGAAGAGTTGGGGTACCGAACGACCGCCCCCCTTCCTCAGCAAAATCTTACATCCGCCACCGAATCCCGTATTTAGCTTGATGGACAATATCATCTTTTTTGCGAATACTTTTCGCACAATTTGTTCGGTATTCTTATTTTCAATTAAAGATGAATGCTGTATGTGGCCCGCAATACGAGACCTCTTCCAGAATTTGCAGTTGCCGTCATCGGCCTGATTTCTCGACTGCGATTGGCTTTTCAATGGTGAAGTTTCGAAATTTAAAGACATTTTGCGCTCATTGTTCTCTCTGTGTATTTATCCACTATATTTACTTCATTTTCGCCATGCCCATCATTTATTACGACTTATTGACGTCCGCAGATTTCTGTGTTTCAGTAATTGAAGCGTAAATTAATCGTTAATGCTGATGTTTATCAAAATCTCACCTTTTTGGAAATAAGATTAGAATCCTTATCTTGCTACGCAAATTTCGGCAGAAAATAGTGGTAGCGTCTTTTTCATAAATGTACAGCATTAAAATTCCGGGGGGGCTGGTCGGGCGGAGAAAATTTTATAAAGTGCCCTTTTTAGCTTATAACAATGGGTATACGTCAAAAACACTGTTTTTTGACGCTTCAGACTATGTTGGTTTTTTGTAGGACATATTAAATTGAAGAAAATGTAATAAAAAATTGTGTATACGGCCTGAAGCGTCGAAGGCTTAACTTTTCTGAGCCGAAAAATATGTAGGCTAAAAGTGCTTAAAAAGGCAAACTTCTTATAATTTATAGGAAAAATGGACAATTCTGGGGGTCTCCGCCATTTTGCGGGGTTCAGTAGTCAGTCTGGGGGGTCAAACCTTACCCCCACCCACCCCTTCCTCAAGAACACATGGATTTTCCTAATCGTTCATTTATGATTATTCGCGTTTCTTATATGTACGTTACCGTCGTTTTGGGATTCTCGTCGTAATGTTCGCTCTAAGCGTCCGGTTTAAATGTTCAAGCAGCCGTTCAATTCGCGATTCATGCCTCGCCAATTCGATATTTTTTGCTAGCCTATTCTAAGGATAACATTGTTGTCATTGCAAGTCGTCCTTTTTGTGCTAATAAATTAAGGCATTTTAATTTTTATCACATGCAGCGAATGATAAGGCTGATTTATTCCATCAATATTTCATTAGAAATTAAAATCATAAACAACTATTGTAAAGTCCTGCTGGGCAGCTTGAGTGCTGCCATGCCATTGGCCAGTGTTCGGTCGCTTGCGCGAGGCCAGAACCAATGCTCAACCGAAAAGGTAATTGCGCCGCTCTATCTAGAGATGAAGCATATCAAACCTACGGGCTTGAGCGCAATGAGGAGATATGTACAAATAGCTCGGAGTTCGGTGATGAGCGTGAAGTGACGCCTCACTCACAATATTATAGTTAGGCGCTATTTATGGTAGGTTACTAATTTCCGGACCCTAAAACTACCCTTAAGCATAGGTGGGCGTCTACCAAAGTTCTGGGGGCGGGGTGTGCAAGAATTTTTCAAGTCAAAAAAATGGCCCCTTAAAATTAGTATGGCGAAAAACACCATTTTTCAACGTTTTTTTCATCGAGCACTATCCATTGTGCACTAAAAAATTGCTAAAAACATTTTTTTTTACGAATTTTCAAAAATTGAATTCTGGGGGGTATTTTGGTTTCTGTGTGTGCATACCCCCCAAACGCCCCGCTCACTCAAAGGTATGCCCTTAAGTCAATGAAATTTTACCAGGAACGCGTACACGGCGTCGTTGAGCCCAATGAAGGTACTTCTAAATTTCAGCCCCCCCCTTGAGGAATTTCCACACTGCGCATGCCTACCATATGTGGGCAGCAAGAAAATTCTGGGGGGGGGTTTCCCAGATTTTTGAAGGTCAAAAAATGGCCTTAAAAATGGTGGTATGGCGATACACCATTTTTCGACGTTTCTCATCAAGCACTATCCATTGGCATCAAAAAATTGCGAAAAAAAAAACGAAAAAAATTTTCAAAAAAATTGAATTCTGGGGGGGTCTTTTGATTTCTGGGGGGGTCCAGATCCACATATGTGTGATGCCTACTGCTAAAGTACCCATTATTCGTTCAATGCACTCAAGTACAATAAATTACATTGGTGTATAGACAGTCGACAGCAATATAAATTTAAACAGTATAACTGCACGTGCGTTAGTGCTGTAGGACAAGAAATAAATCTCAAATAGTAGCCAAACTGCATAAATCTATCTATTTCACTAGATGCTTGCCTGTTTAGCTGTAAAAAGAATGCAATCAGAAAATTTCAGCCGTTTTCAGTTTTTTTAAAATTTTTACACGCTATCTCAGTTGCCATTTTACATTCTGAACACTGCATCATCCCAAGTGTACCCTAAATTTTTTGTTGCATCAAAGCATCACGAAATCTACTTATAGTCTATTTCACATGACTTTGGGTATGAATTTTAAGATTTAAATTTAAAAAATAAAAATACTATTTAATATCTATGAACATATGCGAAATATAGGCTGACGCACGCATCTACACAAGTTGTAAATAATATGTGTACCTACCTATAAAGGAAGTGGCGCTAAACAGGAAGAGGGGGGGGGGGGGGGGGGGGGGGGGAAACACTATTTAAGATTCAGACGGCTAAAATTAGTAGTCACAACACGACACAATGATACGCATAGAAATCAAAAGTGCGTTAGGCGAAAAAATAAGACTTGAAATAAATGTCGAATAAAGGAAAAAACTTAACAGTTAACGACAAAACAGACGACGGAAAATTTACGCCTAAGCGTTATAAAACGAGCATATGCATGTACGAAACCTTGTGCATGGATCACAATTTCTAAATCAATACAAATCTACTACAAAAGCGGTTTGAGCTGAAGTCAAAATCACGATGTTGTGCATAACAACTGATATTAGCATAGGAAATTTTTCTATGCGAAATTTTATTACAGTTGGCTGCCTAGCAGCTATTTTGTGGCTACTCGCTTCAGTGCTGAAAAGTGAATTTCTATGCACAAGGTTTTGTGAAATAGGCTGTAGAAGATTTACCCGAATTATGCACTAAGCTTTTATTATTTCTGACATATTTTTAAAAGCATATACCGTCTAACACTTTCTCTTTATCAAAATTTTCATTTACAAGTTAGACATGCCAGCATAGGTGGGTGGCACCAAAGTTCTGGGGGTGCAAGATTTTTCAAAGGTCAAAAATCGCCTTAAAAACGGTGGTATGGCGAAAAAACACCATTTTCCAACGTTTCTCATCGAGCGCTATCCATCAGCATCAAAAAATTGCGAAAAACAAAAAAAATTTCAAAAATCAATTCTGGGGGGATATTTCGGTTTCTGGGGGTGCATCTCCCAGCCCCCCCCACGCCCAGGTATGCATGCCAGTCTTGATTCACTTTGCGATCGAAAACCAAGCTTTACCTAGTTTATGCTCACTAAATTTCCTGTCAAAATTAGGACGCTTATCGATCGCTCCTGTTAATATGTACTTCATGAGTTAAAAGCATGTAAACTAACAAGTAGCTACAGATTTTTGTGTGCGAAAAAATTGCCATGCCTGTACAATAAATACACATAGAATATTATGCAATAGCAAAATAAGTGAAATAACGCTCTGTCCTTGTCATTCATTGCATAAGTCTAAACGAATTCTTGGTCCTCTGGTGCTAATAACATAAGCCTAAAAATTAAGGTTAATCAGTAGAAAAAAAGCCGGATAATTGAACAATATTTTGTTATCACTATTTTGGACCTGACTCGACAATACCAAGCTTTTGGACTCCTTAGCGGGCAGGGTGTAATAACCACACAGGGGCGGGGAGGGGAGGTTGAAGTCCCCCGCAGATTACTGTAAACCCCTGATTCTATTTTTAGTAACATTTTCAGCGATTTACCCCATCCTGACACCCGCCCCCAGAATTTTGGTACTGCCCATGTATGGCAATAACCACACATGGGCGTTAGAGTCTGACCGGGGCGGACCACCCAAAATCGAAAACCCCAGAATTGAATTTTTAATGCTTTTCTTGACAATCTGGTCCTACCGGACCCCAGAATTTGATTATTGCCCAAGTCTCTCCCTATGTATATGCAAGACTGTTTAGAAATCAAGACATATAAAAGAGGAGTAAATCGTAAGAAGCGTCTCTAAAACGTTTATTAAATAAAAATCGCCATTTACATGTAACAGTCTGAAATTTTGCCATCAACGAGCCTCCATCAAAAACAAAACCAAAAATAATTTACAAAGGAAATCTTGGAAACCTGTGGGAAATCTCCACAATCTTGTGAGATTTAAACGCTTTCGCATCCTCAAGCGCTAATGTTACCATATCAGTCCGCCTAAAATTCAAAATGTTCATTCCCAACTTTTAGAAAAATAAACTTCCGTAGTACTTTTAAGACAGTCCCCCAAAGACGCATGGGCGTGGGGGAGATTTGTAGGGGAACGCACCCAGCCCCCCCCTCTCCCTCCCAGAAGGCCGAATACCCCCAGAAACCAAAATACCTCCCCAGAATTCAATTTTTGAAATTTTTTTGTTTTTTTCGCAATTTTTGATGTCAATGGATAGTGCTCGACGAGAAACTTTGTAAAATGATGTTTTTTCGCCATACCACCATTTTTAAGACCATTTTTTGGCCTTTATCTTACACCCCCAGAATTTTGGTGCTGTCCGTGTATGCCCCCAAAGTCTTTGTTTATTTTGTGCATGTAAATTTTAGTCTACTATAATTGATATAGTATCGTCTTCTGTGAGGTAAAATTTGCGTTTTTGAATCTTTGGTAGCGTAGGTTAGTCAATTTCTGAATTCGCATTAGAGCTGCACGCGGGTAAATTCGGAACGGGTACCCGAGTACCCGGTACCCGGGTAGAAAATGGTGCTACTACCGGGTACCCTACGGGCATTCCGGGTATACCCGGGTACCCGAATCCCCTAATATAAAATGGAAAATTAGCACTGCAGTTATGCAATATGTGCTAAGAATTGAATTAGAAAGCTAGAAACATATTGCTTCTAAAGTGCGACTGAATCACAATGTAAATGTGATTTGATATAATCAACCGTAAAATGTTAAATAAGCGAGTCTGTTAATATTTCCTATTATCACAATATATCGCGCATACGGTCTAGGCATATTCCATTATTCAGCTCTTTAGTTACATTATTTTATTTGTGCCGAATTCTTCTTATTCTTCATTGTAAACAAATTTAAACAAGAAATTATCTGTTAGCGACGCTTTTTTATAATTCATTCACTTCAGTGACCATTATATAAATTTAAACTGCAACTTTTATTCACATCGTGCGCGCAACTGTTTTAGTTAGACCTGGTTCAAAGCCTATCGATGTTCCAAATGCAGTCAGCCATAGGCGTAGCCAGGGGGGCATTGGGGGTACCTGCCCCCCGAAATTTTTCAGAAATATTGTTGATTTTTTTGTTGCAATGATGTATGTCCAGAAAACTAAGTTCAAAAAGGTAAAAACTTCAAAATTTTCCGCGCCGAGTCATTATTATTTATTGCTATATAGATCCAACAAATTTAAAAGCTTGAATCAGCTAAAATAATCCAGCACTCCACATCACTTTAGTAATTTAATGCACTATTTGTTCGTTGAATGAAACTGCGCATGCTTGTTGAGCATGATAGTAAAAGTGCGAAAATGATTGCGAACCAGTTTGTCTATTCTCTGCTTTGTTTGTCTTTTGTGTACCAGTTTGTCTATTCTTTGTTTCCTTTATCTTTCTTTACAAGGACACATAATCCTATTTTAATTGGAAGGAATGGCCAAATTTTCTTATGTTTTTGCGCATTTCTTGTTCTATGAACTGCATTTTGTTAATTAGAAGGCCACAAATGGGCCTGAAAACGGTAAGAACAAAATTTTCATGGACACATCTTTCTATATCTTATTGGCAGCGACCCGTTGCTGCGCTATGTACCCAGCAGAGGTCGAAAAACGCATTTCAGATCAGTTTTTGCAATGTAGGAGTTCATCAATTTCAAGTGTTTTTGAGCTTGCTTCCGAACCGAGATTTGGCCGATTTTGCGAAAATTTTAATGTTACTATTTAACATTAAAATGTTTTTTTACAAAATTTTCCGGGACTCTGCCCCGGATCCCGCTCGCCACCTCAGACGTCCCGCAGCCATAAAATCTCGTTGTACATGTGCAACGAGATTTTAGGGAGAACAAGCCAGGTAAAAGGGTTAGGAATTTCTAAAAATTTCCGGCGTTTCGCGCCGGCATTAATTTGTCTGTTTTGTATGATTTAAGCGGTATAAATTGAGTTTAATGTGCAAAAACGTCAAAATTTTCCGGCGCATAGCGCCGCCAGTTACTGTTCTTTCTTTTTGTAAAGCTCCAGCATTGCGTTTAAAAGCCTGAATCACTCAAAATATCTTCAGTCAAAGTTCGTAATTCGCAGTTTTCTTGTTAGAAGCTTGAATTGTCAAAACTGTTTTGTACAAATTTGATAATTTTCTGCTCTATCAGATTATTAGTATTCACAGAGCTACAAACTGTTAAGGGTGGAAAAAATGACTAAATTTCTTGGCACTTTGCGCCACTTATGAATTCCGAACTGTTTGTCAATAGAAAGGCCGTAAATTCTACATGAAAACGTTTATGCCCCCCGAACCAAAATTCTGACTACGTCTCTGCAGTCAGCTCCAGATAGACTTAGACTTGTTTTTGAATAAATTTTCATTTCCGGTTGATTTCAAAATTGCTTTTCGTCAATGTGTTTTCCTGCTGCAAATGTTTTAATGACGCTATGAAGATACAAAACCTGCTTCACAATTTTTTGCTTTGAATTATGAAAATGACTTAAATTTCATTAAATGCATACGAATTCTTCAGATTAAAGCCTTGATTCTATTTAATCTTGCATTAATTTTTCAATAATTTTACTGCTTAAATATCACTTTGCCCTAGACCTCACTGTCAACCGTAAATAAACGATGTTCACTGCATTCTCTTTTATCTAAGGTCCTACCCGGGTATACCCGGGTACCCGGAATTACCCGGGTACCCGGGTAATGAAATAGCCGGGTACTCCGGGTGCCCGATGCACGTAATTACCCGGGTACCCGGGTAATGAAGCGAGTCGGGTACCCGGGTAGTAAAATTTGCAAAGTGTGCAGCTCTAATTCGCATCGATGAAAAATTCAAAAATTCATCAATACGGCGCGAAAAGCTAAAAAAATTCACGGTTTTTGTCCATTTAAACGCAATTTTTGCCATTACATCTAACAACATAAGGGAATTTTGGAACATTTTTAGAGTTTTGTCGTCTCAAAAATCTTTGTATCTCGTAAAAAATCTCGTAACTGTACAACGTCGATCACTAAAAGTCTTTGTAGATCAGAAAAAATCTTTGCAAAAGTCGTACCTTAAACTGCTTTCTTGTGCTTTTTTGTCACTTTTACGTAAAATATAATACCAAGGTCGATCGCCTTCTCAAAATTTGGAGGTATTTAGCTTATGCTGCTGGCAAACATGGGCATAGGGGGTGAGGGGGAGGAGGGTATTACCCCTATTTCAGGTTTTTTGAAAATCAGGTACTTTCATGCAGGCCCGTATACAGGATCCGGCCGAGGGAGGGGGGCGGACCAAACCTAAGCGTGGGGGTTTAGGAGGGTATGCACCCCCGAGAAACCAAAATACCCCTCCCCTATTTTCAAAATTTTTTCGCAATTTTCGATGTCAATGGATAGTGCTCGATGAGAAACGTTGAGAAAATGGTGTTTTTCTCGCCATACCATCATTTTTTGAGGCAATTTTTTGACCTTTAAAAAATCTTGCACCCCCCCTCCAGAATTTTGGTGCCGCCCACCTATGGGGCGGACCCAACAAAATGGTTTATATTTCGGGAAGTTCGTCAAGGTAGCTCTGCAAAAACAGCATTTTTTGACGTTCCTCGACATGCTCGATCCATTAAGATAATAAAATTCGTACTTTTTTAGAAAATATTTTCTCACTCAAAAGGCTATAAAAGTGTCATTTTTTGGTCGCGCTTGGCTTCCCGTGCATTGTCTTTCCTTTCAAAATTTATATTCCGGCCAAGGAAGGGCAGCGCCCCCCCCCCTCTTCTCCCCCACTAAATACACCCCAGCTGTCAGGTGATTTCAGAAAAAGAAAGGTGCGGCAGGACAATTTTTGAGATTATGGTGGAAAAGACCAAAAATCTACCTGACAACAGTAAAAACACCAAAATTTTCCTGTGCTTCGCGCCGAAACGCCTTATTGATAAATTTTGTCATTTTTTATCGCGTAAATTGACGAAACATTATTAAGAAGAGTCAAGCAAGAAGCCCACTTTGCCGCATAACGTGCTACTGCTCCATAGTATAATACCATAAAATAAACATGTACAGCATGTGTATTTGATTTTTGGGACCGTCTTTGTATATGTAAAAAATTTATACAAGAGCAAATGAACACAATTTACTATATACCTATTCTGGATTTCACCCCCTCTGACCACCTCTATCTTGCCCATCTATGGCTGCTCTTAACGTAATAGGTCAGTTTATGAAAGAAAATGTATAATGGTGATGATGGTTATTAATGGTATAACAGTACATTAATTAAATTAATTAATTGATTAATTTAATCAATTACTCTACTTACCAATTAATCATTAATTATTATTGACCATTGACAACTTTAGCGGAACATTAAAGTCGCATAGCTCTGAAACGCTTCAACGAGACAAATTTCGATTTTGAAGTACCGCTTTGTCGCTGCATGCAATTCTTGAAACTTGCTTTGCTTGGGAAACGTTGCGCGAAGAGAGAGGGGTAGGCCTTTTCGAACTATATGAAAAATGTTTGGTGTACATGAGATTTCGTAACAAAACTAGTACTTGTGTATAATAGCATAGGTCTATATTAATAGAGCCGTATTTAGGGGAGGGCGGGGGCCGCTCTCCCCCCCCTCTTGGCCGTAAAAATTTTTTTGGTAGGCGAGATAATGCACGGAAGGATGAATAAATTGCATCCCGTGTCCGATGTCCGAAAATCGTCAAATTTTCGGCGCTTCGCGTTACATTTGAAGTATTTTCTAAATTTTTGCCTCAAGCGCAACCAAAAAATAACACTTTTTTAGAGTCCATTTACATAGCAGAAAGGAACATTTTTTCAAAAAGTTCAAATTTTAATAGCTTAACGGATAGAGCAAATTGAACAACGTCGGAAAATGCGGTTTTTACTGAGCTACATATCTCTACAAAATTTCCAAGATATTAGTCAATCAACATTGCGTCCGCCCCTTTTGGCCGAATCCGGATACGGACCTTTAAGTATAACGGGATATCAAGATTTAGTGAACGGATATAGATTTTTCGTAAAATTTGAATCCGTTTTTATCTGAAGTGAAATTCAGCAATATATATTAAAGATTATTGAAAATATTTTATTAAAAATATTGAAAAATATTAATTTTTTAAATGTTTTCACAAAATTATCATAGATGCGCAGAATTCACTTTTCTTTTAAAAATGAGCGAGTTCCGGCCATCAAAAATAACCACAAGATAATTAGAATAATTAAGTAAACATGATGATCAGTCTAGTGATGTACCGAGCCGGCTTTTTCATTTAGGCCGGGGCCTGTTGAATAAAGGTATACGTATCATGCACATAACATTCCTGCATATACCTATCTAGCTAACGATATACAGGTTGGCCCAAAAAAGGCTGCAACTCGATGTTGTACGTCATAAATTCAGCTGATAATGACATAGAATTTCGAAATCGGTCGTATTAGAAAAATAAAAGTGTATAGTATGCATGCATTAGTTTGAAGAATCGTGTAAAAAATTTTGGTCAGCTGCTGCCAACATACATGCACAGTATGGGAATTCTGGGGGGTGAAAACCTAAAGTGCCTTTTTTGGGCCCAAAAATGGCCGGTACGCGTTAGAAAACATCGTTTTTTGGCGTTTCCGACGATACTCTATCCTTCTAGAGCATGAAAGCATGAAAAAACTTTCGAAAAAAGTCGAATAAATTGACCAATATATCGCTTAAAACATGAATATATGGCGCGAAGGGCCGAAAATTTGGCGATTTTGAGCAAATAGATAGCCAAAAACCCTTAAAAAGACACTTTTTCTACCAATTTTCAGGTAAGTTTAGGAAATTTTTGAAAAATCGCCAATTCTGGGGGAGTGAAAAATTTTTGCGGGAGGTGAAAAATGATTCTGCGGGGGTGAAAACCCCCAAACCCCCCCAGATCATGTATGGCTGCCAACGGTACATGTATGGCGATTTATTTATAGGTTATCCTAGTAGATTAAACGCTGAAAATTAATTTGGCTCTGTCATCAATTTGCTCACCCTTTTGACATTATATATCTTGCGGTTTTTTGCACCTATGGTAGGAAAAGTATCTTGTCCGAGGTTTGGACAAAATTATAATATTTTTTCTGACAGAGGAAATCGTGAAAAATGGTACCTAAGCAGTAATGTTATGCAATTTAGAAACTCTGGGATTTAAGCAATATCAAAATGGAGTTTTAAAAAAGATGCGGCAACCACTGTTTTTTTTTGTACGAGCCTCTTTGTACATGTACAAAGATCCCCGGAAAAGTCTTTGTACGAGCGAAATTTTTTTGTACATATAACGTATAGATATGCAATTTAATGTACACATTTTTACATACTACTAGATTGCTATCCGTGACCCGCACGCTTCGCAAAAGGTGTAACTTTGTCCTAAATTCAGCTGGCTATATTAGTTCGGCCCGAAACGTCAAAATTTTAATGAGTCTGAGGTTGAAATTACACATAAAATTCGACTCAGCAAGTTAAAATGACTTGTGTTACACAATTATAAATAATAAGCGGTTGCAATGTGCTGACTGAATCTCATAATAGACGCCAATTTGCTCGTGAATTTAATGCAACGCAAAGATAAAAGAATCAATTTTATCTTCAAACGGCAGAAAACAGTGCAAAGTTGTTTAATAGTTCTTTTTTCTGCATAAAATCTTTATAAAACAGTGGAAATAGATGTAAAAGATGCTTCAATCTGCACGAAGATGCTTACAGATAGATTTTGGAGTGTTAAATGCCCGCGCTTGGAGCTAAATAGAATGTAATTATGATACTCGGCGCGAAGCGCCGAAATTTTTTAGAAATTTTGCTAAAAAATACTTTAAAAAACGTTAAAATCACTATTACTTTGCCCCAAAAAGTCTTTGTACGTTGTACAAAGATGGCTCCGAAAATCTTTGTACGAGCCTCAAAATCTTTGTCTCGCACAAAAAAAAACAGTGGCGGCAACACATATAAAGCCGATAACTAACCGAAATTTTTTTAAAGAATGCCATTTTATCTATCTAATTTAGCAAGTCACAAGCTTCTATGTTCTTACATTATGACTTTAAATAATGCTCTTATGAATCCGCATATGAAAATAAACAGGATTAAGAGAAAAATTGACAAAGCATTACTAGACAACGAATGATTATGAGCTATAGCTAGCACCGAAAGCGATAAGCTTTGAAATTACGGATTATCAGTTTTATGCTATGTAATGTAAATAGAAAGACGAGCAAGATATCACAATAAAACGCGTTAGAAATATATTGCAGAAGAATTAACTGGCCCATAGCTTTTCTAAGAGCAAAAAGCTTGAAGATAGTTTGAATTGAAATGCGCGCATAAAACGGTGTCATTCTAATATTCATTTGAAATAATAGATTTGAGGTGTACATTTGAATTCGATTCACAATCAAATTAAACACATTACATACCCTTATTATTAAAAGGGTCTAAAAACAATTATCCATTAATATGATTTCTAATGGTCGAACTGTAGAGACACCCAATGTCTACCATTCACGGGCTAAAACACAATCTGCCGTTAACTCAAAATAATTTCTTTCAAAAAAACTGCTTTTCACAACCCATATCAAGTAAAAACATCAGACTATTGTTGTTAATAGTTTTAATAACGTTAGTTGCTGGATAATGAAGCCTTCTTCTTGAAACTTTGGTGCAATACTTTTCAGAGTGAAAACTGTTTTGATTTTTTCCGTCGAAGTGAAAACTTGGAAGTAACATTAATTTCGTTTTTTGAACTTAATATCAATGCTAGTGGATTTTAAACTGCATTTTTACTTTAAGCACAAAATTCTCTACCAAATGTAAAGAATACAAAAATTTATGAAGAACATGCTGAAAAATACGTTTTAAAAATTAACGTTGTTTACATAAAGTTAACGTTTAACAACGCTACATCAGACCAATTTAACTTATCAGATCGTCCTTAAGATTTTATTATGCAAATAGCTTTAAAGAAATTATAAGCTATCCTACGATGCTACTTTTATTGATAAAAATTAATACTGCCTCAGTTCTTACTCGGAATGAAATCTGATGCTTTTAGGAAAAATTTTGGCAGGAAATTGATGTTATTTAAATACATTGTATATCAGCATAGAAACAGGAGTCAGGAGGATGCGTTTTTATTTTACTTTTCTGAGACGCCTTTTCTTTTCATGTAATGAAATGGATTCGTCATTGATTATGCTATCCAGAAGTTCGACAAGAGCTTTGTGGGATGCATCTAATCCCTGCGGCTCAAATAATTTGGCCGGGATCTGCTCGCAATATGTCAAACTGCCCGAAGACGCGATACTAATGCGGCCCTTAAAATTTAGAGCTGATGCAAAACTTATTATTCGGCTAAGAAAGAATTTCGGACTATTGACTACTTTTAGAGAAAGGCCAAAGCATGTATTCTGGAGATTCCAGGATCTTTTAGACACTCCACAATAGTTGCTGCAATGCTAACCCCACAAAATGCTTCTGACTGCCTGACCCCCTCCCCCACGCAAAACATTTTCGGTTTTCATGAAAAACAACTGTAAATCATTCAACGTTAGTCATTTTTAGTGATTCTTGGGCTTGAGAATATTGAATTTTTACGGCGCTTCGCACCTGCGAGCATAGGTGGGCAGTTACAAAATTCTGGGGTGCAAGATTTTTCAAAGGTCAAAAAATGGTCTTTAAAATGGTGGTATGGCGGAAAAAACACTATTTTTCAATGTTTCTTATCAAGCACTATCCATTTGCAACAAAAAATTGCGAAAAAAAAAACAAAAAATTTCAAGAATTGAATTCTGGGGGCGGTATTTTGGTTTCTGGGGGGAGAGGGCATTCGGATTTCTGGGAGGGGGTACATACCCCACACGCGTGCCTGCGAGACACCATGTAATCGTACCATTACCGGTCCGGTCGGCTGTTGGTTGAGTGATACAGCGCACTCATTGCCCAGATGTGGTGAAATGTACATAAATGATATTATAAGAAAAAGTTGAAAATGATAAAGTAAAGTAAAAAAAGAAAATATTGCGCAAAATCTAGCAGAAAAGCTATAAAAACCGAAGCGCTCTCATAATAAGGATTAGCGATAAACTTTTAGATCAATAAATTTTGACTTATTTGGAATAAGGAACATTTTTAAGGTCGACAAAAAACCACAAAAGCGAGCGGAACATCTATCCATGAGATACACTTAAGATCAACTTAGACAAAGTAATTAATAAATAAAAAAATGTCCATCTTCACTTTTAATATACCTAGCAAAATAAAATAAAAATGCCATAAAACCTGGCAAATTAGACACGATCATCTTGTTTACTTTGTCAGCCAATAAAGCTGCATCCAAAGATTGTTGAACACATTGCACGAGCTCAAATGGTTCTTTAAAAACGTCTTGCTCATTGTCGACCAAAAAATTTAATAACTTTGAGGCTTGACTTCTATGTGTCTGTAAGGGCTTAGCCATGAACAGACAATCGCAGAATGATTCGATCATCTATAGATAGAAAAAGTGCGAATTTTGAGTATGAGGGTAGAGGTCATACATTAACATAGAGAGGAGAGATGTATATTTGCCCACGAGGGTTCGAAAGGTAGTCTCTCAGGCGAGTTTTAGTTCACGAAATATTTTCTGTATTCTTATTGAGGACAAAAGCAGTCAATGCCAAAATTGGATTTAAAATTTTTTGTCGTGTTTATCCGAGAATCGCGCAAAATTTTGTCATAATGGTATTAAAAATCCAAAATTTTTCGATCGGACTGATAAATTTCTAATCTTCATCGTTAAACTTACACAATGCAGTCTAAGCGGACTAGAAATGCATAAAAAAGGGCATTAGTACTACATTTAAAAGCATTTTATATGCTATTTTGATCATTATTGTCACTTGGATAGAAAAGAAAAGCGTGAACATTAATTACCTGGTCTCGATTTTTAGGATTTTACACCCCGTCGGTTCGACTGAACGAAACTTCAGTCACTACACTACACAAGGGCGAAGTCTAAGCGAAAAAGAATGTAATGCATAACACTTTTTCACTAAAAAGTACATACGATTTCTTCTTTGACAACGTAAATTTGCACGAAAAAAATGAAACCAAATGCCATACACATTACACACTACATACATCTCGTTATTGCCTTTCTCAGGCCAGAAATTACGGTAACCAAAAGCTTTATTGTGCAAAAGTACGATCAACAGCGAGTTTCAGTGTCATGCATTTAGTTAAGGATTGAACTACTGAATTTTCAAAATCAGCAACTTGACAATTTCGCAGCATATCTAGCATAAGCTAACACGCTTTTACAATTAGCTTAATCAGTCTTTCCTGCATTCTCTCCTCCCACTGAGGATTCGGCAAATATTATCGCCCACAACATTGATCTTGTGATCAATGAATTTTACAATTGAACACAATTAGTTTTGAAAAATGAGCTTGTTAAGCGAGAGTTGTAAACCAAGAGAAATTGTTCTTTTACAACTCTCGCTTAACAAGCTCATTTTTCAAAACTATTACCTAGTGCACAGTCGCTTGAACACAATTAGCTTTTGCTCTCATTAAATAGACAAAGTAAAGCAGGGGATGCAAATTGATTAGAAATCCCGCAATGGACAGGACCCCGCAAAATTTTCACTTCAAAAGTGCAAATTTTTCGGCGCTTCGCACTAAACAGTGATTTTTACAATAAATTGCTGATTTTTTATTTAAACTTCTTTATGCTTCATCGCCTAGGAAGAAAAAACAACGTCAGAAACGCCAAAAAACGGATTTTGACGTGTATCCATCGTTTTCGAGCCAATTAAAGGCATTCCAGGAACACTTTTTTTGGTTTCTGAGCCCCCCCAGAATTTATATGCTATGCATGGCGGTTGTCCAAGAACTGCAAGAACGATTGAGAATATTAGTAGAGTGGTCTTTCGCAACGGTAACGTAGCGGTAAGTTGAACGTTACTCAGCGAACTTTATGCATGTTTACTTAAAACGACTATTCACAAGCAGATGATATACATACGTACATACATGCAACAAAGGGGTGGGAGATTTCTCCACCCAAAGTTGGTCGTCCCCCGTCCCCCAAAGCTAGAAAATTTTTGACCCTTCCTCCCCCAATTTTTGGAAAAAAAATGAATTATTGGCCATTTTTTGGCCAAAAATTGGAGGATATTTACCTCAACCCCCTAAAAATGGCAGGAGACCTCCAACAAAATTTTGAACTGTTACATGTATGTACACATACATATTTGTAACAGGACGATTTGCGGGATTCGCGAGAGGGGTGGGTCCCCCTACCCATGATCGTCCTCCCATCCCTAAAGTCAGAAGGTTTTGATCCTCCAACGGATTTTTGGCGAAAACTCAGATTTTTCGGTCATTTTAAGTGTTTTTTGCCATTTTTGGCCCAAAATTGGAGGTCATTCAACCCTCCCCACAAATGGCCGGGGACCTCCATCCGAAATTCCTAACCGTTATATGTATGTCTGCGTTTACCAAAGCCTTGTTGGAGAGGTTATGACGCTTGTCCTTGTCCAATTTCAGGCAAAAATTCGCCGCCACCTTATTTATCAATCGCAACAATAAGTGCAACCATCGTCGGTTTTTGGGAGGCAAAAACAGCAAACAAATCTGCATTGCGTCTACAGCCGATTTTCGACCAACTTTTGTGAAAAAGCCTACAAAAATTCAATTATTTGAATTAAAAAACAGGGCTTAAAAATATTCGCTTTTTAAACAAACTTTTTTACAATTCAGGTCAAGAGAAATGTAATGTATTGTAGCTGGCAAAATTACCGAGGTGCTTTTCTCGTGCGAGATGAAGGCATCAGAGACAAAGAGCTCTATCCATATACATAAGAGGGGGTGAGGGGATCCCCAACCCAAAGTCAGCCGTCCCCCCATTTCCCCGGAGCCAGCAAACTTTTGGAGCCCCCCATTTTTGGGAAGCTTTTTTCTCTTGATGGGGGCGGCCGCCCCCGCCATCCTTAAATACGACCCTGGCTCTAATTACATTCCCGCCGGGGAAGAGGGGTGTATACCCCGACCTCAGGATCCAAGACGCGAGTCACTGTCAGGCGATTTTGAACTATCAAACATTTTCTGCATGATTTTTTTGGAACGAAAGTAGCAAAGATGCTAAAAAATTTGCAGCGCTCCGCGCCGACTAGTACATTTCTGATTTGTTTACCTATAAAACGCCTAGGATGAACTTAAAATGATCTAAAGGTCAAAATTTTCGATGACTTCTTATATTTTTTATCTATAAAAGTAACGAAACGAGCCATAATTGGATAAAAAGTACTTAAAAATTCAATTTTTCACATTATAACATTTTATGTATATTGGATTTTAAACCATTTTTTATATTTGACATGCAAAAAAGGCTGGAACTCCAAATTTAGTAGTCGGAAATTTCGGAAGTCCACTCCACCTCCCAGAACTTTCGACCTTGGGAAACTATGGCTCTAAAGTATATATGAACCTTCTTCGGAAGTATTAATATTGACTGCTCGTATTCTTATTTACAAGCTTTGTATTCAATGCAAAAGGTTGACTTTACAAATATACACCAGATTTCCATTTTGAGACATGAATAGAATTTCATTTAAAAAATTTTATGCATAAAAAGAGTTATTGATTTACTGAGCGGCGTCATATCTTTCTCCACTGCTGAGGTAGTCATTTTGTGGATTTTGACAGAATGGCCGCAACTTGTACCCGGATTCAAAGCATCTAAATATCGAAAATAAAATCTTAAGATCGCAGAGATGGAAGATAGATAAGCAACGACGCTCATAAAACATTAGCATTAGGATAGGCTGTCTGCAAAGCGAATTTTTATCAACTTAACAGCCAATCGATCCAATGAATGATCCAGACTTGCTAAACCATATAAGCAGACATGGCCAAACGTGTTCTGGGAGGGGTTTGGGGGTTGACCCCCAGAATGGCAAGTGACCCCCCCCCCCGCAAAATAGCTGCGACCCCCCAATCGTCGATTTTTTTGTTAACATTCTAAAAAGTGTGGTTTTTGAGCGTTTTTAGCACATATTTGGCTCAAAAGTGTAAACATTTCGGCGCTTCGCACCATATACACATTTCTTGACAATATTTTATTCAATATTCTCGATTTTTTTTCAAATTTTTTCGAAATTTATGTTTTTATGTGCTAGAAAGAATTAGCATAGTCTGAAACGACTAAAAACTGTATTTTTGACGTGTACCCGTCGTTTTTTAGCCCAAAAAAGGCGCTTTTTGAAAATTTTTCGAACTTGACCCCCAGAATTTCTACGCTGTACACGTATGGACGTAACCACAAGTGGGCGTGGGTGCGGTTTAGGGATATGCACCCCGGCCGAAGGCCGAATAGCCCTCCAAAAAACCAAAATACCCTGTCCCCCCAATATACAATTTTTGAAAATTTTAGCGATTTTTTTATGCCAATGGATAGAGCTCGATGAAAAACGTTGAAAATGGTGTTTTTTCGCCATACCACCATTTTTAAGACCATTTTTTGACCTTTAAAACATCAATTACATTCCCTTAGAATTTTGGTGCCGCCCACCTGTGGGTAGGGGGCTTGGAATTTTCGAGTGAAAAAAAACACGAGTACCCTCGCAAACTACAGATGTCGCAAAAATATGGGCATTTTCCAGTGTTTCTCGACGAGCCTATACAACTTTGTAGAAAAAAATCCAGAAAATCAAAGAAATTTATATTCATTTTTAAAATTAAATACAAAACTCTAACCGTTTTCATGATTTATTTGTCAGAATCATGTGCAAATTCGGCTCGGGTCGAGAGAATTTCGAAATTTTTAGTCTTTGTACGCGACGTCCTAGAGAGGTGCCATATATCTCGAAAAAATTCACCAAATTTGTACAAGTTTATAAATAACGAATAATTGTTAGGTATAGAAACCCGATCGCGATTCTTTTTTTACCGACTAGATTCAAGTACATATTCAGCACCCACGTATGCCTCAGACACAGGCTCGTATCCAAGATCCGCCCGAGGGATGGGGGAGGGGCGGTCCCAAGTCGAATTTGTTAATATCTCGGAAATTTCATTAAGTCAGGTAGTAAAACCTGCTGTTTCCGACGTTTATCAGCACGCTCCATTCCATTAAACTAATAAAATTTCAATTACCTAGGCGTGGGGGTTTGGGGGTATGCACCCCCCTCCGAGAAACCAAAATACCCCTTCAGAAATCAAAATACTCCCCAGAATTCAATTTTTGAAAATTTTTTTTGTTTTTTTCGCAATTTTTTGATGCCAGTGGATAGTGCTCGATGAGAAACGTCGAAAAATGGTATTTTTTGCCGTACCACCATTTTAAAGGCTTGCATCGCCCAGAATTTTCTTGCTGCACGGAGGCCGCCCACGAAATACGACTCTGGCCTCGGATATGGCTAAAATCAGCATATTCCACAAAACGGATAATAAGGACGACTCATACAAATGAAAATGAAAAGAATGAAATTTTTTGCCTACTAAAAGCTTGACCTTAAATAGAAAACAATCAAAAATTTGTACGAACCAGCGCAGGACGTTGCAGAGCTGCAGCATTTAGTTGCCCTGATTTTGTTCATCAGCGTCGGACTCTTGAGCAGCCCAGGTAAGCTATCCAAAGCATCTTCAATGGTTTTAGGGCGGCTAGAAAAAGCGGTCAGTGAGGCAAGGCTGACTCGCGTACGAGCTGATAACGCCGCAGCCATTGTCAAATGAGCGTGGCCGACTGATCGCGTCCGAGCAAAAGGGCACATATCACCTTTGCTAAACGCTTGGGCATCGAACACGTCATCGGCGTACTATTATATTATATTTCTATTACATTAAATTATATTATACATAAACGTAAAAAGATTTTGAACAAAATTTGGGAATATTCGAGAAATTGTACTAATATAAGTACTATTTTGCACACTACACTAAGACAGCGTCAAAAAAGCCGAAGTACTACTGCATGCGAAGTAGATTGAACGATTAATTTTGAATAAAATCAAACGCACGCACGCGTGATCTTGGGTTCTGGAGTATTTCAACCTCTGCACAACGTTTTTCACGTTCCGCAAAAACTATTTCACGACCAGCAGAATCGTTAAACTTTTAAAAATTCACTTTTACTGTCAATTCTACTGATTTTTCATGATTTGGACACATTTTCGAACATTCTTCCCCCAGAACGGTCAACACGCATGACTCGTGAAACCTTCAAAATTTTTGAGCACGCCGCGCATAAACATTTTGCAGTCAAGCTCTACGAGACTTAATAACAAGCTGGTTATGAACACAACAATCATGAAATAATTCAGTATTATTTTCCAAGTCAGACAAAGCCACACATGAGCATAGGGTCAGGTGGAGGTCAAGTGGCTTGACTCCTGAGAAGCCACACAACCATGCAAATACATACGTAGCCTGATAGCACACCAACCATGTAAAAATTTTTGTTAAGGCTGTGAGGAATGATTAAGTCTGGAAGATGAGGGAATGGTTTGTTCCGTAATTTAAATAAATACAAAAGAGGCTGCAGAACAAATTATTGTTTTATAACACGATTAAGACTAATTACGAAGTATGTACAACAATCAGTCACACATTTAATTACATTAACTATATACATGTATTCATATTCTAATCGCAATTTAATCACCAGGAGTTTCTGATTAATGTTACGTGGTTGCGATTGATTTGGTAAGCAAACCATGGGCATAAGGCAACCATCATATTTCTTTCATACGATGTAAGAAAAAAACAGGCAAGCTTTTACAAAAAACACTGCAAGGAAAACAGTTCTCTAGTAAAAATGTTTAAAAATTTTTTAATGATTTTCTGCTATCATTTGTCACAATTTCACAGATTTTTCAGGCGATTTGCTCTTGGCAGCCTAAAAGCCACATTTTGCGCTAAAAGTCTTATTAAATACAACGCATTTTTCTCCAACCATTAATTTCTGGTTCAAAAACACGGCAATTACAGTAGCTTTTCATATGTCTCTTAGAGCTATACGTAATTAGACCCGCTTGTACTGATTTATTAATGGAGCTCACAGTTTGCTGGCAAACTTCGGAAACGATTTCGGTCAAATCAGATAAATTGCATTCGTCGCAATCTTCTGCAGCATCTTCATTATTATTATTATTGAAATCATTGCACATGACGAAGTCATTTTCCTCGTCTACGGAATGCAAGCCGTACGACTTGTCCCACTCATAAGCATCCAAAAATTCAACCCGATCTAACAAAAATGATCTGTAAAAACGACCTCTAAAAAACCAGCGTATTTTGGGAATTAAAAAACATTCATCTTGGCGAGAGATGAATAATTATGTTGGACTGGTGCAATATCGTACCTTTGTATGTATGTATGCAGACAGGCCAGTATCCAGGATTCGGCCAAGGGGGACCCAACATAAATTGGTCTATATCTCAGAAAATTCATCAGAATAGTTCGCGAAAATCCCATTTGTCGACGTTCTCTATCCACTAAGGTCATAAAATTCGAAATTTACGAGAAAAATTTTTTGTTACTCTAAAAACTATAAAAAGTGTCGTTTCTGGATCGCGCCTGAGCCAAAAGTATGAAAAATACATCACATCTGGCGCGAAGGAGCCGAAAATTTGAAGATATTACGTCAAAGACATGCAATTTTTTCATCTTTTAGTGTTTATCTTACCCTTCAAAATTTTGTAGGCCAAGGTATGCGCCCCCTTAAATACGGCCCTGTATGTTGAAATAAAATTTGGTATGATCTATATTCCAATCATTCGTAAAGTTGAGGCATATATGAATTCCCCGATCCCCGAAAATTTACAAAAAAATCATCTGTTACATTTTTCAAGTATTTTTGAGCGCTGGTAATTCCAGCTGTGTTTTTTATCGCAATTTTTTGATGCCAATGGATAGTGCTCGATGAGAAACGTTGAAAAATAGTGTTCCTTTCACCATACCCCATTTTTAAGGCCATTGTTTGACCTTTGAAAATTCTTGCATCCCCCCTAGAATTTTGGTGCCGCCCACCGATGGTCTCGACGCTTCGCACCATATACTCATTTTTGACTAAATCTTAATTTACTTTTTTATATATTTCGAAATTCTTCGCTTTTATTTTCCAGAAAGATATAGAATAGTAAGAAAAGCCAAAAAAATGATGTTTTTCAATCATATTTACCATTCTGAGCCCCGAAAAAAGCACTTTAA
Source organism: Mermis nigrescens (assembly GCA_036768485.1). Lineage (NCBI taxonomy): Eukaryota > Metazoa > Nematoda > Enoplea > Mermithida > Mermithidae > Mermis > Mermis nigrescens. Next base: position 3,129,887 of record JAVLUZ010000151.1, on the reverse strand, counting down.
AAATCTTTTGGTTTCATCCCTCCCAGAATCGCAATGCTGTGCATGTCTGGTTGAAGCGTATGTAAAAAGAAATCAACACAATGACGCATAGAAAACAGAGACATGCTATTTTTAAAGACACACTTAGCGTGGATATGAATAATTCTCTGAACTCTTCTGATATAAGCGGACAGCCATGCGTGTTATAGAATTCAAGGACACTCGAAAACACATCCTGTTCAAAATTCTCGTAGTATGACAAATGCAATGCTTGATTGTACCATGGCCCTGAATTATACATTAAATTCATGAAGCATTCGAAAAAATACGTCAAAATTGAATTATCTCACAATTGGCTAAGCATTTCATTGCCTGCAAAACCCAATGCGGTAATTCATCTGAAAAAAACCGTAATGAGTAATCGGAGCATCAAATTTCATCTAATGATTGTGAATCGTAAGCAAAATACCTACTTAAAAAAGGTTAAAGGAAAGGCTTTTCACCTACAAGTGGGTATTACCTGCACATCATAGATGTGTTTCTCGCTGAGATACCGCAAGAAGTCACGACTCCCAAGGGATTCAACCTCCGCCACACAAGTGCAGCTTCCCATTCATCGACCCCGGAGGGATGAAGGCTGGGTTGGCCTGACGAAAAGAACAGCGTCAACTACTTACCTAAGATTGTGTGCGTTATATAAACATGGAAAAAGGTACTTCCCAATTTATTCACGTTTACGGACGAGTGAACGATGAAAGCCCACTTTGGCTCATGAATGCCATCGTTCAAAATTCAAAATTCTACATAGGGAAGATAACCATTTAAAAGGGCATTCTATGTATTTTTGAATACCTACTCGCTTCAAAAACCTAAAAAACCAAGGATAAGTTTTTCCTCCAAAGTCGAAGAATTTCTAGCATTGGGGCGGCAAGGCCATTACAAAACTTTGAGAGATTTGGGAGCAGCTGACTCTAGATAAAGCTTAACTCCTCTTTATCATAAGAATGTGTTCCGTCCAGAATAATTTTTTAAATCATAGAGAATTGTAGCAAACGTGGCACTGTTTTCTAAAGATTAAGAGTATAAGAATAAAACATTAATTTATGACATATGCAGACGTGTTCTGGGGGGGGGTTTGAGGGAGGGTTTTGACCCACCCCCTCTCAGAATGGCAACTGACCCTTGCAAAATGACTGCAACCCCCAACCCGAATTATCCATTTTTTTAAAGTTGGTAAAAGTTGTAGAAAGAAAGCATTTTTAAGCGTTTTTAGCCCATTCTTAGCTCAAAAATCTTAAATTTTCGGCGCTTCGCGCCATATACGCATTTTTGACCATATTTTGTTCAGTTTACTCAATTTTTTCGGATTTTCTAAAAAAATTTGAGATTTTTCGCGTTTTGATGTTCTAGAAAGAACGACCATTGTCTGAAACGTCAAAAACCAGTGTTTTTTGACATGTACCCATCGTTTTTTTAGCCCGAAAAAGGCACCTATTGAAAATTTTTTGGGCCTGCCCCCACCCCCCCCCCCGAATTCCCATGCTGTACAAGGAGCTGGACATATGTATAAACTTATGACTCATTTCACATATGACGAAACTTTTTTTAAACTGTGCAGTGCAGCCAAAGGGCAGGTTTCGGAAAAAGGTTGAAAACTTATGAATACGGAGAACGAAAGAGCAATGCAATATTGAACGAGAGATCGTATCTAAAATCCAATCTCAAAAATTTATAGCGAAAGACTACGACAATGATAAAACACGATCTCAATTACTGTAGCGTGTACGCATACAATGCATCAATCGGGTCGGGATAAGGAAAGTTCGTACCCTACATTTCCTCCTGTCACAATTCGTCATCAGTACAATCCGTTCCCGATGCACTGTCAGTAGAATAAATTAAAATTTCTTCACTAACGTACATACTTACGACTTTTTCAGTACTTTCACTTTTTACTTTTATCGTTCTTCCACTCTGAAATACATTGTTGTGTCTGTGTAAAAATTGTACTTCCACATCACTTAGATTCCATTTTTAAAATTGTTCTTATGTTTACTCATTTTGTTCTTCTTACACTTTAAACAATTTGTTGCAATTTGCAATTATGTATTTGTTACAAGCGAAAAGCGTTGTCCATCTCATATCATTTCTAAACGCAATGACTGCCAAAAAGTTGACAAGACCGCTAAACATTACTATTCTTATGTATGTACTTCTGTGATCAACATAATTTATACTCGTATATGCGTGGTAGATATGCAATATGTAATAATATGGATCATAAATATTTCATGAATTTGACAATAAGTTACAGGGGACGAATTCTGGTGAGACGGAATGTGATACATAGGTACTAATTGTGGAGCGACGAATCGTGGTAGGGACAAATTGTGGAGCAAACTAATTATCTGCACATCGTATCATTCTTGCAAAGCACTTGCATACCTATATAAAATTCACTTAAGCTTACACTACATGTATAGTCATGGCCTCTAAAAAAACAACTTTTCATGTTTTTTGCATATATTCATTGTGCAAGCACCCCAGTCTAGAAACTTATATAATCAGAGCAATGTCCCGTTGATGCTCCATCTTTCGCCACTTCAGTTGATTTCATAGATCCCTTTAGTCTTGGAGAAAAAATCGATCAAAGTCCAAACTAAAAAAACCAGCGAATTCCATTTGGGAGGTAAAAAAAACCATGGGAACTAAAAAACCCACCCCCAAAATGTTATGCGAAGTGCGTGGTTTGCAGCGTAAATTAGTTAGTTGACCTTTACATGATCATATTTTTTGGAAAAAAATTCATTTTTTCCGATATTTCCGTTCATTTTATCACATTTATATAAAAATCAATGATTTTTTTCTGAATTTTATTGAAAGTTCTATAAATTTTACAGTCTTCCAGTGATAAAAACAACTCTAGGTAAGTCTCTTCTACATCCTCTGCAAGAAATCGGTGCAAAATTATGCAACTTGATGAATAGTAATTTCGTTGCCATGGCAACGTATACTTATGTAGCATTGGTCTTTTTTTAGGTTACAATGGTTTTTTTAGGTTACAATCGAACTTTTTTGGCAGTTTTTGGGGTGATTACCATTTTTTGTGGAAAATAAATATCAGGCATCATGAAAGGAGCTTCGAGGCACATTCCTGCTAAGTTTTGTAAAAATTGGCGCTGATTTTTTTTAGGTTACAACTGGATTTTTTTAGGTTTGACTTTGAAGGTATACTGTAGCTATGTGGATGACATAGGACAACTAAATTTTTTACTGACATCAGTCTGCAAGAGTCTAACGTGAAATATAAATACGGGTAGAAATACTGACCCTCAAAATGCTTTAAAAAAATCATAAAAACGGTAATTTTTTGGAAATTTTCGACAAATTTATATCTTGAGTTTTTGAATGATCCGGAAAGAGATCAGGGGCCCATTGCACCAAACTAGGAGTGTAGGAGTTAGGAGTTAGGAGCAAATTTACTCCTGGCTCAGGAGTCTCCTAAATCGGGTTGCACCACTTACCCCTAACCTAGGAGTAATTTTTTCATGGTTTCTAGGAGTAAACTCTCTTCACTCTTAGACTCCTAACTAGGAGTAATTTTATGAGCGTTTCTATGAGTTTTTTAGACCGGATTTTTCCAATGTCCATAAATTTTTGAGCATTTTCAGTCAACTCAGCCAAGCTATTTGGAGAATCTGCAACTGTATGCCAAATATGTTTATTAATAAGCTGAACAACAAATCGAATTTTCCGACAAACAGTTATGCTAACCAAGAGCATCACCAACAATATCCTAAAATTTTCCGATAGCTGAGAATCTTAGAGCTGATAAAATCTGTTGCTTTGGAGAAAGTGCCCTGTGTAACTCTTTAGTTGTAAAAACCGTCCAATTATCAACCAAACACCTTCAGTCTTGCCGCGACAGTCAAAAGCATTCTTCAAAATTATCAACATCAAAATTAATACGCTGCTTGCTGCAGACTCTTTTTTGGTGTATTTGTTCAATAATTTCATCATCGCTATCACTGCTAGTACTATTCATCGCAGTCAAAAAAAGACTAATTCAATACAACCGACAGCTTTAGGAGAGAACAGACACTCCTGACATTTTGTGCAAAGATAAGGAGTAAATTTACTCCTAAAAACAATCCCAATCGTGGTGCAACCCACCTGAAAAATTACGCCTAAACTTGCTCCTAAAACGTCCTCTTTGCTCCCTAATGTTACTCCTACACTCCTGATTTAGGAGACTCCTAGCTCCTAGATGGTGCAACCAAAATTTACACCTTTACTCCTAACTGTTACACTCCTAATTTGGTGCAACTGGGCCCAGGGGTCAGTTGTAATCCATATGGCATAGCGTGTTCGCCAGTATAATATCGTCAGTCATCTCCTTTTGGTTATGGAAAAAAGGGGTGGTTCTCTTTCAGGTTACAAATCGACTAGTTTTTTTTTTGAGGCCAGAACTTACGCCTACACATTAAGTCAGGAGAAATATAAACCTATGAAATAAATCATAATCTCTATTTGATTCACCAGATGACTTTTTGATTTTAGCGACTCCTCGGATAGTAAAACTTTTACAATTAAAGCGCACTGTATTTTCATCGACGACCGAATCATCCAGCATTGAATCCAATGAATTTAATTGTAGAAGCTTCTTCAATCTAAATGAAAAAACTCATTTCAATATGCATAGTTACATATATTACAATGCTTTAGAAAAGACACATATACAGCCAAGTCTTGCTGGCACAAATTGTTACACTATTTGTCATCACAGAAAAGCATTTTCCTCTAAAATTATAATACATTTTGAAATACTTGCAAAGCAGAATTCACAGCAGAAAATCAAGTATTTTCACCTTTATGTATTTATGAAAAGCGAATACTTTATTGAAATCGTACAAAAAATGGACTATTCGCGACCCCTCGTTCCCATACATGCACAGCATGAGAATTCTGGGGGTGAAATTATAAAATGCCTTTCTGGGTTCAAAATGATAGGTATGCGTCAAAATTATCGTTTTGCAGCGTTTCTGACGATGCGCTATCTTTTTAGAGCATAATAACATAAAAAACTTCGAAAAAAGTCAAAAAAAGTCGGAACAAATTGAAGAAAATGTAGTTAAAACAAAAGTATAATGGCGCGAAGCGCCAAAAATTTGGCACTTTTGATCAAATAGATAAGTAGAAATGCTTAAAAAAGCATCTTTTCTACAAATTTTCAGAAAATTTTCGGGAACTTTCAAAAAATCGCCAAATCTGGGAAAAGAGTGAAAAAATTTTAGCGGGGCTAAAAATTTTTCCGGGGGTGAAAAGCCCTTCCCCAGATCATGTATGGTCGTTCCAGAGAATTCTTATTTATCCACCAAACTTCACGAGTAAACGAACGAAATAGAGAAAATTGAAGTCTAGCGAACTCTACTTAATATTACCTAAGCAGAGAGGTTTCAGTCCAAATTTTCTTGGTCGATCTCGAGAAACAAGCTTGTTGCGAAATGAATTTCTTACGGGGCTGTTGCGAATCAGAACCAATAATTTGTTCCAGACTTTTGATCTGCTGCCCCTCGTCATATCTACTCTCAACTGAGGGCCAATTAAAACAATTCTCTTTATCTTCTAAGCCAGCAATCGACTCGTGCAAATCAGGCAGCTTAGGATACGGAGCGGAAACGGCCTTTTTTGGTATTAGAGTGTTAATTAGCGCGGATTTAGTTTTTAGCGCTAATGGAGTCCGAACAACCTCGGCCAAGGGTAATTCATTAAATCTGTAAAAAATTCCGTCAAAACGCGAAATCTAATCCTTAATTGATAAGAAGCTCAAGCAGCGAAGGAATAACGAGCAAACATGCACAGCATGAATTACAAAGTGCCTTTTTGGGGTCCAAAATGGTAAGCACGCGTCAAAAACATCGTTTTTCAGCGTTTCTGACGATGCTCCATTTATATAGAGCATTAAGACATAAAAAATTTCGAAAAAAATCAAAAAAGTCGGAACAAATTGAACAAAATATAGTCAAAACATGAGTATAATGGCGCGAAACGCCGAAAATTTGGCACTTTTGAGCAAATAGATATGTCAAAAATAGGGCGGATCGATGACTAATTAAGGTTCAGTTCAGAGACTTGGCGTAAGAATGAATAAGTAAATTAGTTGTAACTTTTAAGCTAGTTTAGATTTTACTAGCGTACTGTAATAGTGAATGAACAAAATAATGGTCGACATTGTATAATAAGAGTATAGCTACTTCAAATGCGCTAAAGAGCGGGCAGGTGATTCGGAGTGATGTAACGGACGAGTAGAGAGAATAAGCCGATTATGCTTAAGCGTAGGACTTTAATACATTTTCTTATAACACGGGGATATTAGAGTTTCTTATCTGAGAGTCCCAACCGTAAAGCGTCGCGAGATTTTCTCGCTCGACTTTTAGCTTTTAACTCACCGACCGGCTTATGATTTAACATTACTTTTACGGCGACTAAGTTACTACGTGCAATACATAGCTTTTGGAGTGCTACAGAAATAATTGAGCAAGAGCGGCTAAGTCAAAGGCGAGACAGTTTCGCGTAAATCTTGCTAGCTTAGTAAGATTGTCGGCGCCTAGCGCCTTAGTCGGGCGAAACGCCGATTATCTGTCTGATTAAGTTCGAAAAGTCTATTATGTCCAAGAGCGTAAGAAATGTTAAATTTGAGTTATAAAGATATTATGCAGTTCTTCATTAAATTGAGATTCATTACAGATGGCTAAAAATGCTTGAAAAAGCATCTATACTACAAATTTTGGCGGAGGTGAAAAAATTTTTGCGGGGGAGGGGATGGAAACATAGCTGGGGGTGAAAACCCCCAACCCCCCCCAACATCATGTATGATGACGAACATACATGATTTTGGGTGGGGGTTTAGGACTTCAACCCCACAAAAATTTCCCCCTCTCAAAAATTCGCGATTTATCAAAAGTTTTCAAAATTTTCTTGGAAATTCGCAGAAAAAAGTGCTGTTTTGAATGTTTTAGTTATCTATTTGCTCAAAAGTATCAAATTTTCGGCGCTTCGCGCCAAATACTCACGTTTTAACTATATTTCTTCGAATTTTTTTTTAATTTTTCGCATATTTTTACGTTTTTATGCTCTACAAAGATAGAGCATCGTCAGAAAGGCCGAAAAACGATGTTTTTGACGCGCACCTACCATTTTTGGTCCAAAAAAGGCACTTTGAAATCCCCCAGAATTTCCATGCTGTGCATGTCTGATAACGAGTAAAAGTAAATTCAAGACGAAATTGGTTCAGAATAAATCAATTCTCTCCTTGAACTTTAAATGTGGTATTCATATTAAAATAATAAAATTTGAAATTTTAATTTTAATTCCAAGATACTAGATGATTCTGTGAAAGGACACTAACATTAAATCACTATTAATGAAATGAAAGCATATTCTATATATGTGATAGAAAAATAAAATCAAATTAATTTTTGTATAAGCCTAACCGTCGCCGATTGCAAGGCAAACTGCCGAAAAGCTACTATTTGTGAAATACAATTTTAAAAACATTTAGTGCTTCTGTTTCAAGACTTGTCCTAAAATGTGAATTAGAATGTTGAAACACGGTGAAGCTATTTTTCACTGCCGAGTGCCCATTATGACAGAATCACATAATTTGCATTACAAACTTATCTTTTGGCTCATTCAGAAATTAATTTGACTCGTTTCCGAAAAATTCATGATAATTGGGTCCGGCCGGATACGAGTCCAAAATTTTCAACATTTCGGGTCTGGGTCCGAATCTTTACCTTTAAGATTTTCAGGTCCGGGTTCGGATCCAAGGACTCGATTTACCCGTAATCTGTAGTTATGTAAAAAAAACTAGCCAATTATGTTTTATCTCCCTTTGAACTAATAAGATTGCAAAAAGGCACGAAATTTTCAATTTACTCAAAAAGCGAAACTTTCTGATAAAAATAGCATTAACCTTCATTTTACTAAGAATTAAACAGGTGAACAAGGAGAGAAATTTGAATCCAGGCGATAATTTAGGGCCCGTGAATTGGGGAACACCCCTGCCCATGTAAAAGATACCTGTTGCGTGTCGAAAACATGAAACAGTTTACCTGTAAATAGTACTGTCATCTTTTATGCAGCAATCGTCAAACACCTTATCCTTCCGAGAAACTTCGCAAAACAACCCAAAGTCGTGGAATTTTTGTAGAAGAATTTGCGATTGTATTCTGAAAGCACCAGACAGTTATATAACGGGTGTCACGTAACCTTTTGCTATGGGGTCACAAATACGTCTCAATGTTCTCATTTAAAATGCAATATATTGTTAGAAAGGTAATCAAAAACGGAACTCATTCACACTAAATCTAATTCTATGTAACCACTATCTACCTTAACACATTGTTTTCAAATAATGAGGTTCAATACAGAACAAATCAATAAAAAGATACATTTCTTATCGACATCTTCCAAAAATCATTGCGAATTCCGACTGAGGCGTCTACTAAGAAAATGTCCGCACAAGAATTAAAGCTCGAGTAGAGGTCAATTTTAGACGGTATAGGAACGCCATAATTCAAAACGCCCATCTCAAAACCCGCCAAAATGGAAAGTTTCGACTTTTTTAGTGAATTTTCTTAATTTTCAATCCATCAAAATTTTTCAGGAATTCGGATGCTATCTAAGTGCGATAAAGGCTTTTGTGTTAGCTGAGCAAGGTCGAAATTCATTATTCAAAAATTTTTTTAAACAAAATTAGCAAATTGTCTTGATAAGTCTCGAAAGGAATCCGACATTTTATTCATTTTTGCCGTTTCAAACCTTGTACTTCGTAAGCATTTTTAAAGACAGGTGTTGGTCGTATAGAACTTTTATTAACTGTCGATCGGTTTCGCTTTTAGACGGGCTTTCTACCGATATATTGCATTTTACATTTGAAAGTAGGAGTATGCCTATGACCCTCTAGCAAAAGGTTACGTAACACCATGTATACATGCATTAGCATGCAAGCATACCAGTCCTTGTATATACAATGTGACAAAAGGAAATTACAAAAAAGCCCAAATCTTACCGCCCTGTCCTTCTTACCTATTACTTTTTACTAGCAGCCTTGGATAAAAAGTAAGATATTTCACCCACAACAAATCTTGATTTTACGTGTGAACAAATATTTTGGGGCTCGTAAAAAAACCTTTAAAGCAATCTTCGAACAATATAAAATACTTTTTAGGGCACAAATATAGTAATTTTCCGCCTCTTAATTTTAGTATATTTTTCAGCAGAAGTCGACAACATTTACGAAAAAAGTATTTTGCATCCTCTACCTTTCAAAGTTTTAACGCGGCGACTAGGAACTATTTGACAATTTAGCAGATTCAATCAGTATTGGGCATTGCGTGCAATATGACTTGAGCTGACGGAAAGTTTTTGCATCATTTTTGAGGTCAAAAGCAGTAAAAATGTCAAAAATTTTCCGGCGCTTTGCGATGTACATAATTTTCTTAGCCAAAAAGCGCCAAAAATTGATCAATCTCTGTATTTTTTAGTAATAAAAGTAATATAATGCAGTCAAATTGGACTAGAAATGCTTTAAAATGCTAAATCACCACAAAAAGACGTTTTATAGATAATTTTGACCATTTTGGTCGTTTAAACAAAAACAAAATCGTGAACGTTAAATTCACTGTTTCGGATTTCTGAGATTTTAATCCCCTGCCGGCCCTGACCTTGTGCACCTACGGTTTGGCTGCTGATTGGTAGAAAAACGTATAAAATTGACTTATGGATGTAATTCAAGATAATGTTACACTATATTAGACAACAAGTGGTAATTATATTTAAGATGTAATGCAACGAAAATTGATTCTATTAAAAACTAACAACTTTCTTACGTGAATAAAAGAATTTTATAAATGGAGACCGGAGGGTCGACTGAACAGACAAAAGTCCGCATTTCACGCGCGCTAAGACGCAAAATGAGTTACAAGCACATGATGAGTCAAAATTTATTATTTGTGCGTGAAATAAATCAACCAATCAATCAATAACCAACCAATCAGTGAATAACCAATCACCAACCAACCAATAACCAACCAGTAGCCAACAATCAATCAGCCAACCAATAATCGATCAACCAACAAACCAATCATCCGCTAAGCAAGTCAGTCAATAACCAACAAACCAATAACCAGCCAATCAACTATTCAAGCCAGATACTTTATAAAAGGAAAAGCAACCTTAATGGGCAGGTGATACCGATAGGAAGACCAGTCTTTGTCAAAGAATTAATGCAGGGCTTTTCCGCTAGAGTCATTCGTACGCGTACAAATAAAATGGTTGCACCGTTTGCATAAATTTGCGTCAAGGTCAAATTGCTAATCGTAAAGTACATTCTTAAGAAAATCCCCGTTATTACATATGTAGATATACATCTATTTTTCACCGTTTTCATAATTAATTTGAGAAGAAAGTCATATATTTAATACAAAGATTTCAGCGCGAACCTTCAAATATTTTGGGGTTTCAAAAGAAAAAACCATGTAGAATTAAAATTATAATTCAAATGCGATTTTCATTAATTATTCCTTCGTTCTTACGGTTTTTCGTTTGCACGCCGTGCAGATAAGCGCCCAAAATTGATAAAATTACGCCAATTCGTCTTAAAATTTGACGGTCCAACAGTTTATGCTTGATTTAAAAAATGAGAGGTGCTAACCTCGTTATTTTTCCCGGATCGCTGGTTTTGGCACACAAGTAGCCATGTAGCCAGTCTATTGCCTCACAACCGGTGAACGACCTTTCAAAAGTTCTAAAGCTTTTTCTGTGTGATTTCAATGGCAATTGTGATCGAAACGTCCTTATAATATTGTTCCACTATAAAACAAGAGAATATGCTAAAAAATCGTAATAAGATTGATAACCATCTGAGTCGTTGCGTGTAACTAAGAGGACTTGGGGCGGGAGTTCTTAACAAAAGATCGTCAGTTCTTCCACTTATGACTCTGAAACTTGTTTCCTTATAATAATGTTGTAAATTCAATTTTACTATTTCTGGTTTTTCCGATTTCTGTCATAACATCGTTATTCGCATGAGGGAACAAAAGCAAGACAGTTATCCCCTCGAATAATATTTCTGAACCTTTTAAATTTAAAGAATCACTTTTAAATGTGACTTGTTCCGTAGTTTCAATTTATAACTTCATAATCAAATCAATAAACTTTTTCAAATAAATTATTGTGTTTAGCGGGATTAAAGAGGAAGAAAAAAAATTTATAAAAATTGGAATGAAAAACTTTTCTGTTCCTCAAAAGGCTATCCTAAAGAAAGAAATTTTAAATTCTCGAAGTGCTTTTTACAGGATTAACTGAGTTTGTATATTCTTAGCCTTTTAAACAGCCCATGATTGAGTTAGGCACACAAATGTATAGCATGGGAATCCTCGAGGGCCAGCGCCTAAAATTTTTCAAAAATTGCCCTTTCTGGGCTAAAAAACAATGGATACACGTCCAAAACACTTTTTTTACATTTCAGACAAAGCTCTTTCTTACTAAAACATGAAAAGTTAAAAAAAATTTGGAAAAATTGGAAACAAATTCAAGCAAATTGAACAAAATTTAGACGAAAAATTAGTATGTTGCGGCCGAAAATTTGACACTTCTGAGTCAAAAGTTGGCTAAAACGCTTAAAAGAGCACCTTTTCACTAATTTTTCGGAAAATCGCTATCAGGGAGATGAAAACCCCTCACCAAGATCATGTATGGTCCCAATCAGGCCCGTATCCAGGATCCGGCAAAGGGGGAGGGCGGACCCAACATAAATTGGTCTATATCTCGAAAAATTCGTCAGGGTAGCTCGCAAAAACCGCATTTTTCGACGTTTATCAGCATGCCCTATCCATTAACATAATAAAATTCGAATTTTTTCGAAAAAATATTTTTTCTTACTTAAAAGACTATAAAAAATTTCATTTTTTGGTTGCGCTTCGGCCAAAATGATGAAAAATACCTCACATCCGGAGCGAATCGCCGAAGATTTGAAGCTTTCGGGACTAGGACATGCGATTTTTCCATCTTTCCGTGCATTATCCTACCTTTCAAATTTTTCTCCGGCCAAGGGGTGGGGCGGCAGCCCCCCCGCCCCCCTGAATATGGACCTGGTTACAACTGTCTTTAGCCTTGACTCTGAGGGTATACTAGCTATGACATGAGTAACCAAACTTTTTGACCGCAGCCTTGAAAATAGTATCCGATGTTAAAAAATAAAAAGGTTTGACAAAGATGCCCTTTCTGGTGTTTTGATTATATTTTGTTCTATTTGTTTGAATTTTTTCGATTTTTTTCGAAATGGTTTAACGTTTTTGTGCCCTAGAAAGAAATACCATCGTCAGAAACGCCGAAAAACGATGTTTTTGACGCGTACCTACCATTTCTAGGCCCAAAAAAGGCACTTCAAAATTTCAGCCCCCCCCAGAATTCCCATGCTGCGCATGTATGGTTGTACCCACTCCTGGGCGTGGGGGATTTGAGGGGTATGCACCCCCCTCCGAGAAACCAAAATATCCCCCCGAAATCAAAATACCCCTAGAATTCAATTTTTAAAAATTTTTTTCGTTTTTTTTCGCAATTTTTTAATGCCAATGGATAGTGCTCGATGAAAAACGTCGAAAAATGGTGTTTTTTCGCCATACCAGTTACCACCATATTTAAGGCAATATTTTAACCTTCGAAAAATCTTGCTCCCCCCAGAATTTTCTTGCTGCCCACGTATGGTTGTACCTCTTCACGTCTGGTTGTACTCACACCTGGGCAATGCCCCATATAGGCCCATCACCAGGACGGTCCGGACCAAAAGTTGGACGGGTCGAAGGGGTAACTTGGACGGGGCTATGTTTTGTACAGGGAGAAAATTTTTGGAGATACGAAATGCTAGATACAGTACATCATGATCAGTTTGCAAAACTTCCACAGGGACCATCTTATTACACTGTTCGACACCTTTTTCATGGATGGACCCACTTTAATTCAGTGACTGACCCACTGATTAAGCTGAACGACCCACCTTTTTCAAGCACGGACCCACCTCTTTTCAAGGACAGACCCATCTTTTTCAGTATCTAGGGACCCACCCACCCTTTTGGCTTGAAGTTGGACGGGGCGAACCGTCAGCCATTGCCCAGGTGTGGTTGTACCTCTTGTTCGCTCTAATTTATAAAGAATTCGGGTTTTTTATACATAAGTATATAACCGTTTGGAATAACATACATACCTACCTACCTGATTTTGTAGTTTCTTCCCCTAAACTTGAATAATATATAAATCCAGGTTAAGTGACGTCGACTTACCGAAGTGTTTACAAGAAAAGGCTTGAAAAATTGTCATTATCGTGGACGTGACTCGCTTGTCTCGTTTTGCATTAATAACGTCGCTCGTTTTATCGACAATACATTTTCCTCATCCTTTTTTGCATTCCTTGTAATTGTCATACGTACTTGCAATAAATATTTCCAGTCCCGTTTAAAGCAACATGCATTAGCGAAGATTATAAATCCGTAGATAGATTTCAGTGCTTCTTAAATCCTCCAATACATAGACATAAATCTTCAAAAGTGAATGATTATTACCAATTGCGTCGCTCTGTATTTTTCTTCCATTATTGCTGACAAATAGAATCAGCTGATAATAAATAATCTCCACAACGTCGAACAAATGATTTATGATGCAAACATCACAACTAATTTCAATGCAGTTTGATTTCACTGAAAATTTGGAATTAAATAATTCAACACGTAGCTTAATAAGCTGCAGTAGGTGAACTACCCACTTAACACACAATAAACAATATCACCCGACAGTCAGTGTAATATTATGTATTTGCAGTCAAAAACCAATGGTCTAGACTGCATATGATATCACACACACACACACACACACACACACAGCACAGCAGCACAGCGCGCGCGCACATGCATGCACGCACGCACGCACGCACGTATGTACGCACACAGGCACGTACGCACTACGCACGCACGCACACACACACACAAACACACACACTTATTATCTGCAGTCAAACCCAGATAACTTGACTGCAAATGATATCAGACACATTCTAATATTGTTTGCAATTAAAAACCAGAGGCCTTAGACTGCAAATAATTAGGTACACTGTTACATTATTTGCGGTACTTCTACAGAATAGTAACTGTTATGACATCATCAACAATGGTAATGATGCTACTAATTGCAATAGTCCCATTTTTTATAATGCAATGACATCTGCTATTTAACAGCTGACAATGCGTACATAGCTAATGCCACTAAACTACGCCTAAGCCTAGGGAAAAGTAAAGCATACTATTATTATTTCAACAACATACCTTACTATTCTGTAGACATGCCTTATTTGCAATCAAAGTCGCTGATTTTGGACTGCAAATAATAATAAAACTGTGTCTGGTCTTATTTGCAGTCAGGCCTGTATCCAGGATTTTCTTTCAAGGGGGAACACGACCAAAATTTTTTTGAACATAAGGGGGGCCAAAGGATGGATTGAAGTTTGCAAATTTTGCTAACCGTATACCTTACATAAGGTGAGAATCCTATGGAAACCATCTTTTTAGGGCTTAGGGTCTGGTGTGATGCGCTTGAGCGACACCAGCGGGGTCTGGGACAGAGCCCCGGAAAATTTTTATAAAAAGAGTACTTGTTTTGAGTCATAACGATATGTGGGCAGCACCAAAATTCAGGGGGGTGCAAAATTTTTCAAAGGTCAAAAATGGTTTTAAAAATAGTGTTATGGCGAAGAAAACACCATTTTTCAGCGTTTCTCATCAACTATCCATTGGCATCAAAAAATTGCAAAAAAAACAGAGAAAAATTTCAAAAATTGAATTCTGGGGGGTTCTGGTTTCTGGGGGGGGCATTCAGCCTTCTGAGAGGTGCATACCCACCCCAAACCCCCTATGCCCAGGTGAGGTCGTGACGTTAAAATTTTCACAAAATAAGCCGAATCACGGTTCTGCAGAATTCATCCTTAAATTGGTCATCATAAAAAATTGCTGTCATCCTTGCTTCTTGAACGTCTTTCTGCATAAAACCTATGAAGAACAGAAGACATAAAGATGCAAAATACGCTTTAGGTTGTATAAAGACTAGAAATGGAGTGTTTAAACCACGCGTCTGTGACTAACTAGACTCTAATTATGATTAAAAATTCGGCGCGCAGCGCCGGAAATTCTTTACGATTTTTGGCTTTAAAAGCAGAGTGAGAGTAAAGACAAAAAATCATTCTCACATTTCATTCCGGGGGCACATGCTCCCCTGATTCCCCTGGATACGGGCCTGGTAGGAGTAAAGGAAAAAATCATCTCATATATTTCGTTTCGGGGCACTTGCCCCGTTATCTCCCCTACCCTGGATAAGAGCCTGTTTGCAGTCTAGGCCGCTGGTTTTTGACTTCAAATAAATAACACTGTGCACGATATTATTTGTAGTCTAGGTCGCTGGTCTTTGACTGCAAATAATATTATATTGTGTGCTATAGGCACGGTTTTTTTTTGTACTCGGCAAAGATTTTTCCCGATGTACAAAGACTTTTCGGGACCGTCTTTGTACATGTACAAAGATTTTTGGGAAGACAAAAATTGCAAAAAAGGTCTGAAATTCGAGAAAATTTCGGCGCTTCGCGCCGAAATGAGTAATTGTGTGTTCTATATATCTTTATAATGGCAGAAATTGCATTTCAACAGTAAAAATGTCAAATTTTTCGGCGCTTCGCGCCGTTTTAAGACGATTCTTAGTGATTTTTGCCCTTAGAGACCCAGAAATTAGCTAACACACTACGAAGAGTCGAAGAACTCTGTTTTTACCACACTAAAATCGCTGCTGTACCATATTATAGTACCCAAAATTTGTGTGTACAAAATGTACAAAGATTTTTAGGAAGACAAAAACTGTAAAAAGGTGTAAAATTCCCGAAATTTTCGGCGCTTCGCGCCGAACTGATAAATTATTTGTCCTATATATCTTTAAAATGGCAGAATTTGCATTTAGAATGGAAAAATGTCAACATTTTTCGGCGCTTCGCGCCGTTTTCAGATAATTTTAGTAATTTTTGGCGTCAGAAACCCAGAAATTAGCTAAAATACACTACCAAAGAATAAAGATCGAAAACCCCGTTTTACCGCTCTGAAATCGCTACTGTACTATATTATAGTACACAAAAATTTGCATGTACAAAATGTACAAAGACTTTTGGGGACCATCTTTGTACATGTACAAATGGACCTTGTACAAAAAAAAACACTGGCTATAGGTATCATTTGCAGTTGAACTGCAAATAATTACTGCCACTAACTCGAGCCATTTGTTTTAAAAGCAATTAAAATAGTGTACCTATAACTAGTATTAAAAATCAAAATTCCTTACCTAATTCGTCGATTTCTATATTTTTAGTGTTACAGCGATATATGCATCAAAATGGACTGAAAATTATGAAAAAATGCGGTCCTTATTTACGAGAAAATAAAGCATTTTATAGGCTGTTTAAAAATTTATGTCATTTGACTGGCAAAAAAAAATCGTAAACGCTAAATTTACTGGTTTGGATTTCTGGGATTTGACCCCTCTTGCCGACCTTGACCTTGCGCATCTATCCTTAACGTACGTCCAAATTCAAGGGGAAAAGGGTAAAAATTCAAAAATTTCTGGCGCTTCTTCGTTCTTCGTCTGGAACACTGGCATAGCCAATGAGGATAGGGGGAATTTCCGCCGTGGGGAAAATTTCGACGTGTTGAAGAACTGAGCAATAAGGTTGCATGATGTTAATCTGACGTAAAATCGAAAGTCTTTGACAGTTTCTATCATTCTATTGCAGGAAAACTAAAAAAAATAAGCGCCTCGAGCGCATAATAAGCATTTTTTCCGTTAACAACGTAAAAAAATTCAAAAAAATGAATTTTCCCATTACTTAAATAGTGCAGGACGATGTGAAAAGCCCAAAAACACGTTATTCAATGGCCCCGCCCGTTTTTATGATTTAAGATGGAAAAATTTTTGTTGGATTCTCCTTCCATGGCGAAAATTCTGGCTACGCCTGTGGTCAGGAAACAGAACTTTGAATTAATCTCATAAGAAATTTATTCGACGCAACACCACCACATGCATTCCTGGCCGCTCGTTGGCCGCTAGCTAGGCTACTGGCCTGCTCTGCTCTTGATTGACCATACGAACCGAACTACTCGGTCCAAGCTTCAGCTGTGAAAAACTCAGAACTTGCAAAAAAATCTCAACAATGCCAGTCAAAAGTTGAAAAAAATCTTTTTAATATTCCTTTTAAACATCGAAGCAAGAATTACCTACCGCTTTCATCAGACATTCAGCATCTCGTATCTCGATTTAGATAGGCAGGCAACTACAAGCAATTCAAACAAATTTTATTTATTCAACTCGGCACTGAACTCGTACTATCGAGTATCGAGTCCTTAATTTTTGGGAAAAAACTTGCGTGTTTTGGCCGTTTTTGGTCAAAAGGCATGTAAAGTTGCATAAAACACAAACTCACCTTCAGTGAAAAATCTCGAATTCAGAAAAAATTCATGAAAAAAGTAACTCAAAATAAAGTCAAAGCTGAAATAAAAACTCGCGTTTTGAGAAAAAACTCAAGTGTAGGCAAAACTGGCCGGCAGTGTTGCCAACCTCCGACTCTAGAAAATCTCAAAAAGAAACTCAAAAGTTACAAAAAAATCTCAAAAATGCCAGTCACAACTTTAAATATTCAAACAAAATTTTTTTATAAAAAATTAATTATTTAAACATCGAAGCAAGAATTTTCGCTTTCATCAGACATTCAGCAACTGAATAACAATTCTGGCTGCTAATTTTATTTTCGATGGCTCTAATAATCTCGATTTAGGTAGGCAAGCGATGCAAATAAATGTCGGTTACCTACGAGGGGTGTCCCAGAAGTCCTTAGCTTTTTACAGGGAAATTGATTCTGTCAGGCTATTTTTGGTTAGAATGTACCCTGACATCTTTAAGGAATACTGGCAAAATTTTGTTTCCGTTCGTTTTCTCTTGAAGGAAATATTGGGCTTAGAAAAATAGTAATAAGACAGGGTGTCACAAAATGGTTCTTCATTCCTCACTTTGTTTACAGTAACCGTATACAGATTTTCATTGAACACATTGGTAGCAGGGAGTCTACTGTTCTTCACTGTGGAGCCGTTTTAATTAAGCTCATTCTGATTGGTAGAAAATAGGCAAAATATTGTCTTATTCAACAGTTTTTTTCGACTGCAAAAAAGTTGGCTTTTTGGTTTCACAAAAGTTCCTACAGTTTTCAAACTGTTGATCACAGCTAACTGAATTTTGAAATGATCTGTCCTGAGTGTTTTCTCTATGGAAACCACCATGGCTTTTTAATCGGCTGCTAATATTAACTAATCAAGTGCACCTAACCTCACAAATGTCGCTGAAAATGGGTTGTTTTGATTCTGGAAACCCTGTTCCATACAGAGATGGCGTTTCTATGTGGAATGCCGTTTGAAACGAAGACCATTGACCAGGCTACCTTTTTGTATGTTAGTATTCATGCCGATCTTTTTTTGAAATTTTGACATCAAAACGAAGAGTGTTGTTTCCACTAAATTCAATTACTCAAAAATTGGGGGTGAAATAAGTCGCTGAAAATTCATCAAAAATCTAAATAATTAATAGAATATATGGCGAAATTGACTGAAATTTTGCAACTTTTGCTAAAATAAGCAAAATAATATTCTGACAAAAAACGACAAACAATGGTCCATTTTTGCAGAAAAACCTAAGGACTTATGGGACACCCCTCGTAACTCGGCACTGAGCTCGAGATATCGAGTCCTCGATTTTAGGAAAAAACATGCGTTTTTGGCCGTTTTCAGGTGTTTCTTTTGGTCGTTTTCGGTCAAAAAACATCTAAAATTGCATGGAACAAAAACCCATTTTCAGTGAAAAATCTGAAATTCAGAGGAAAAATTTCAAAAACTCACGAAAAAACGCAACTCAGGAAAATCTCAAAACTAAAATAAAAACTCGCAGTTTGCAACATTGCTGGCCGTCCACTCCACGCTCGCCCTGTGCCGATTAAATCGTACAGTAATAATTATTAAGTTCAAAAAACAACTCCTTGCTACTAACGTATATACATGGAAATTATTTTAATAGAAAAGTTTTGTTTTCTGAAATTTTCTGCATATGAATGAAATTTTCTGCATATGAATAACAATCGATTCGGTGACTGATAGAGTCTCTTTTATAACTCCGGATGTTTGGATGTTTTTATAATACTGACAATCAAAAACAAGAAAATTTAATTTAATCAGCGGGCTCACCCCTCGCGCGAATAGGTTAACCGAGTATTCCCAGACGATGGACTATTTTCTACGGGATCACCACACCATCTAACTCGAACATGTGCAAAAATCATTTCCTTTATCTAGCTTTTTTCATTTTTATTTCTGCAGCGAATTCTGTGAAAGCCGATCTAATTGGATTTTTAGGGTCAGGAATACTATCGAGGCATATGTACATACATATATGTATGTTGTTGTATGTACAGTGGTCACCTAAGATTTCACAGAGCCTGTTAAAGGCAGGCATATTTCAGAGATACGTAGACTGTCTGAACTCTGTAAGTCAAATCGGAATATAATCTATCTCACAAAACCTTGTACATGAAAATCAATTCTCAGCGTTCAAGCAAGGGGCTACAAAAGGGTTTTTGGGCAGCCTACAGTAATACAATTTTGCTTAGTAAAATTTCATATGTCCGTCAATTGTTATACAAAGTTTCGAGATTATTACTGCAGTTTAAACCGCTGTTGTAATCGTATACAGTTATTCGAAAATTGTGATCCATACACGCTTTCGTGAAATAGACTATAGTTTGCAAAGGCATAGAAAAGTCTATCTCTGAAATATGCCTTTAACATAAAAAGTTGCAAGTAGTCAAATCAGATGAGCGACACCCTCATCTGATTCGACTTGATTAAATTTTATTCTGGGGCTTTTTCAAGCCCTGCTAGTATTCCCGACCTAAAATTGCATTATGTAGATTGGCTTTCAGGAAATCACTACCGGAGAGAATGCCAATGCTGGATATAACGAATTGCTTAGAAGCAGTGAAAGTTTGATCAACATACGTATTTCCGTTAAAACTTGGAATTTGTTTTGTATTAAATAGTACATCTTGGTTTTTAACCATTTTTTAAGAAGTCCGTGCGGATAACTATAGTCTGTTTCCGCGCATGAATTCTAAGAATTTTCGTCGACAGGCCGAGGGTTACATTTATTTATCAGATCAATGCTATGATCGCAATCTGTCAGTTCAATATCCGATCATATCGTTTTTCTTTCCTTACTTGCGCTTGTAAAATTTGATTTATGACTTGCATCTTATAATAATTTTATTTTTATTTTTTATAATTTTATAAATTTTTAAAAATTGTCCCAATTTTTTAGACTTGATATCAATTCCAAAATACAAAAGTGCACTTGAGATCGAAATTCTAGAAAAATTGTGGAGGAGAAATTGAATAAAAGGTTTCAAGATGAACTACATTCCGATTTCCGACCAGAAACTATAACATTTACATTTTACGCGGTATAAATATCTTAATTCGCTATAAATATTTAACTTCACTGCTTTCCTCCTAGCCACATAATTAATGATCAGCTTACGTACAAAGCTCGAATCGATCGATCGAAAAAAGTCATAGTATAAAGCCTTACCTTGGATACCATGTCTTGTATCGTTTCTTGCAGTTTGCTCCTTGCATACGCATTTGCTCAGTTTAGTAGGAATACAACTATTCATGAATATATTTTTAAATGGCCCATAACTTAATGAAACTTTTTACAGTGTCATAGGATGAAAATAATGTTCCTCAACGATATTGTCGGAAATACTTTTTTGCAGATTTATCTTAAATTTCCTAAAGGTAGTGGCGTTGCTGTAGGAAGATAGGACTAGTCTCATCAAATTTTGGAAGTAAAAGCATCCTTTAAAGGGTCTCCCAAAGGGAAAAATGGAAAATTCTTAAAACGCTCATCTGAAAGACCGCTTTAATAGAGTTTTGCACACTTTTGAACTAATAAGTTTTAAATTTTTGGGCGCTTCGAACCTATACATATCTATTAACTTACAGAATATTTTTTCAAATATGATTCAAGTGAAGTTGAATTTTTTAAATTCCACTGCTTAGATTTCGCTGTGAAAAGCTCAAAAACACCATGATTTTTCCTATCTATGAGAAATTGTTGAGATATTGACTTCAAATTTTTCGTCCCCCCAACAAATTTAGAAGGCCAGCTAAGTCAAGACATGCACGTAAGGAGGGGGGTTTTGGGAGGTCTAGACCATAGGTAGGCGGCACCAAAGCTCTGGGGTGCAAGATTTTTTGAAAGGTCAAAAAATTGCCTTAAAATGATAGTATGGCGAAAAAACACCAATTTTAGACGTTTTTCATCGAGCGCTACCCATTGGCATCAAAAAATTGCGAAAAAAAACAACAAAAAGTTTCAAACTTTGAATTCTGGGGGGGATATTTTGGTTTCTGTGGGTGGGGTATTTTGGTTTCTGGGGGTTGCATACCCCTAAAACCCTCCCACGCCCAGGTATAGTCTAGACTCCCAGAATGAAAAAAATGGGAAATTTTTCGGGGAAAATGAGGCAAAAATTAAGGCCAAAAACGGATGAAAATTGTATATTTCCTTCAAAAGTACTTCAAATTGACCAAAAACTGTTTAATAACGTAGTTTAACGCCATTTTAGCGCTTATACCAGTCTTTAAGGTCATTTTGACCCATGAAAGACTCAATTTTGACCCCCTCCCCAGATCAGTCATGCTGTGCACCTATGGCTACGCCTCTACCTAAAGGAATTGCAAAGCTGATTGCAGCGGTGGAATTCAGTTCATATGGATCCTGCTGTAAGTTACTATTTCGTTATTTGTTCTTCGCTTTATCTTCCTTGCTTTTTATACAGAGAAAGAATCGTAATAAACTTGAACGACGGGTGAAAGATCTAAATGGAATTCTGATAGTGCGACCGATCTCGTCATTTGATAAAGAAAAAATTTCTTCAAGTAAGTTAATAAATTCAGAACCACGTGGTGATTTCAAATCCGGTTGTAGCGAATTATTTTATGCGTGGCAAATCATTATTTTCTGAAGAATTTGTTAACAAATTGTACAAAGGGGATCAAAAACGAATCGTCTACCGAACCCGTTAACCTCGTAACGACGAAAGCAAATGGTATCTTTGATAAAAAGTCATTATCTCTGCATTGATAATATTTGTTGACTTGTAACTTGGGAACTTTATGGCAGTTGAGTGCAATTCCCTTTATTCTAAAACCCTTTCATCCGGCCATCACTTATAGTCTGTTTCAAAAGTTTGGACATGAAGTTATAGAATTTTTTCTAAAGTAAGCCGACGGATTACGATAATTATATATCAAAGCAATGCTATAATCGCAATATGTCGGCTTATTGTCGGACATGAGTAAATTTCTGTGTAATCGAGCTTTAATGAAAAAATGCACGCTTTGGCAATTCCTTTGCAAAGTAAAAAACTTTTATTTTCAACGCAGTAAGCCGTAGTAGAAATGTACTGTACCTTCATGTTCTGCATAGACTAAGCTAATCAATACAAAATTGAATACGAATAAGCAAATGATTTCAACTTCATATTAAACAAATCGCTTTGAATTATCTTTTTTTTCTGTTGAAGACTTAAAATATTGTAAAGATAGCTTATTTCATGCAGCACTGCTGCAAAATGCTGAAAAAACGACTTAAGTTAGTGTAACCAACAGCAGCTTAACCAGCTTAATTGAAACTTCACGTGGTGAGTGGGGTTTGGAGTATAACCCCGGAATGGAAAAATGGGAAATTTTGTGGGGAAAACGAGGCAAAATAGGTCAAAAACGATGAAAATCTCAAATTGTCTTAAAAAGTGCTTCAAATTAAACAGGAACTGAATAATAACGTAGTTTTTATGCTATTTTAGCGTTTATACCAGTTTTCGAGGTCGTTTTGGCCCAAAAAAGTTCAATTTTTCACCCCGAGACCAGCCGACTGACCCTCCCCCTAGATCGGCCACGCTGTGCATCTGTGTTGCTGGTTGACCCCTCCTTGCCGCTGATCTGCCCATAAATTTAGTGATCTTTTGCTTCACAATAGAATAATTTTTTCGCGACGCTTCACGCCGCTATTTTTATCATATTTCTAAATTTATTTGAGTTATTCGAAAATTTTCTTATTTTTCATGTTTCAGAAAGATAGCATATTCAGCAGTATCAAAAAATAATGTTTCTATTTACGCTCCAATCCTTTCTATTTTTTAAAATTTTTTTAGGATTGACTCACCACAGAATTACCACTCGTACAATATGCTATGAGACATGTACATACATTGTATGTATATGCACATACGTATCTATATTTGAAGTTGTATTCTTTTCAGAAGCTGATCGATCTTCAGCGCTTTCTAAGCAAAGCAGGTAGAATAATATTTGATATTTTCACGTCCTGCGATTTCTTCAATCGAATTTCTTTTAGTTCAGCTCCAGTCAAGAATCTACCTAAACTTATTCCAGTAAATTCATCACGGGATATTGCGGCGGATTTAGAAAGGCAAGGCAGTTCAATTGGAACATACGCAGCTTTATGTAATCAAACAGATACCTACAAGATTAGGGGGACAAATTAGTCAAATATGGGGTCCAAAAATTTTTAAGCTCAAAAATTTATGAAAATCAACTTTTTTCTCTTCCAAAGAGTCGCAAGGAATAGAAAACTGATTTCACTTTCACTCTTTGTTCGTGAATTTTCCACATTTGTCAATCACATTGAGCTATAATTTACGCATGAGTGACGTTTTCTAATCACTTCTACTTCATCGTAATTGATTTAAAATCGTTTCTGGAACAGAAGCAAACGCGTTTGGATTTGCAGTCTAAATACAAAGGATGGATATAAACATTGTTATGCTGATATTCTGAAAATTCAAGCGATAAAATAGTTGTATCATGATACATCTTGATTTCGGCGTGGCGTCTACCATACGCCGGTTCTCCGAATTTCTTGCGGTCGAAAAAAGTCTATAGCGCAGGGAGAAAACTCGTCAGGTATCTGTAAAATTTTGGAGTGGAAAAGATGAAAAAGAATCAAAGCGTTATTTTAGTAATTGTCCTTGAAGATTGGAAATTCATCGCCGTTCCATGCATATTGAATGTCAAAAACTATTTGAAATGCGCCGTCCTGTGAATACTATAAAAGCTAATGTTTTATTAGCAAGTTCATAAAATGTGGAACAGACTTTAGAAAAAATTATGTCATACCGTACGGTATTAACTATTTGATGCAAAGAAACGATCGTAGATCAGGCTTCTTCTTTTCTTCTGAATGGCCGGGAAAACCGAAAAATGAGCAGTTGCCAGAACTAAATCGTTCGAAAAACGGTGTCGTTAGACATATTATTTATTTTTTATTATTGTTATTACATATTATTTATTAGACACTCTTCGCATATAAACCGCCGAAAGTTGCTCGAATATTGTTAAAACTTCACTTTTAGAAATACACTTAAAGGCTCAGATTTGGCTTACTCGTGATAAAATTCAATTATAATCTTGTCCTTGCTATCTTAATACTCGTTCAATTCTGCAACAGTCTGATAAGGATGTAAAAATTAATAAATTTAACACGTGATTTCGGAAAAATGTAAAAAATTGCCTTATGAGAGATCTGTTTCGCATTATTACAATTAAATTTACAGAGGTGGTACTGCATCACTGAGCAGCAGCGGTTACCAATCGCACAAAATTAGTCGGAAGTTTATTAGTCCGGAAAGAATACGAGCTGTAGTCGATCGCTTATATTACGGAAGCCCTAAGAAGCAGACGACGCACAGATTGGCTGACTGTTGCTTTTTAAATGACTACACCAAATACAAGAGTAAAATATATCTTTAAATGATATTTTGCCTTAGTATATAAAGTTCTGAAAGAAAAGTAATTTTTGCATACCTTCAAAGTTCGAGAAGTTAAAAATTGATTACACAAGCGACTAAATTTTAGGACGCCTTGTTTAACTCTATTATTAATTAAAAACATGAAGAAATTAGCAAAAATTTATTTGAGAATTCAGTTTTAGTACTGTTCACGTAATCGCCTTTATTTCTTCTATTTTTCTTCATTTTTTCCCTTATTTCCTTTATATTCGAAGTCCATAGACCACTGTCAATAGGCGTCAACCGCATCGTCAGTACTTCCTATCGTCGTTGACAATGTTGTCATGGTCACAAAACCTTATATTCGCCGACGATGGTCGTCTAATAATGCCAAAAGCGTTCATGATAATCATTCAGTGAATTCCGCAGAATGTTCTACGAAAATAGGCTCCACGCCTGAGTTTTCAAGCAAGAGGTGCGTCATCACAAATTACTTAAAAAGTTTTCGCACTGACATAATTTCAATTTTTTCTAACCGCTGATTTTGAGTTATACCTCAAATGGTTATAAATGGTTTCATTTCAAGATTGCAATATCACAAAATATGACGGCTAATACTTACTTTAAATTAGTGAGCTCAATAAATTATTGATGTTTCTGTTCATTTAAATTTTTGGACCAAATCAGCCATTTCCTCAAGCTCTCGATTAATTTTAAGTTGCAAGAAAGACAGAGATGACGAATCGGCAGGAATTTCGAATGCCGATGCTTTGAGAGAACGACTAATTATGCAAAGCGAATGCCTGAGGCATTATCTGAATGCAAAGCTAAAACAGCTGAAGATACGTCATGAATTAGGTGAGCTCGAGCACCGTCATCCTAAGAAGTCAAAAGCTCCTGACTCACGACACATGTTTTAATGCAACTTTCACTAAATTTCATCATTTTTTACTGAATAATTTTTTTCTAAAAAGCTGTATTGTAGACAGGTTCTGTTAGTATATACACTTTATTCCGGCAATTATGTAGGTACGCTGTTTATAAACCAGAATAGAGCAATTTTGTTTCGCGCCACATTTGCGCATCGAAAAAGTGCAAAAAAAGGATGTCAGCTAGACGCACTTTATGCAACTTTAATTTGGTTTTATTTGCATTACGGAGCACTGAGTGACACGTTTCGGGCAACAGTAGATCAGTCTTTGTGCACAGTAGAGTTGAGCGTGTGCTTATAAACGAACATGATCAGAGAAGGCGTGAAAGTTGTATCAAAATAAGAAATCAAATTTAACTTTTTGTCAGAACATTAGGGTAAGAATCTAGTCTACATTACTTCAATAATCATTATTATTGCAGATCTGAAGAAACTACAAATGAATGAACACAAGAAGGGTTTAAAATGGGAAAATCAGAATGAACGTTCATATCCTAAACAAAGAGTGATCAAACATTTACCAAAACAATCAAGAAATAATGGCACGAAGGATGAGTTTCAAAGAAGCACTAATGTTAAATCACCTCACAGCTCAAGTTTTGAAGCAGGAACGTTAGCATATGGCGTAGTGGAGCATCAACAATGTGACGAACGAAATGAACCACTTTTAGACAATAACGAGGATCCTAAGCGTGAAGGTATAAAAATAGTCATCGAAACTGATGGTCTGTTTCATTTAACTTTCCGGTCTTTTGAATTTTTCTGCAAAGAATCAGGCTACAAAAGTGGTTTAACATTTTGATACATTAATGGGGCTTAAGAATGGTTTTAGTTCTCCATATGACTCGCTGTACTATAGAATATCATAGTTACCATATTAGTTTAAACCACTTTTGTTGTCACTTTAAGTATTTTCAAAAACCTTAAAGTCAAATTAAACGGACTCGACTTTTTCTGAGCGCAAGTATTTTGACTCTAATGCAATTTAGGTACCTATTTAAATGCCTACATTATGGAAGTTAGTTACGTAATTCCCATCAGCGAAGCTTTCTATAAGTTGTATACATAGGTGGGTAGCATCCTAATTCTGGGGGAGGTGCAAGATTTTTCAAAAGTCAAGAAATGGTCTTAAAAATGATCGTATGACGAAAAAGCACCATTTTTAAACGTTTCTTATCGAGCACTATCTATGGTCATAAATAAATTGCGAAAAAACGAGAAATTTCTAAAATTAAATTCTGGCGGGTATTTTGTTTCTCGGGGTTATTCGGCTTTCTGGGGGGTGCATACCCCCGAATCCCCCCACGCCCACGTGTGCTTGTATAGATCCTCGGAAAAGCGGACCCCAATTTTATCTATTCGTAAATGTAAAAATAAATAGTAAAAAGTGAGTATCATGTTTTTTACCATCTGATCCTCATGTTAGAGACGTTGATACTTTGTTCCATCTACGACCTTAAAGATCGGAATAAAAGGGAAAAGTCATTACTCTATTACCATTCAGCTATCTTCACGGACCAAAGCGATGGAAGATGAGTGGATGAGGCAAATTTGGGTGTCCTATTCGTCAAAAAATTTGGAAAAAAGATCAACAAATTGACTTTTAAAACGAGCAAAAACTGATTGTCGCGAGCATACGTGTTTTTGGGGAGAGGGTTTGCCAGAAAGCCTACTGAACCCGTGTAAAATACTGCTGACCTCCGCGTAATTTCCGATCTTCTAAAACCATTAAAAAATATGATATAATAAAATGTGATGATACATTTTTGATCATACGTATGTATTTCATTCAATCCTAAATTCTTTTACAAGGTTTCTTTTGCTTTTTATGTTCTAGAAAGAGCATCGTCAGAAGCGTCAAAAATTGTGTATCGACGCATGCACAGTATGCATGGGCAGCAACTAAATTCAGGGGGTCTGTGGAGCAAAATCGCAGAAAAAATCACAAAAACCCTAATTCTGGCGTCTACCGAATTCGGGGGAGTCGGATTTTAGGGAATCCACTCCACCCCTTGAAGCCCCCACGACCCTGTGTGGACACAACTCATTATATTAAAACCCAAAAAAAGCATTATAGAAAAGCATTTTGTCGCTGACGCCTATAATTACTTGGTGAGATTTTTTATTTTTCTTCCTTACTCATCTAACTGCTCAAATTCTAGAATGATTTTCCGTGATATATCTATTTTAAATATTATAAAACTTGCCTTTTTAAGAAAGTTGTCTGCTTTTCCCGTTCAATGCTTTAAATAATGTTCAGTCAGAAGGAGACGAGTGTAACCTTGAAAAGAGACACCTTATTCCACCAGGTCATGCATTCAGTGCTGTCGATCGTCAACACGGAACTGATAATGAATCGTATCAGGACAGCATGTCGCTTTGCTCAAAGCCTAATCCTGATTGTTGCATGGATGAGACGATTAGATCTGACTTGCATACTCTCAAAAAGAATAATAGCGAGACTGACATGATAACCTTTGAGCAACTTTTTGAACCGCATCAGCCTGAGCTTCTTATCCATAATGAGCGACTAACTGACAATATTGGTGACAAATCGACAAATAGTCATCTAATGGTACTAGAATCGTTTGATAATCGTGGAAAATCAAAGGATAATAGCATAACTGAAAATAATACGAGTATTCTTATACCTCCGCCGATAACGACTGAAGATATATCACGTCATCGACGCTTTGGTCAAGAAGGTATGCAATTGTTATTCAGTCATGTCACAGCGTATGCCTCAAATTAGTGAGGAATCACTTCAAGTGATTAGCGTAAAAACTATCTAGTTTTATTTAAGAAAAGTAATAGTGTTTTAAATAAGATTTATAAGCTGATTTTGGACACGCACCCCGATCTCAGACGAAATTTCCAAATCACAGTCTTCAATTAATTCTGTTAATTTTACTGCTAAGCAGAAAATTTGCGTAAAAAGACGTAATTCGATAAAGTGTCAAGATATAAGGCAGTCACTAAATCCAACAATATAAATTAAACTTCTAAACAGTGCAAGTGATGGATGTAATTCACTAGCTAGCAGAAATAAATTCCGGGGGACCTAATTAATAATCTGGAAAACTAAAGTTATGATTTTCATGGCAGCCAATTTTAGGGTTTCTGAATTATTTATGAAAATTCGACACTTGAATCTTTCACAATAAAGGATCGGTAGCAAAGGACGATGTTGTGGTATTTTGGAGATCAATGAGATCAATGGCAAGAATGCTTTTGTCAAGATGTCAATGAGAGTATAATTGTGAATTGTTACAGAATCCTGAAGACGTATTTATAAATTGACATAATGTACATTAGTCTATGAGATTTTAATCGGGCTTCAAAGTAAGTTTCCGTACCTGAAATTTACTTCAGTATAATCGCCTGTATTGAATGTAATGCTACCAATTTTGATAGTCAAATACCTCACGGTTGCACGGTGAGGTCAGAAAATGGACAGATTTATCATGCTATCGATCGCCGGGGTTCTCTGGACTCCCCAGAATCCGGCGGACCCCCCAGAAAAAACAATAGATCCCAGAATTGAGTGTTAAATGCTACTTTAAGCAATTTTTCTCCATCATCCCTCACCCAGAATTAGACTGCTGTCCATTTACTGTGATAGTATGCTCCTAAAAGTGTTTCAGGCCGTTTTACTGATATTGTGCAATTTTAAAAAACTAATAAAAACGTCTATAATAAGAAGATAAATCTAGCGCTTTTACCGATTGTTATCAGTTCGGTACTTTGTTAGTATGAAGCTTTAATTATATCAACTTAGTTGAAAGCTTATACTCTCTATCGCATTTATGAAAATGCTCAATATACTGAATGGAAGACACATTTCGGTACAAACATAGCAATGGATCAGATTACATCAGAAGAGACTGTAAATCTTACAATGCATCACGATAGTGCAAAAGACATCGAAACGGCCGAGGAACTAAAGGAAAGAGATTCGCTCCTCGGAATCCTGAATTTGGTTACGGATGTCGACCCACAAAAACGACGTGAAGGCGATTATTTGGATTTTGGTTTTACGTGTCAAAAAAATAACAAGGTAAGACAGGGAGGGTTACAAATTTTGTACAGGGTAAACCCTAAATTGTACTAACAAAGAGAATGTTCTGAAAGCAATAAATGCGTATTTTAGCATTCTGCGATATCCGTAATTAGAATAATTATTCATGCAGAGATCTTTTCGAATAAAAACATAAAAAATTTGCGTGATTTCTTCGAAAATTCGTAAATATGTACATCATTTGCGTGCAAAAGTCTAGAAGGCATTAATCACAATAATTTATATTGAAAATTGATAATTAATTCCTAATCACTATTAATAGATAATAATCGAGCGTTGATAATAATTTATGCGATAAAATAACACTTTAAAATTGGAATATAATATGTCTAAAATAATAATGTATGCATCTTAATGTGGAATACGCAATAATGTGATATATGATCTTCAATAATGATAAGTATTAATTATTAACTGATAATGATAATTTTAAGTAATATGTGAATCAGTTCGATTTAAAATCAAAATACAATTTTCAAATCGTTGAGTTTCTTAAATTTTCTACCTTTTCAATTATCCCATTAGTCTTCACATAAGTTTGGGCATTAATTTTAAGAATTTTTAACGACAGTTAACCGAAGACTACGATAATGTGATATTCGAATAATGCAGCAATCGCAATCTGTCAGCCTATTTCCGATGATGGTTTTTTAAATGTTACACCCAAACTTGTATGTAGCGGACTATAGTCCTTTCGAGCTAACATATAATTTTTCAGGGTACCTACGCCTTTATTCGTCTATTTACCTCAAATCTCTGTGGAAGAGGTACTCATAGACTTCGAAGAAAAAAATTAAAGCCGATAATGCATTTCATTTCCGACAACTGATTCTTCAAAAAATTACAAATATAAAGCTGTTTTAAATTTCTTAAGAATTTAGGGCTGGGCTGCTCCCATCAGACACTTCTCAGCTCTAGGTTAGCTAAAATGGCGTAGATACGAGCTGAGGCAGACGATAATACTCGTCTTAATTATGATGCAATCATAGTCGTCTTAATTATGATGCAATCATAGTCGTCTTAATTATGATGCAATCATAGTGATCTGTTAGATGATTGTAGCTAAAAAAGTTGATGTTGCTATGACTTATTTAGAACAGATTATAAAGTAGCTCTATGATGCCGTAAATTTCGGTCGTGTCCCAAACCTCCCAACATTCCCACTGTTCCTACACTCCCACCGTCCCAACATTCCCACCACGAAGTCCCAACATTTTCACTGCAAGTTCCAGCATTCCCACCATCCCAACATGCTCACCGTCCCAACATTCCCACCGTCCCAACATTCCAACCGCGTGTCCCAACATTCCCAACGCGAATCCCAACATCCACACCGTCCCAACATTTCCACCGTATCCTACCATTCCAACATTCCCAACGCGAGTCACAACAATCCCACCATCCCAATATTCCTACCGTCCCAACACTCCCGCCGTCCTAACATTCCCAGTGCAAGTAGCAACATTGTCACCGAACAGGAAAAACCGTGCTACAGTGCTTTTACTCGTAAATTATATGCACACGTAATGTATTATTTATGAACATGGGCAGCAAATGCAATCTGAGAAAGGATCTGATGGGGCAAAAATGGAAAAAATGCCGCAAATACGATCTGGATATCTGTTAAATTCTAGGGAGTGTGCATTTTAAGGGGTCTAATGGCCCGCTAATCAACTTACGTTGTGTGAGAATGTTGGGACGGTGGCAATATTGGAACTAGCGGTGAAAAGGTTGAGACGATGGGAATCTTGGGACGATGGCAATGCTGGAACGGTGGCAAAGTTTAGACTTGCGGTGGGAATGTTGAGACTCGCGGTGGAAAGATCAGGAAGATGGGCATGTTGGGACCATAGATGCACAACATGGCCGGTCTGAAGGAGGGTCAACAATTCAGCTTTCCTTGAGCTAAAATGACGCTAAAGACTGATAAAAATTCTAAAATAGCGCAAAAACTGCGTTCATCGATAGTTTTCAGTCAATTTAAAGCATTTTTGGAGAAATTTTGGGATCTTTGCCCATTTTTATCCTTTATTTTATCTCTTTTCCATAAGAAAATTATTTATTCCATTCTAGGGTAGACCCATAAAACCTCCTCCTCTTCCTATGTGTGCATGTCTGGTTGGGGTGACTCACGGTGGGAATACTAGGACGGTGGGACTGTGGGAATGTTGATACGATGGGAATGTTGGGACTCGAGGTGGGAATGTTGGGACCCGCAGTGGAAATGTTGGGACGGTAGGAATGTAGGGAGAGTGAGAATGATGGTACGGTGGGAATGTTGGGACCCGCGGTGGAAATGTTAGGACGGTGGGATTGTTGAGACGGTGAGAATGTTTGGACTAAACACAAATTTCAACCTCTTCTTTATTATAAATTGTATCATTTTCAATCAGAGATCGTACTGTGTTTGGATCGGTGTCATCGAATCCATATAATAAAATTGAGTTATATGTACTTTTAAGTTTTGATGCTAGAAACTATAAACAGATGAATCGGGCTACAAGCAGCATTTCAGAATATAAAAGAATTATGTTCTCTAAATCAGTAGGAAACTTTTTCCGCTCCCTATAAAGGTGCAAGATTTTTCAAAGGTCAAAAAATGGTCTTACAAATGGTGGTATGGTGAAAAAAACCAACTTTTCAACCTTCCTCATCGAGCACTATCCATTGGCATCAATAAAATTGCGAAAAAAACATCAAAAATTTCAAAAAATTGAATTCTGGGGGTATTTTAGTTTTTCGAATTTCTGGGGGTTGCATACCCCAAACCCCGCACGCCCACGTGTGGCTGCTACCAATCCAGCATCTTATAAACAACTGTTTGTTTAATCTATCACATTTCCAGTGTATTGTTTTTAGTCTTGTTTTTATCTTTACAGACATTTTTCCTTTACATTTTATTTACTTATTTTTTATTTATTTCAGTTTTTACTTCATACTTTACACTAACAAAAGTTTTTGCTTTGTTTCTATTTTTACATAAGATTTTATACTTTTGGTCAGGTTCAGAACACCTTGAACCATATTGTAATCGTCTAAACTCTGCTGAAAGGGCATTAGTTAAATGTGTCAACAAGTTGGACGCACACGTTGACGTGGGGTTCACACTCCCCGGAATCCAAAATACCCCCGTAGATTACGGTTTCCTATCAGAAATGAATTTTTGAATTTTTCGTTTTTTGGCCCCAACCAAGGCCACAGAATCCGGTCGCTGCCCATGTATGGTTTAGACGCATTAGTATGCCGTTCGTATATGATATATATGATAACATGATTTGAATCTGACAGATTTCCTGATTCGTATCCTAAAAGTTGCATACTGTGATAAAAATTGATATGTCGCCTTTACTTTTCACTTTTACACGTACTTTTCGCCGACAACAGAGTAGGTACGCTTTTTATATTTTTAGGTGGACTCCAGTCGTGCTACAGAAGGTTTTATTCTCACATCGCTAAATAAGAAAAAATCCGATTATGAATCAGAATCTGTAAAATCGACAAACCCATCTGATAGACAGACTGTGCAATCGAATAGTGAATTTCGAGGTTCAAACGTTCAGTTACAGAACATTCTTCTCGATGAATATGCATTAGAAGAAATAGGCCCTAAAACTCGTGATTCGTTTGGATGGAAAGAAAGAAAAAATGACGAAAATGCTATCGAGTCACATTTTGAAAAAGATGACGTCAACAAAATTTCTGCCAATCTTATGGATATTGAAGTAAGAACAAGTAAAATAAGTTAAGAGCAACAGACGGTACGCGAGAATTTATTTAATCTAGAACAATTATAAATCAAAGTTTTGCAGGTACGCGTAATATACGTCACAGACGCGAAGCTGTCCTTCTAAATTTACGGGGACGAAAATTTTGAAGTCGGATATCTCAACAACTAATTTGTAGATGGGAAAAATAATGGTTTTTTAGCATTTAGCAGCGAGATCTATGCACGAAAAAATGAAAAAGTTTTGAAAACTTAATGCAAGTTGATTTTTATTATATTAAAAAAATATGTTGTACATAAAGAAATAGACGCGAAGCGCCCGGAAATTTGGCACTTCTGTGAGCTAAAATCTATTCAAACGGACTTTCAGATGTGCTTTCAAAATTTTACTTTTTTCCCTTCGGGGACCATTGTAAAAATACTCGTAGGTACATCAAAATTTGGGGGACTAGTTCTCCTTAGCCCCACAGCTGCGCCATTGATGCGTTAGTAGGTATTTGCTCAATTTCAGATGGATTCATGGCTTCTATTTTTGCATTAGAAGCAATATATTAAATAGAAAGATTTAATCTAATAATCTGAAGCAAATTCTTCGTCCTTTATTGACCAGGCTTAATGCTTTTCTTAATAATAACTAGTGAAAATAATTCGCTGCAAATGCATTGCACACGTTTGGAAGTTTATAGCTATTAAACTAAAACTTATAAAAATGTTTTAAACGTCTTTTAGCAAATAGCATAGAAAGGAATCAAGAGATTAAAGAGAAATGACACTTCTCATTAAAGATTAAGAAAAGCCCAAGGAAATAAAAAAACTTTGAATTAGTATATGCATGTGCTCTAAGGGGCAATATGTACGTACGTGCATATCCTCCTATTTATTCCTATCAGGAAAATTCATAAAATTTACTAAAATACGGTAGAAGACACCATGCGTGTTTTAGGGCCTCCAGAATGCCTACTGACCCCCCTCCGCAAAATAGCCGCGAGCAACACCTTCAGAATTGTTGGCTTTTCTGTAAATATTCTACAAAGTGTGGTTTTTAAGCGTTTTTAGCTTAGTTTTGGCTCAAAAGTCTAAAATTTTTTGCACTTCACACCATACGCATTTTCTTACTATATTTTGTTCAATTGTTTCGATTTTTTTCGAAATTTTTTGTTTTATATTCTAGAAAGAAGGAACATCGTCTGAAACGTCTAAAAACAGTGTTTTTGATGTGTACCCCTCGTTTTTAGTCCAAAAAATAGTTAACTCCACCGAGAAAACAAAATAATCCTTCTTAAAAACCAAAATACCCCCTCCAGAAATCAATTTTTGAAAATTTTTCTTGTTTTTTCAGCAATTTTTTGTGCCAATGGATAGTGCTCGATGTGAAACGTTGAAAAATGGTGTTTTTCGCAATGCCACCATTTTTAAGGCCATTTTTTACCTCTGTATGATCTTCCACCCCCAGAATTATGGTGCCGCCCACCTATGCCCCCACCCCTAGGATTTCCATGCTGTATGTGTAAGGTAGACAACCAGAATTGAATTTTGTAGTACCTCTGCAATTTTTCCATTTTTGATAGTTTGGTCGCTGTCTATGTATTGTGGTGGTCATACATGATCTTGGGGAAGGGGTTTAGAGGGGTTTTAGCCCCCAGCAAAATTTTCACCCCCCTACCGCAGAAATCCCCCTCTAGAATTCGCGATTTTTGAAACTTCCCAAAAAAATTGTGCAAAAGGTACTTTTGAGCGTTTAAGCGATCTATTTGCTCAAAAGTGATAATTTTTTGGGCGCTTCGCACCTTATACTCATGTTTTGACTATATTTTATTAAATTTATTCGAATTTTTTTCAATTTTTTTCGGAATATTTTCACGTTTGTATGCTCTAGAAAGATATAGCGTCGCCAGAAACGCAAAAAACAACGTTTTTGACGCGTAACCAGTATTCTTTGGGCCCAAAAAAGGAACATTAGGCTTTCGCCCCCAGAGAATTTCCATGCTGTGCATGTCGGTAATAGGTAAGAAGCACCAAAATTCTGGGGGTGCAAGATTTTTCAAAGGTAAAAAATGGTCTTGAAATACTGGTATGGCGGCATCAAAAAAATGCGAAAAAAAAACAAAAAATTTCAAAAATTGTATTCAGGGGGTATTTTGGTTTCTGGGGGTTGCATACCCCCTAACCCCCACGCCCACGTGTGATGTCAAGTGGTGATACGTAAAAATAGGTACATAGAAGTCGCTTCAGACACCAATTTTTTAGGAACGGATGCTTTTCTTGCATTTAAAGTGACAAATGACGACGATGATATAGAGAGAATCAAGATTAAAAGTAAAAATAAAAACAAGGGCAAAAATGAGATCAGAAAAGCAAAATGAAAAGGTATTAGTTTTAAATTCATATTTTATCATCAAGTAAGAGTGCAAAGGTATGGTGCTAAATTATTGTATTTTGCTAAGTCAAAACAGTAATGACGAAGGCGGATCCAGGATTTTCTGACGGGGGGCGGAATACAAAATTTTCTTAAAAGTGGCTAACATTGTCCAAAAATTCGTATATTATGCTTGGAGTACCAGTTTTTTTGCTGTCTTCTGATAAGCAAAATTATTTGTGATGCAAAAAAAAGAAAAATTTTTCAAAATTCCCCAAAGTTTCTTATGAAAAGTTTGCATAATTAATGCAGAAATCGACACAAGTTGACAAAAAGCAGTCGAGAAATCATTTTAGGAGATACAAAATCTGTGTTCTTTGCAAACATTATTCTGAGATAAGTTTTTTAGAGCGCCGAAAGGGTCAGTAAATGTCATTAATGAGTACTATCCCGGCACGAAGCGCCGGAAAAATTCGGAAAATCATGATAAAAATGGCTTAAATCATCAGAAAATAAGCATCTATTCTTCATTGCGCCCAAATATTTTTTGACGACAGGGGGCGGCCTCCCCCTAAATCCACCAGTGAGTAATGAGCATTACTGTTTGCTGATCCATTTAAAATTAAGTTTGTGATTTTCGTATACACTTTGATCTTCAATTGTCTTTAGCCTGTACATCTTTGTTGTGGTAAAATATCATTGTTTTTGAATTGAGGCAATCGGACAAATAGCAGAATCCGTTCTAGGCGAAGTCATTGAACGAAGTATAGACAATATCGTTATTTATAAAACAACATTGGCATTCAATGAATTGATTATGAGGACGAGATTGAGATGATTGAAATAATTGCCATTTTTACCGCTATATATTTGTGAGCCATCATTTTGTTATTTGATTAAAGCAATATTTCCCAGAACCTGAATGAATTGCGAAAATTCAGTTAGGACGCCTATTGGGAAAAATGCACGCCAGGCGCACGGGCGGGATTAGGAAGATATGGCAATGGGAAAAATGGAATGGATAATCTAAGATTTGAGAGGCAAGTGAAAAAGATGCATTTCCGTGGACTATATAATGCATTCAATTTTTAGACTTGGTTTTTGTTTTGTTATAGCACTTAAACCGCTAGTCAAGGCCAGACATGCTCGTGGAGGGGTTGTGTGCATACGTGGGCAGCAAGAAAATTGGGGGCGCAAGATTTTTTGAAGGTCAAAAAATGGCCTTAAAAATGGTGGTATGGCGAAAAAAACACCATTTTTCGACGTGTCTCATCGAGCATTATCCATTGGCATCAAAAAATTGCGAAAAAAACGAAAAAATTTCAAAAATTGAATTCTGGGGGCATTTTGGTTTCTCGGGGTGCATACCCCCCACGCCCATTTGTGATTGTGTGGGGGTTCCTTCCTTACCCCTAGAATGGAAAAATAGAAAATTTTGTGCGGAAAATGAGGCAAAATGTGGGCCAAAAACGGATCAAAAATGGAAATTTTCTTCAAAAATGCTTCAAATTGATCGGAAAATGTGTAATAACATAGATAAATTAGCGCTTAAACTAGTTTTTGAGGTCATTTTGGTCCAAACAAGCTCGATTTCTGACCCCTCAGGCCGACTGATCCCACACGTGGGCGTGGGGGGATTTGGGTGGTATGCATCCCCTCAGAAGGCCAAATATCCTCCCAAACCAAAATAGTCCTAGAATTCAATTTTTGCAAATTCGTTTTGTTTTCTTTGCGATTTTTGATGTCAATGGATAGTGCTCGATGAGAAACTTTAAAAAATGGTTTTTTCGCTATAACACCATTTTAAGACCATTTTTGACCTAAAACATGCTCCTTACAATTTTGTTGCTGCCCACTTGCGGCTGACCCCCCAGATCGGCCATGCTGTGTGTGCGCCATGGTCAAGGCCATTCCTGAAGTTTATTTGAAACTTATGAACTAAAAAAATTTATAAAGCGGCAATCTGACACGAAGCCGTGTGCATGATGACCAGGCCCGTATCCAAGATTTTATTTCAGGGGGGGCGAAAACTTTTGAGGCCAGATATCTCGAGAAACATTAGGAGATAGGCGAAAATAAAGGCAGTTTTGAGCGTATCTCGGCGAGCTCTATATGATAGTGCAGAAAAATTTCAAGAAATTTTTCACTCAATTTTATATTTATATACAGCAAATTAATCATTTAAGCTGATTTCTCATCACTTAATCGATTAATCATTTCTTATCTCTTGCTTTGCACTGAATTATTGCTGTACAGAGAAGAACAAGATTGTGTCTCAAGAGCCCCACCAGTCCCAAGAGCCTCACCAAAAATCCCAACAGCCCAACAGCCCCACCAATAATTCCAACAGCCCCACCAATAATTCCAACAGCCCCACCTATCCCAAAAGCCCCACCGTCCCAACAACCCCACCGTCCCACCGTCCCAACAGCCCCACCAATTCCAACAGCCCCACCGTCCCAACAGCCCCACCGTCCCAACAGCCCCACCAATAATCCCAACAGCCCCACCGTCCCAACAGCCCCACCGTCCCAACAGCCCCACCAATGATCCCAACAGCCCCACCAATCTCAACAGTTCCATCCTTCCAACAGCCCCACCAATAATCCCAACAGCCCACTAGTCCCAAGAGCCCCACCAATCTCAACAGTTCCATCGTTCCAACAGTCCTACCGTTCCAACAGTCGCACTGTCCCAACCACACATAAGCTTGGGGAGGGATGTTTAGAGTTTTAACCCTCCTTAAATCTCCAAATTATGGTAGACCCCCAGAATTCTATATTTAGCACTTTACCCCACCAGACTTTTCGCTGTCAATTTCGGTTGCAACTACCCCACTGTTATAATCATAGCTTTATAGCTGCACGGCACGATCGGTCTGGAGAAGGAGCTTTGAGCTAAAAATGACCTTAAACCTGGCATGAATGTTAAAATAGCGTAAAAACTACGCTAATCCACATTTTCTGGCTATTTTGAAGCAGATTAGCGTGAAAGTTTTGATTTTTATTGAATTTTAACACTCACATCGATCTACATATGTATGCAATATGCAGCTACATTTGAGCAGTACGTACTTTCCTACCTAAATTGTACGTACATGCTGTTCTTTTATGATCAAACGGAGCCCGTATAAATTTAATAATTCAAAAGTACATCCGCCAAACGCACTTCTCGCATAATAGCAATCGCAGTAATGGTGGGGCTGCTAGGATGGTCAATGGATAAATAAAGTTTTTAGAAAGCTGTTTGAAGTACGAGTAATTACCAACCTCGAAATAAAAAAATTATTAAGATTGTTTGTGTGCGTACGAATGAGACTTTGAAATCAAAACTATCAATCATAAGCAGTTTTGTAACAAGCGGCAAGGTGACGTGAAGGAATAATTTTTCTAAGGAAATGCTTCGATTTAGGATAATTTTGGGATTATTGGTGGGGCTGTTGGGACGGTGGGGCTGTTGGGATTATTGGTGGGGCTGTTGGGACGGTGGGGCTGTTGGGACGGTGGGGTTGTTGGGATGGTGGGGCTGTTGGGATTGGTGGGGCTGTTGGGATTATTGGTGGGGCTGTTGGGACGGTAGGGTTGTTGGGACGGGTGGGGCTGTTGGGATTTTTGGTGGGGCTGTTGGGACGGTGGGGCTGTTGGGACGGTGGGGCTGTTGGGACTGGTGGGGCTCTTGAGACATCACCAAAAACAATACAGATAATGAAAATTCGGCGCCGAGAGCCGGAAAAATTGACATATCCTGCATGTCAAGTTCAAATTTGAGCGGTTTTGAGCGAGCTAGAAGACAAAAAACATATATAAACAATAAATACGGCGCGAAAAAGTTCATGTTTCCCATGTCATAACTCAAATTTGAGCTGTTTTGAATGAGCTAGAAGGCGAAAACTGTAGCTGAACAATGAATCCGGCGCACAGCACTGGAAAAAATTGACATGCTCTCTATGTCTAACTCAAATTTGAACGATTTTAAGCGGTTTAGACGACAAAATTATACATAAACAATAAATCCGGCGCGAAGCGCCGAAAAATTCTGAGTTTATTAGCTCAAAAGTACGCTAAGAACCTGTTTTGGCGGTGTTTCAGACGCACTTCACCAATTTTTCACTGTTCCCTTTGGGGACCCTTGGGAAAAACAAAAAAATTTTTCTCATTTCGGGGAGGAGGGGCAGGCCCCCCTGGATACGGGCCTGATGATGACCAAGCCCCTGTCGGCCCATAATTGGTGAAATAACAAATGGATTTGAGTTTTCTACGGATTTTAGGCCATGTCTGTCAGACTCTTCAAATTTTTAGGCGCTCAGCGCCGGCATCTTGAATTGAATTTTTCAATAGTCCGATAGTCTAGGAACTGTTTTTCACAATGCGGGTTTTGGGTGCAGTACAGTTTTTGTGCTTCTTGCAGGAAATTCTTTGAACAAAAGAGCAGCAATTTATAGTCCATTTCACACATGAGTTGGGCGTGAACTTTAAAAATATTCACCGGCGACAAACTGACACTTTGCTTAATGCATTGAAAAATCCATAATTACCGTGTGCACGCTGTGGGCTTATCTTATTGTATTTGAAAATTCTTAAAATTCATGCCCACAAACTTAAATAAAACAGACTTGATTAGCATTTGTAAGTGAAACGGCACTTATGCACATCGAGCTATCTTAGCCAGATTCTAGGGAGTCTTGATTGTGTAAAACCGGCAGAAATTCTACAAAAACATACCGAGAATTTAATTCTGAGAGCCTACCAAATTCTTGGGTGTAATTTTGAATTGAGAAATATTAAAAAAAACAATTTCTTTTACGAATTTCGGCGCTTAGGTAATTATAGTGACGACCAGAATAAAGGCCAAACATTGAGTACCTATGTACTTACACATGTACGTAATGATTTCCTAATGAAAACCATTCGCTTGTATTCTGAAACAATATTTATTTTGCATCAAAAAAGGTATACCTACCTGAAATCTGGAGGGAGAAAAGCGTTTTTTAGGGGGAGCGGGGTCGAAAACCCACAGCTCCAAGGTCATGGTTTTCCAATGTGAAAAGATAGGGTTAGTGAAAACCTTTTCTCCTAGCAGATGCTAGGATAGCTCAGGCTTATCCCAGAATCAAAGAAACGTAGCCCAGGCTCAAGTTGAACTGCTTTGTAGAACGAAAAAATTTGCCGTTAACTTCATACAGCTCAGAAGTTGGACCGGTTTGCCAACCGGCCTCAGATCTAAATGGATAGACCAATTTTGGAGATTTTTAAGTTCTCCACAGTAGTTTTGTAGATATCGGGACAAGACGCATGCTTTCGTAATTTGATCATTATAAAATATCCTTTTTCGAAGTGAATACTATTTAGTGCAGGTTTCTACATTCAATAAGTTTAAATATGTCGAAATCTTTATCGGACATTCATTCTCATAGAAATTGAATGTGATCATTTTTGTGAGCTTCCACGATATTCGTTTTCTGAGCAAAGAGCTTTTATTCGCGCAAAAAAATACGTACCTTATATAGGTATCTAATTATCAAATACCTGTTTTGATAGTAAACATAAAAACTGTTCTGAAATGAACCGCACGACACAAAGAAGCCAGCATAAAATAATCGATTAAAGCGTAAGCGCAACGTGCAATATTAACATAAAGGACAAAAACAACACAAAATATCAAAATTAAAATTAATGGCTATGACATTAAATTATCCATCGTTAAATCTCAACTTTGAAAAACCACCCTGAAATTGCCATAAGTACATTTTCAAGAAAGCAGCACAAGTGACGAATTTAAGAATAGAGAAAATATATGACAAATCTGCTAGATAAAAAAATAAATAGCAATGCGCAGTACGCTAACGCACTTTTGTTCCGCAAAAACGGATTTAAGCTGGTGTGAAAAAGAGAGACCGTAAAAAATCAAACGGATTTTCGTCCAAGTCAACCATACATGGGCAGCAATCAAATTCTGGGGTCCACTGGGACGAAATTGCCAAAAATACCACCAAAAATTCAATTTTGAGGATCTATCAATTTTGGGGAGACAGCCGGATTATGGAGGGTTCAGATTAATGAATAAAATCATCATTTCAAATTACGTATCGCCATGTCCCTAAATTTTCAACTGATTTTGACAAAAGTACTGAATGTACATAATACGTATGACAAATTAATTTACGAAAAAAGTACAGATATCGGAGTATCAGATTGAAAATTATTTGTATCACGGTATGCTTCCCTGATTTACATTCCGTTTACCTGGAAACTTTGTCTACGGATCACATTTGCATTAAACTCGTATTTTTCTTGTAAAAAATTTTTATTCTACCTTTTCTCACTTTTACGACTTCTCTACGCATTGAAAAATGATTACATGTATCAATATTGTTTATGAGACTTAAAATTGCAACCAGACATGCACTTAAAAGGTTGGTTCAGGGGATCTAGATTATACAGAGGTAGCCAGAAAATTATTGGGGGAGAGGGGAAATCGCTGAATATAGCCAAAAATTGCTAAAAATGTTACTAAAAATAGAATTCTGGGGGTCTACAGTAACCTGCAGGTAGGGGAGTTTCAACTTCTGCAGGGGTGTATACCCCAGACCCCCACACCCATGTGTGATCTAGACCCCAGATTGAAAAAATGGAGAATTTCATGTTGAAAATAAAGCGAAATAAGTATTAAACTTGGGTGAAAATCAAAATTGCTTAAAACTGACTACTATGAATAAACTTAGTTTTTTAACATTATTTTAGCATTTATATTAGTTCTTAAGGCCATTTTGCCTCAAAGAACTGGTTGAACCCAGACCGGCCATGCTATGCATCTATAGTTGCAAGATATAACAATAGAACGTTAACGTCGAATGAGATGAATAAATTAAATGGTTTCTAAGCAAGTGAGCGATTGAATAGTCGAGTCGACTATCCCAAATGCTTTCTTATAACCTTGATTCGTGAAATGCAAATAATCGTACATATCCAAATGGCTAATTGTACCATCTGCACCTAAAATACAGTGAAGGCAATATTTTCTATGAATCAAAATATAATTTTCCGAAATTCATCTCAAATCTGATAAAAATGCTCGACTCTAGAAGAAATTCGACTCCATTGAAGACTGTAAATAGACAAGAAATCAATAACAACACTTCAGACGACGAATATTCAAGATGACAGCCGATGCAAAAGCACGACAAAAAAATTTAATGTAAGAAAATTATTGGTTACTTCATCAGTGTTTCACTATTAAAACAGCTTTCTATCACTTTGTTATTTAAACTAAAGAAAGCTTATACAGGAAATAGTTTTAAACATAAATCTTTAATTTTATAAATCTAAATTAAACTAGAAATTTTGTACTAATTTTTAATTTAAAATATTTGAAGATTTTTAAATTCTAAATTTAGCTATTCAAATAAAACTAAATTAGATTGATTACACGGAAGTTAGTCAAACAAAATTAAGAGTACAATGATATTATAAAGTTATAGTGCAGGCCAGGGGTTTAGATCAAGAGGTTATACATCGAGTGATTATAGAATAATGTAAAAACGCTTGTCGAAGAAATAAAAGACGAGTAACTAAATGCACTAAGATAATCAATTATAAATGCACAAAACTTGAAAAATTATGGAAAAATGAAAGACTAAAACAGTGTTAATTGAAGTATTAGCAAGCACCAAAGTCGAATCAGGTTTCTAAGAGTAAAAATTAGAAGGTGTCATTTCTGAGCAGCATAAATATTCGAAATCCTCGATACCTACTCATATTTATTATAAAGATATTTAGAAGGCTTATTCGTAAGATCTACCCCCGAGGACACATGA
Organism: Mermis nigrescens; assembly: GCA_036768485.1. Taxonomy (NCBI): domain Eukaryota; kingdom Metazoa; phylum Nematoda; class Enoplea; order Mermithida; family Mermithidae; genus Mermis; species Mermis nigrescens. The sequence goes on along the minus strand of JAVLUZ010000151.1, from coordinate 3,086,015 downwards.
AGAGCTACACAAGTATTAAGAAAATCTTTGAAAAAAACTATCTTTAACCTAAGAGGAGGATTATTTCTATTGAGTATTTTTGTTCTGGCTATTCAGCGGATTGTGTCCCGGGTGACCGACAGTCCCGGGTGACCGACAGTCCCGGGTGACCGACAAATGGTTTTAAGAATAGATCCGTCAATCAAAAAATTCCCGTCTGGCCGACAGTCCCGGGTGACCGGCTATACCGGGTGGCCGACAGTCCCGGGTGGCCGACTGTACCGGGTGGCCGACAGTCCCGGGTGACCGACAAGTGGTATAATAATAAAATTGTCATGAAAATTCCTAACTGACTAATGATTTCGGAAAATTAATGCATTTTCAAGTAGGTACCTATTTATGCACATAAATAGTTTTACCAATGCAATAACATTGCTCATATGAATTCATAGCAAATTTAAAACATGCAGGATTTGGTAAAAAAGGCCTATTATTTACATTATGTAATATTTTAGTGCTATCCTACTTAAACTTATTGTGGCTGCAAAATTACAGCTACATATTTGTGTAACTTCAGTGCTGCGAAAGTGCCATCAAATGATTTACTCGCCATTTAACCAAAAACAGAGGCGTAGCCAAGACTTTTGTGCAGCCAGTTTCTCAGTTTTCGAAAATACTGTGCAACGCTCCACTTAAAAATGTTTATTTTGACAAAAAAGGATTAAGTATCCGCCCGATTCAAAATGCAAATGAGGTTTTATTTTTAGAATTTTGTGATTCTGAAAACGCGATTTATTGCTTATGCATTCCATAGCGCATGTGAAACTACGCTGTAGGCCGAATTTAACGCGCACAAAAATATAAGTAATTCAAGATCTTAAAGACAACTGGACAAAAATGAATATTTGATATTTGATACAAAATTGTTAGTAAATATGCACATTTAATAAGTTTATATACAATACAATATGTACATGTAATAAGTTTATATTCACAATTATGCCAGTGCAAACTTTATTGCTATTCTAAGAGAATGAAAAAATTACGTATTTCGATTTTGAAAAAATATTTATTCATAGTGATAGTACAACCGGGTCATTTGGGAATTTTCATGTCATCTATCGATCACCCGGTACAGTGTCGGCCACTCGGGACTGTCGGCCACCCGGTACAGTCGGCCACCCGGGACTGTCGGCCAACCGGTACAGTCGGCCACCCGGGACTGTCGGCCACTCGGAACAGTCGGCCAGTAGGTACTGTCGGTCACTCGGGAATTTTTTGATTGACAGATCTATTTTTATACTATTTGTCGGTGACCCGGGACTGTCGGTCACCCGGGACTGTCGGTGACCCGGGACTGTCGGTCACTCGGGACTGTCGTTGATCCGGGACTGTCGGTCACCCGGGACGTTACCATCCAGCGAAAATGAAAAGCATAGGCTTTCTTATTAAATATTTTATAAAGCACAATAATCTACTAAAGACTAGAAAAAGAAATTTCATACAAAAATTATGAAGAGATCGAAAGGGCAGTTTTTTAACAAAAGGAAACAATTTATACATTAAGGAATCATTGGAAGAGATGATTAAGATACGGCCGAAATTTGACAAGAGGATTTCTCTCGCCCTCTTCAAGATGATGTGTATGAAACCTTATTTAAAATTTTTAGAGACTGATAACATACATACCTTTAATCTACTGTTATTTCATTAGATTTCCTAAACCTGAAATGAGACAACTTATAACAAAATGAAACAACATATTCCTTTACAGTATAATTAAGTTGCTCCGAATTCACTTATTCATCAAATTACTCGCAAAATAAAAGTTGGACATGCTTAAATGAAGCGTAGGAAAGCGAGACTGGCTGAGCATATGTACCTCTTAGTCCGATCAGTGAAAAAGATTTCTTAGTCAAAAATCAGTTCTTTTCTACTTCCCAAGGAAAAAATCAGGTATATTTTTGAAGCTTTTTCAATCTGAACCAAATTTAATTAATTTGAGCTTAGAAATATTTAAAACTTTATATTTCAAGAGAATTGTAATCTAAATTCACTATTTTCAAACCACTGCGATACTAGCAGTTCTGATTTCCCAATCTCATATTTTTTATTGCAATTCGCATTCCCTTCGTTGCGTAGCAAGCATATTAAAAATCTTACCAACAAAACCGATATCTATGTCTAACACGTGACAATTTGGAATGTGCTTCAGTATCGAAGGTAGAAGTTGATTAATCTGCGTCAACAATTCCCGCTTCGGATTAGGTTTTTGCCCGCGTGGCGGAATTTTCTGCAAAGCTATTATTTCTAGTATGAAAAAATAGTCGAAATTGATAGCACAGTAAACGTCGAATCAAAATTTGGCAATGTGCAAATAATTTAGACAAACCCTTCATATTTTATGAAAATGATCAGAACGAAATTTCACTTCACTTTATTGCAAACCCGAAAGATTTTTTAAATCTTTACGAAAGAACTTTAAGTCAAAACGAGCGAGCTTCGTTCTGCTTTCTTCTAGCATTTTAAATTAAAAATAGGAATTCACTCAATTATTCGCAGTTTTTTGATCATAGTTTCCTAAATAGCGGTCCAAATTTAATAAACAATTTGAGAAAATATTGATTATTCAAAAAGAAAGTAAGTCCCACCCAAGGATTTATTAAAAAGGAACAGATTTGTCAAACACTAAACTACTTTTGCGTGAAGTGTATGTATGTGTTTACCTCAATCAAGTACTGAAGTCATTCCTTATATTTAAGCCTTGTTTTCGATCTCATTTCGGTAGGAACTTCCCTGACAGCCAACCTAATGCGACTTTTTAAAGTCAGCAATAATCTCAGGACATACGGCGTGCTTGCACAGCCATAAAAAATCGCACGAAATCAAATCGGATGAGCGACGCTTTTATCTGACTTGACTCCATATGATAGCTCATCTGATTTGACTCAATTCAAATTTTTTATCGTATGGCTTTTTCGATATTCCTGGGATAACTGAATCTATCCCAGGGTTAATCTCTGCGTTCCATTGGTTTTGTGTATAGATTGCCCGTCTCAAGGCATACTGCATACTGTAATCACGTCACATTATTCGTTCGAGATCATAGGACGTAAATACAATGTTGTGTGTAGCGCGCATGTAAGTTGTGCATTGATGCATGGAATTGACTTGAGACTTCTGAATGTTACCAAAAAAATTTTTTATAATTCGGTTCAATGAAGGTGCTTGCTTGCTTCTACGGAAAACAAAAATAAAAATAAACCATTACCATCGAGATCAAAAAATTTATCATAGTTTGCGCATGGAAAACTACTCTTTTGTGTACTCATGGTGAATATTTCTGTCAACTTGTTGATTATACTTATTACTTACTGCATTAATTTTTTAAATCACTCCACTCGGCGTGTTTAGTAATGCATGATCGAAAAATTTTAAAATCTCTGTACCAAGAGTTCAACTAGACGAGCTGCACTCGTGGAGAAGGAGCACTAGAAAAATTTCTGCATCTTTTTGATCGTAAATACAAGCGAGAACAACAATATTAAATTTCTGGATACAGAGGAATTGATTAACTATCTTATTAAAATTTTTGACACATTTACACCCTTTAAGACCGCATTAGAAACGATTTTTACTGCTATTCCGCTGACTTATACCTGCTCTGACCAGGTGTAAAATGGCGGCATAAAAGCGGCTGTTTTTATTCCCGAGATAACTTATTTCGCCTTCTGTCATACCGCTTATTTTTATTCCGCCGTTTTATCCTAAGGTTAGCGCCCGGAACGGCACTATTCCGCGTTCTGTCATACCAACTTTATTCCTGGAATATCACTGTTTATTCCGCTTTCTGTAATACCGTAATATTTTATTCCGTCCTCTTATCCCACTGTTTTATCCTGGAATAGCACTAATCCGCGTTCTGTCATACGACCCATGTATTACAAAGGTATTTACGTTGGCAGTTTCAACGGCCTCATCGGAACGAAATTTTTCAACCTTTGATTGAGAAATTCACTGAGCACTGATACAGTATGTAAGCTGCTCAAAATTTTGGGTGAGGGATCACTGGCCATTTTTAAGGGTGACCCCCAATTTCTGGCCAGAAACGGCCAAAAAGACCTGAACACGCACAAAATTCATTTTTTACCAAAATCCGGGAGGTTTTTCTGGCTTTGTGGGGATAAGGGGATGACCAGACATGTAACAGGGGGATGAGAAGGTATCTCCTACCCAAAGCTGGTCGTCCCCCCATCCCCCAAGTCAGAAAATTTTTGATCCCCACCTCCGACTTTTATTAGAAAATTTGCGATTTTTTGGCCGCATTTAGGTGTTTTTTGGCCGTTTTTGGCCAAGAATCAAAGTTCATGTATGTACATACCACCTTCCCCTAAAATTTGCCGGGGACCCTCCTCTTAAAATTTTGTGCCGTTACCTGTATTGGGACAACCACACCAGGGCTGGCATGAGTGAGTTTTTGGGGTTTTGGAGTTTTTGGTATTTGGTGGGTTTTTGGGGTTCTAAAAGATCTTGGGTTTTTGGGTTTTCGGGGTTTTTGGTATTTTTGGTTTTTGGTATTTCATTGGTTTTTGGTATTTGGAGTTTTCAGTATTTAGTATTTTTGGTGTAGTGTCATTTTCCAATGTTTGATGTCTAACTTTTATACTTATTACAAAGGCATTTACCTTGGCAGTTTCAACGGCCTCATCGGAACGAGATTTTTCAACCTTAGATTAAGAAATTCACTGAACATTGATACAGTACGTAAGCTGGTGTTCATTAAAACCAATGTCAATCAGCCTTGTGATCCAACCATGATAGATAGGTACCTACTGATGATTGTGATGATAGCAATTAGAGCTGTGCCGGGGCCAGGCCCCGACCCCGGGCTGGGGCCAGGCTAGCCCCGGCACCGGAGCCGAGGCCAATGTTAGAGTTGATTATAATATAATGTAGAAAATTGATAATGTTTTGGGCAGATTTACCTTCAAACTCAATTTCAAGCAAACCACAGATCTTGCTAATTCAAATCTTTATTTCACTATGTCAGATTGGTGCAAATTTCTAGTTAATAATCAAAATTGACATATTTTAAATTGCAATTCATATAGACGAGCATTTCTGGCTTGCTTGGTAGCAGACAGCTACGTCTATCAGAACAAATAGAATAATAAGCCTAAAAAAGTGCAAAGAAAAGCACATTGAAAAACGCATCCAAGTCAGAGGAGTTAAATCCATACATGGGCAGCTCAAAAATTCTAGGGGTCCAACATTTTTCAAAGTCAAAAAGTGCCTGATAATATATGGTAGAAGCGAGAAAAACACCGTTTCCTCAGCGTCTCTCAATGAGTTATCCATTAGCATCAAAAAACCGCAGAAAAATAAAAAATTCTGTAAATCAATTTCTGGGGGTCTAGCGGATTTTTTTTTGGGGGGAGAATGAGAATTCTGGGGGTCTGGATCCCCCCGATGCCCATGTTCTGTTATATCTTGTAATCCAGAGCAAATATTAACGCTTGACGTGCATATCTACAAGCAAGAATATAAGCATAGGTACATATAAGGGGTAGGGCAGGGTCGTACTATGAGTATGGTAAAGCACGCTATTATTGGCCCCGGCACGCGGGACCTAGGCCCCGGCTCTGGCCCCGGCCCGGCAAAAAAGGCGGCCCCGGCACAGCTCTAATAGCAATATGTGATCACTGATCAGCATAGCGACAGTCGAATAAAGCTTTGTTTTGAACTTGTCCTATTTGAACTTGTCCTATTTCCATTTTTTTCCAGCGATTTGGTTGACATTATAGACCAGACCCAAAATATTTTTTCCACTTTTTCCACCCTTTTTCCACGTTTTTTGGAAGGTCTAAAAACGTTAAAAATAGAGCGCCTGTGGTAAAATCAGTGTTTCTTAAGTAGAAAGTCCTATGTACATATGTAAAAGCGGTGTTTGGTGCACTTTTTTATAAAAATTTCGCGCTCTAATAGAAATATCACGATCAGTATACGTTATTTCTGTTGAAACTTGAATTTCATTCCTTCAGTAGAGCATTTTAGCTAATTCTGAAGTCGCTTCTCACAATAAAACTATAGTTTATCAAATGGCGCAAAGCGCCAAAAAATTTTGAAATTTTAGCTCTCTAAAACGCATTTTGCATTACAAAAACTAACCAAATCTGTGCAGAAGATAAGGATTTTCAATCATAGTGAAATTCTAGACCAGATTGTTGATAAAAATGCTGCAACTGGCGTGGCACTGCTCAAAGATTACTAAGAAATAAGAATTAAATTGATTCAGCGCGAAGCGCGAAAAATTTTTGAAGTTTTACCTCTCTAAAACGCATTCTAACATTACAAAAATTTTCCACAAATGCCAACCAAGCCCAAAAATTTTTTTCCATTTCCCGAAATTTTGGTTGACAAATAGACCAAAAAGTGGAGAGAAAAAGACGGTGAAGCCAAGTCAATGTTTATAAGTGTATACAGACAACTCTGGTGTGTATCAGGTAAAACCCGCCAAAAATCTCCAAAACCCACCAAAAAACCCCCCAAAAACCAACTGTAATCCCCAAAAACCCACCAAAAACCCATGAAAAACCCCAAAAACCCAAAACGCGCACAATGTAAAATTATATCAGTCAAAAACCAGCAGCCTAGACTGCAGGTAACATAGCACATAACGTAAAATTATATGCAGTCAAAAACCAGCGGCCTAGACTTCAGGCAATATAGCACACAATGTAAAATTATATGCAGTCAAAAACCACCAGCCTAGACTGCAGGTAATATAGCACACAATACGATATTAAATGCAGTCAAGTTCAATATTTATTGATATGGGAAGCTGGCGCTTCGCTCGGCATTTTAACCTGTAGATGATTTTAGAAGGTACTTTTATTTGAGACGGTCTTGCAGATTTGCTTCCTCAATAGAAATAGTTTTTTGCGCTGCATGGGTAGCAATTTTAATAGCTGCCCAGTCACCCATTAGCGCATTTTGATGAGCCAGCGTAAGCTCTGATCCTGCATGATAGATATTGCGTAGCTGTTACTCTTCTTGTCTTCATTCTGAGGAATTGTTTTACTTTAGTAGAAATAAGATTATAATACAAGAGATACATATGATACTGGAAAAAATGGTCTGGCGACAGCAATTTCTTGCAGATTCATATTGGGTGCCAGACATGGACTAAGCCTAAGGCATAAATGGAGCAAAACTTGCTCCGCTCGCTTCGATCGCTCCGCAATTTCGCGCCATTTATCTCAGGCTTAGCCCATGCACTGGCATCAATGTAAATGCACATAACTAAGCCTAAGCCTAAGACATTGGTAACCTCTCTCAGTCACAAATCACAACCCCTGACGCTTCGGAGACTAATCTGAAACATTCTTAATGCTTTTCGGAATCCTTGTTTCACATTGTCAAATAAACTTTGAAGCACTTTGTATCCACTAAAATAAAACAATTTCCCAGAATGAGGACAAGAACAGCAACAGCTACTCACTATCTGTCATGTGAGAACCAGAGCTTAAGCTGGCCCATCAAAATGCGCTAATGGGTGACTGTGCAGCTATTGAAGTTGCTACCCATGCAGCACAAAAACTATTTCTATTGAGGAAGCAAATCTGCCAGACCATCTCAAATAAAAGTGCCTTCTAAAACCATCTACTACAGGTTAAAATGCGAGCCAAGCACCAGCTTCCCATGTCAATAAGCATTCAACTTGACTGCATATAACATCATATTGTGTGCTATATTACCTGCAGTTCAGGCCGCTGGTTTTTGACTGCATATAATTTTACATTGTGTGCTATATTGCCCGCAGTCTAGGCTGCTGGTTTTTGACTGCATATAATTTCACGCTGTGTGCTATATTACATGCAGTCTAGGCCGCGGGTTTTTGACTGCATATAATTTTACATTGTGTGACTGCTATATTACCTGCAGTTGACTGCAAATAATCACCTTTTGCCAGCCCTGAACCATAGGGTAAAAGACCTAACACGGAACACGCTTTGATTCTATGAGCTCGCACAACAGATCTGTTGGTGGCATTGACTTAAAACTTCAAAGATATATAAAGCAACCATTACTTAAGCTATACCTGAAAAATGAAAGCCAGGCGCTGCTCATTTGAGTGGCGCGGGCATTTTTTTAAAATCCCATTCAGGTGTTCCGTGTTAGGTCCAATTCGGACCTAACACGGAACACCTTTCTTTAAAAAAACGCCCAGAAACGTATCTGGGCGACGAATTTTATGTGTGAGGCCATGAATAGTTCTTAATAAAATAAAAGCAGCAAAATTATTCAATCAAAGCCTATTATGAGAAGAGTTTTTGACCTGCTAGAAAGGGACACTTTTTCCTAAAAACTGTGTTGGCTCCCTCCATTGAAAATTGACAAAATCCTGGTCTGCTGCTGAAACAAACGAGTCCGATTTTCTGAATCAACCAACAAAACGACCCAGCAATGTCGAATTTGACAACTAATTGGCACGCCAAGCCAAACCCATATGTTTTCTTTAAAACAAACTTGGGTGCCTCCGTGTTAGGTCCGAAATGGACCTAACACGGAACACCCAAGATGGTTTTAAAAAATGCGTCAAATGATGCCTCAATGACTTGGAAAGTCAACAATAATGAAGAGATGATCAATGTTAATGACAGATTAAATCAAATGCACAACAATTTCGCAGCAAAAATCAGACCATAGGTCACAGTCAACCGGTCAAATGCACAACAATTTTGGAGCATAAATCAGGTCATTGGTCGCAGTCAACCGGGGCAAGGCACGTTTGCAAAAAAAGTTCTCCTCAGCAACAAAGTCATCGGGCGAACAGGCTTCACAGATCCAACTGGAGCAGCTTTCACATTCAACCCACTCATCAGACACGTCGTCATCCCAAAACTTTTTGCAATAAGCGCATTCGAATTCAGGATCAGACTCTTCCTCCTGTTTAGAGGATCCAGCTTTCTTTTTTTTGTCGATTTTCCGAAATTTTCTCTATTCTTTGAAAGGCCTCATCTGGACTTAGAAATGAGGAGGTCATGATCGCACAAAAAATGAACAGTTTCAATAAGCTGCTTTTCTTCATCTGACGTAAAACAGTAGGATGGCCAGGCTTAGTAGAGATGCGAATAGATTTTGAATGTGCATGCAGTGTGGTCAGTGGAACGTTGAATAATTTTGCTGCTTTTCTGAGGCTCAATTTTCCAGATTTAACTTCTCTTAATGCCTTAGGGAGATTACTAAGTGAATATCTTTGGTAATTATGTTTGGCGCTAGACATTAAATTACCTGAAAAAGAAATAATTACTTAGACAGTCATATATACATGTAAATTTGAGTGAATAATACGTACAAAATGTGCTTAAATATACGTCACAATAAACTATAATTTTACATAGACCTGGAACGGCTTGATGTTCCGTATTAGGGCATATGAGCATGTTTACAAAGCACAAAACTGAAGCAACATGGAATAATAAGACCAAAATTTCTGAATCAGCACATGAAATAACCTAGAAAAATTTGGAAAGATGACTTCTGTGCTAAAATTAAAGTTAAGTTTTTTACAATTAAATCCTGTAAAAAATTTTAAAAATCTACTAAAACAGAAACCGTATTACCAAAATCATACAGTTTGACCGAAAAATATGTTTTTAGGCAACTAGAAGCTCTAGTTAATCATTCAGGTAAAAACACTTTGAGCTATCGCCGCACAGGGTACAGTAAAAGTGCTTTGACAAAGTGTGTTCCGTGTTAGGATACTGTTCCGGGTTAGGTCGTTTACCCAGCACTTATGGAGTTTAGGGGGTACAGAGAAATTTTTCGAAATTTTTCAAAATTTTTCAAAATTTTTCAAAATTAGTCAATTATGGGTAAATCGAGGGTGCTGATCACGAATATGCTAGTGGTTCATTATGACAACGACTATATGGGTTGGAAACACGACTCAGGTAGGTTATGCGTTTTTAAAATTTTTGTTGAATATTTTTTCAAAATTTATTAATTATGGGTAAATCGAGAGTGCTGATCACGAATATGCTAATGACTTATCATGATGACGACTATTTTTGAAGAAAACACGACTTAGGCAGGTTATACGTTTTCAAAATATCGACTATTTCGAATGGAAACACGACTTCGGCAGGTAATACGTTTATTCAAAAAAGCCGTGTCGACTTGAGCAATTACATTCATTTGAAAATCGCTTTTAGTTTAAACAGTGGTTGATGGATAAAATATTATGGAGTTTAAAAAGCGACTTTCATTTTACACAGTGAATAGATTGTTTGTGAGTGTTGGATTCTTGTCTTGCTGCACTGCGGAAATGGCGAATATTATGCGCGCATTTCACTGATCTTACTGATTTTCGACTAAAAAATCTCTTTCGAACGACCGCAACGATTCCTGAATCGATTCAGTGGGCTCGAGATCATGGTCTTCTGAAGCGTCAAATGATTTGCCAGGACGGAAACTGCGTGGGTAACAATGAAATGCGTCTTGAAGCTAAACCGGGTATAGACGGGCAAATTTGGCGTTGTTCGGCTGGACGTGCTTGTCGGAAGAAATGTTCTATTCGAAAACCATTTTTCAGTGGCAGTCATCTCGCTATTTCGGATATTATAGTGTTGTCATATTTGCGGGCTTTTGAAATTGACAAGCAATCCTTTCTGATGCGGGAGCTTGAGTTAACTGACAAAACTATTGTCGACTGGAAGCAATTTTGTCGCGATATATGCCATGAATATTTCATCTTGAACCCCATCCAGGTAGGGGCCATAGGTGTACTGCATGGATGGTCTGGTGGGTCAGTCGAACCAAAAATGTTAGAAATCAAGATTTTCTGGGTGAACTTGAGGAAAAACTTTAATTTTCATTCATTTTTAGCCATAATATTGCCTGTTTTTCATCAGAGAATTTTCCGCTTTACTTACTTTGGCGCATGTCGGATACTAATATTATAATAATATAATAATATATAATATTATAATAATATAATAATATATACAGTCGAACTTGCTTAATGCGTACACCCAAGGGACCAAGCCCTTCTGTATGCATTATCCGAGTGTACGCATTATCCGAATATCCCAGATTTTTAACAATGAATACATTATTATGCGATAAAATCATTTTTTAAAGAAAAAAATCAGCAATACTCTGGTTTAACATATTTTCACGCTTAAAGTCACAAAACTCTTTGATATCATTCATTTCGCTGTGCCTGAAGTATTCGTCGAACATAGAAAACGTATTCAGAAAATTGTATAGCCAGGAAGGAAATGAGAAATAATGTAATAAGGTACGCTACTTCGCTATTTTAACTGATCATGGAATGTTCATGATCAAAATAAAAGCCGTACGCATTATCCGAAGAGCTGATCGCATTATCCGACGTGAAAAAATACACGCTTTATGCATTAAGCCGGGTAGTTTAACATGCAGGCATAGGCCGATGGATGAAATCGGCTGTACGCATTACGCATTAACCGAGTACGCATTATCCCATGCTATTGCCTTATGTTTTACATTGCCTTTCGGTCCGGACCTAGCCAAACTGTACGCATTATATGAGAAAACGCATTAGCCCATGTACGCAATATCGAAGTTTGACTGTACTTGTCATACAATGAGCGGTTGGGTTTGTTAAATCTTGAAAAACTCGAAACTCGGCGTATTCATTTTGATCTCACTTTTGCTTTCAGAATAATCAAGAGACAGTTACTTTCCTGTGAAGACTTTTTCGAACTCGCACCTGAAAGAGGTACCAGATCGGTAAGTGATATAAAGCTTTATATCCACAAATTTCATTTGGACTGTAGGAAAAACGACTTTGCAAACAGGACGGCTAGAATCTGGAATACTCTGCCCCAAAATATTGTTGATTGTAAATGTTTTAAACGGTTTAAGGGTTTGATTTCTAAACTTTGTTTAGATGAGTTTCTAAAGGGGCGTACGTGAGCGCGATCCGCCTAGCCATTACTATGCCATGCTGATAAACTTTCTTTCGTTCTTTCGACATTATCTTTTATTATATCCTTTTTCATGTAATTTATATTGCATTTTCTACGGCAGTAATTGCTGATAAAATATTATTATTATTCATATTATTAATATTAGGTAACTAGTTATCTTCCTATGTGTTTCTTTGAAATTGTGATCTTACGTCTGGTATAAATTTCTAGCTTGGAGGGATTGGTCACATTGTTGAAATTGACGAGAGTTGTTTTGTCCAACGGAAATACAACGTTGGTCATTTGGTGCGAGAACAGTGGCTGTTTGGGGGTTATGACCAGTGATCGGACCGAGGCCTCGGCCTCGGCCTCGGCAATCCTCGGCGTTTTTTGGAGCCTCGGCCTCGGCGCTCGAGGGCGAAGCTGAAAAGTGCCGAGGCGCCGAGGGTTAAAAATCAAATTTGAATAAGTTCAATATATCCGTTGAATATTAACTATTTAGAATGCATCTGCAGTACACAGGCTATTTTTTACCTATAAACTTTTCTTATGGTTTTAGTCGCGTACCCAATTACACCAAGTTACATACAGCAAAGTGCCAATTTATTATTCATGTGATGACTAAGTTTTAATTCTCATGCTCGCTACATGGATCGGAAACACACATTCCCAAGGGGGAGTGAGGGAGGGTTATAACCCTCCTCTCAGGGTACAAGACTCAAGTCACTGTCAGACGATTTTTGGTGAAAACCTTTTGAATAATTTTTGGAAGTTAATTTTTACTACGGCAAAAGTGCAGCTAACTATTAGAATTTCACGAAGTAATACAGTATTTTTTAATGTAAGCAAGAGTGAATAGACTAACTATCACTATTAAACATGCATGCAACAGCTCAAAATTTTCGGGAGGGGCTCCTCGGCATACATGTAATGGCTTGAAATTTTGGGTAGGGGTCCCTGGCCATTTTTAGAAGGAGGGGGATTAGCGACTCTAATTTTTTGTCAAAAAATGGCAAAAGCACCTAAAAATAGCCAATAAAAGCGCAAATTTTCGCCAAAAATGGGGAGGGTGGGTCAAAATTTCTGACGTTGGAGGGAAGGGTGTTGGGAGGACGTCCAACCCTGGGTGGATGTAGAACCCCAACCCCCCTGTTACACGCACGGTTTTCAGCCATTTTTATGGGAGGGGGGGGGTAAATGATCACGAATTTTCGGCCGAAAATCGCAAAAAACGCACCTAAAAATGGCCAATAAATACAGGTTTTGCCAAAAATCAATTTCGGCTCGCCCATTTTTTGGAGCCATTTTTATACAATGTTAAAATACTTCCTTGGACAAAGTGATATTAATTATATCGATTTTCAGTATATTTTAGGACATTGCAAAAATTTTCGGCGCTTCGCGCCAAAATATCGCTAATATACTGTATTTAGATTGAAGCAGGGGAAATAAACACTCCAAAATCAATTTTTGTGTAATCTAGGCATCTTTATGCAGATTTAAATATCTTTTGTATCTATTTATACTGTTTTTAAAAATTTTATGCAAAATAAGTATATACTATTTAATAACTTTGCACTTTTTTGCCGTTCGAAGATAAAATTGACTAATTTATCCTGATTTTGCTTTGGATTTCTAAGCACAGTAGTGCTTATTACAAGATTTAATTGGCATATTACAATATCTGTAATATTTCTGATTTTGTAGTACAAGTTGTTTTAGCTTTCTCAGTCGAGTTTTATGTGTAAATGTCATCAGAAGCTGATAAAAATTTTGGTGCTTCGCGCTGAACTAATATTATCAACTAAATTCAAGCCGATTTATCACATTTGGGGCCACGGTTTTCTGTATTCGGCAAAGATTTTTCATAATGTACAGAATCTTTTCAGGACCGCCTTTGTACATGCACAAAGATTTTTGGAGAGACCAAAACTGTAAAAAAGGTGTAAAATTTCCGGTGCATCAGTAATTGTCTGTCCTGTATATCTTTAAAATAGTAGAATTTGCATTTAGAATGGAAAAATGTCAAATATTCAGAAATCCAGGAAATAGCTAAGATACACTACCAAAGGTCGAAGAACCCTGTTTTACCACACTAAATCGCTACTGTACCATACTATAATAGTACACAAAAATTTGCATGTACAAAATGTTCAAAGACTTTTGGATACCATCTTTGTACACGTAAAAAGGTATCTTGCACAAAAAACACTGTTTAGGACTGCATGCTGGTTGCAGGTCACACACTGGCAGTGTGTAAAAATGTGTATGTTTAAAAATAAATGGATCTAGTATACAATTAACCCGCCACCGTTTTTTAGCCGATTCAAATAAGCTACAGTGACCAAACTTTACATAAAAATTATCAAACACATTCTGACTCACATCAATAAAAATAGTGTTGGTCACTGTAGCTTATTTGAATCTACAATGTTGGTCATTGTAGCTTATTTGAATCGGCTAAAAAAGGGTGGCGGGTAAATTGTATACTAGATCCAAATAAATTAATATAAAATATCTACAAAAATTTGTTCGCTCATACAAAGACACTACTTAATTTACTAGTCCCCCATTTAGGGATTTCACCCTTCCCTCAACTCTGGACCTTGGGAAACTATAATCGAAAAAGTACAGTGCAGTTTCCGTTATATTACCTGCCACACCAGAATTGGATGACCGAAAAACGTGTTTAAACATGCATTTCTGCAAAAGCGAGCACAACAATGGCTACAGTTCTGTCTTTACTTAGCTTATTTCGTTTGTTCGTTTATTTCTTCGACACTGTTTTCTTATTTATAGTGATAATAGTTTTTAAGTACTTATTCAGCCATATTTTTTATCAACTTTTTCAAGTCTTCATCGACAGAAACTTGTTAAATTAAGTATGCTTTCATGCTGCTGACTTTATTCAATAAATCCTTCACACATTTAATCTACTATTATTGAAAATAAAAATGAATTGTTTGACATTCGATAAAGTGTTTAATATTACGATTATTCTCTAGCTCATGTGCATACAAAATATTCTAAGAGTACTATTTATGGGTATAGGTATATAAGCTTGACCCTCGGCATTACCCTCGGCCTCGGCCTCGGCCTCGGCCGAGGCAAGGATTTTAAGTCGCCTCGGCCTCGGCCAAGGCCGAGGGTCCAAAAGTACCCTCGGTCCGATCACTGGTTATGACGTCCATACAAAGGAAAGCTTTATGGTCCTTGTTGATCGTAGGAATGCGCAGACCTTGTTACCAATTATTCAGCGGTTCATTTTGCCTGGAACGACAATTATATCCGATATGTGGGGCGCTTATAATACTCTGAATAACGCCGGTTATCAGCATTTGACTGTGAATCACAGGATTCACTTTGTTGACCCAATCACGCATGCCACTACCAACCACGTTGAATCGGTCTGGCAAAAGGCCAAAGAAAAAATAAACGTCGATTCGTACTCATCGCGCTATGCTTACAAATTATCTTGCTGAGTTTCTTTGGCGCTAACGCTTTGGCGATAATCCATTTCAGCATTTAGTTGAATATATTCGCTTAGTCTACCCTGAAGCTGCTGCTGACTAGGAGTTTCCATTTTCCTCAGATTGATTTTTTTATTTTTTATATTACGAATTACACTGCTCAATTGTTCACTCTCATGATTTTTGAATAATCTCATAACCTGCCTAAGTCGTGTTTTCATCAAAAATAGTCGTCTTCATGACAAACCATTAGGATATTCGTGATCAGCACCCTCGATCTACCCATAATGAATTTTGAAAAAATATTTGACAAAAATTTGGCACTTATTCAGTTTAGGAGGTACAGGGTTTTTTGACTGGTTTTTTCGAATTTTTACAACACAGAAAACCTATTATAGGTATGTTAAACACGCTGATCACGAATTTTATAATGATTTTTCACAAAAATGCCAAAATTTTTCCAGTAGATTCATGTGACTGACCAAAATGTTGGTGCCAGCGTTTAAAATAAGCCTAAGTAATAGGATGCAACTCGCGTCGCTCGCTTCGCTCGCTCCGCTCGTCGCATCCCATTACTCAGGCTTATTTTAAACGCTGGCACTCAACATTTCGGTCAGTCCATGATACTAAGCCTAAGCCTAATCAGCTGGTAAACCAGCAAAACATCACGAATACCTTTCAATCTTTATCGAAATTAACCAGCGTTTCTTTAACTACGCTTGTCATTAATTGATATTTTCGTGAAAAATGATTATCAAATTCGTGATCAGCGTGTTAAACATGCCTAGACTAGGTCCTCTATGACTGAAAATTTGAAAAACAGACAAAAAACCTGTACCTCCTAAACTGAATAAGTGCCGTTTACCCTACATGCACAGCTTGGGAATTCTGGGAGGGGTGAAATTATGAAGTGCCTTTTTGGGTCAAAAATTAAAAAATGGTAGGTACGCGTCAAAAATATCGTTTTTGATGCTCAATCTCTCTAGAGCATTAATACAAAAAATGGCTAATATTGAGAATAAGGTGACCTAGAAATTAACTTTGCATGGATGATTTAATCTGATTAAGGGTCAAGGAATTCAAATCTGAAAGAATTAGGTGTCGGTCGGCATTATTGACCGAGTTACAGGCTGTTGAACTTCATGTGTTTAAGGATAACAAATTAATTGAGACGAACTGGGCTATTCTCAATATTGCCATTTTACTTCTATTATACTTAAGCTTAGGCTTAGTATATCTGAAAAGGTGTTTAAAGCTGCTTAGGTCGAGGTCGCTCCCGCTCAGGTCGATGCATAGATGCTTAGGTCTTAGTATATCTTAAAAGGTGTTTAAAGCTGCTTAGGTCGATATCGCTCCCGCTCAGGTCGATGTATAGATGCTAATACTTAAGTAAAAATTTTCAAAAAAACGTGATTTTATGCCTTTTCAAGCAATAATCTATAACGTAGATGTTGAAAACACGATCTGTCAATCATGAGAGTGAAAAAAATCCTGGACAAAAATTTTTTTTCGAAAATTTTTTTCCACTCACATGGTTTTCCGACAGTTTTTTCGACCTCTAAGTTAAAGATTATTGTTTGAAAAGGCATAAAATAACGTTTTTTTGAAAATTTGAAAAGGTCACCTTATTCTCAATATACTCCCAAAAAATTTCGAAAAAATCAAAAAAGTCGGAACAAACTGAACAAAATTTTGTCAAAACATGAGTAAAAAGCTGAGATGCACACCCCCGAGAAAAAAATCTAAATCGGGCTACGCATTTTCGCAGAGCCTCGTAGAAGTAATGCTATCCGCGAGCGACTCAACGACCACCGGACCGAAATACATCTTTCATTTTTTCAAGAGTGACACAATGTACGCATAAAAAGGATCAGTGACAGTAATTGGAATTTATATTTTAAATGCACGAATGTATAAACTCTTGTACTAGAATTTGTTCGATATCGTTCTTCTGTGATTGTATACATATATTACGCTGATTCAACAGTCGTGCATACAAATAATTTCATGTGACAGACTATAGAATCTGACAATCAAATTTTTTCCTTTTTTGCTTTCCTTGTAATTGTCGCACGTATTTGCTATAAAATATTTCACTTCAAAAAAGCCTTTGCGACAAAACTCAGTTCTTTTCAATCCGATTTACTGTTCCCTTTTCACTTTTTAAAGATAGAGTGTGACTTTATACCTCTAAAACTGACTCAGTCTGCACCACTTAGTTTATAATCGGAAAAGTTGTTAGCGAAGGATGAGCAAAAACCATTTTTTAACCCCGGAGTTTGAACTTTCCTCTTCCAGAAGTAACCCAGTATTGAATTTATAGAAACAGGTCAGAGCGCCCTTAAGGCGTAACAGAAATAGGTCCAAGTGCCCCTGAGACGAAATTGAGTTTATAGAAACCCGTCCAAGTACACCTGAGGAGAAATTTCGTTTTAGAATAGTCGGCATCTATGTAACGATAGATAACTATAGTCTGTTCCATTCCAAACGGCCCAGTTTTGCTTTGCTTTACGGCTTATTACTGTAGCAGAATATTTTACGGGCTATGTTGTTGCGGCAGTCAGTTAGATGCGTCACGTGTTAAGAAAAACACATTGGTCATCAATAAGAAGAATTAAAATCAGTCATATATTACGGGAGCACAGTTAATCGACCATTTCAAGAAATCCTGCGCATAGACGGCAATGCCTGAATTAGTTTAAATCGATTAAAGATGCCAGTTGTGCAGTGAAACTTAAATACAGAAACAAGACTTTAACGAAAAATGGGCCGTTTGGAATGGAACAGACTATAGATAAATTAGCGGGCAAAACTTGTATAAAAATGTGTTTTTTTGTTGACAAAACCAAATTATTGACTTTGAACCAATAGAAGTGACTTCCTGAATAAACCGAACGCAATCAAGTTCAACGTGTAGCCCTTTAAACATAGTTCTTTTTTATCGAAAAGATTTTTTCCGACTCATATCTGGAGAAATTAGCAGACATCAAAATGATAAAAGCGACCAAAATGTCGTTTGTAACCCCCTAGGTCTTGATGGCATATTTCAGATAGCCTTTCTGAACTCGGAGAGTCAAATCAAACTAGTTTACAAGAGCTAATCGACCAATAGAAGATGCCACTTCTTCACTCCACCGCACAACTACTGGTCGTTTTGACTTTGTAAACTGCTTCGATTTGAAATCAGCAATTGGAAAAGGCTATCTCTGAAATATGCCTTCAATATGTAAATGTAGAGCCGCCTTATGTCTACAAAGAATCGACATAGGACGGGTGCATTTGCCTTCGAGATTTACCTAGGTACGTAGGTACTTAAGTCTACGCTTAGTGCTGGCCCCGATCGCGCAGCTCTAAGGCTTTCGATCTTTGGACCCTTACAGACCTTACGGCTTCGATCCCCTCAGCCCTAATATTGCTGGCTGCTTCTATGTCGGGTGATCTCAGCAGCTACGCCCTAAGACCTAAGGCTACCTACCTAGTCTCGGTATTTGCCGCGGAGGTCAGTTGACCTATCTCAAGCTCAAGTTGTAATTTAACTTATTTTCAATCAGTGCCTGATCAGAAATGTTTTGGTTCCTAATTTGTGTAGCACGCTGAACTATGAAAACAACAACAACGAGCTCTATGCTGATCAATCATCCTTAAAGATTAGATAATAATTTTGATCAATTTTTGGCTTGAGAAATAAATTATGATTTTCGAATAGAAATAAACTATCATACGGAATTTACCTATCAGTCCACTAGATGGGTGGAAGTCCTCGACGTGGGAAAGATGGCCGACCTAACCCTCGGTATAACCGAAACCACTGGGTTGGTTTTCTATGACTTTTATTCGACGAATAACACACGGCCTATAGCCGGGAAACAAAATACGCAAAAGAAAAACGATAATGTACAGTCGAATAAACCGGCCAACGAAAAAACCAAACAAGCCAGAAAAACTAATACGACCTTCAGTACACTGGCCTCAAGGGCCATTACAGTAAATTAAAACAACGATCAATTTAACATAATACTGAAATGACTTTTATCTCAGATCGAACAGTTCTCGATTCACGTAAGCGGTATGCATTAAACAATTACTATTATCATACACTTAGCTCTACGATACCGGACAAGTATCTAAATGTTTTTTATTATTGAAAATTTGGGAAAATAATGGGAAGACCGAAGGCATAGCCCACAGTACACTATCATAGATAGCTACTAGTATTGGCTATGTTATGGCTATTGCGAACTGCTAAGGCAGGTTCGCCTAAACGTGTAACTCTCGCAGTTACACTCCCCCACGTATAGAAAAAAATTAGTAACGAAGTGGAGAATTTTTTGGGGGTACCATCAACGGCAACTAGCGTCGGCGACGCTCTACAACTCGGCTCTCTGGCGTTCGCAACGCCTCTACTCTGGCGTCCGCAATGCCTCATCCTGAGCAGAACGTGAAAAACGAAAATAAAAAGAACGAAAAAATAACAAATATCGATAGTCGGTCAACGCATGACCTCGTTCGCACTCAGGAAATCTCTCGAGCAACACTCACAATGGCGCTAGGAACTATATTGTTGCCCGAGTAATGATGAACTCCGGTCTTGGACAGCATAGCATAGTATTCGATCATGCTGCCCAAGTAGCCTCCTTCAGTCCCCGGGTAATGAGAAAAATTTTGATTTGAAAATTTTGTAGATTGGGTGTAAATTAACCCCTTGTCCGTTAAAGAGTTAAGGTACCATAATAGTAACACCGCTAATTAAACACAAGAAAAATTAAGACACGGAATGATAAGGCAACATTATGCTGAGCAAAAAATTAAAGTCACTGACGAATTAAGATACGAGGTAAAACGAGAAAAAATGGCAAATTATGCGAGATTACGGGGAAAAATACGAGCACCGACGAAGAAAAATTTACAGCAAGAGAAAAAATGACAAGAAGAAAAAATACACAAGAAATAGACAATACACGAAGTCCTGGAATCCACTTCAGGACGAAAAACGAAAAAATTGACAAAAAGCTGCTGATCGAAAGTCAACGCCGTCGCAGAGTTCCAAAAGTTCAGTACGTTGAACTTGTAAATTAATATTCGTCGCGGTATTTGGCCTTTGAGCCATACGATTTTCCGCGACGTCGTTGTCGTTGAAAATATTCCTGATCCGATTCCGGTTCGCGAGCGTGTATTCGAACGCTTGCGATACTGATATGGCGATTGCCTACGCCCGTACAGATGTTGGCGTAAGCGGCGATGTGGATCGACGGGTCGATCGTCGTCCTCGAAATCGTCGTCGTCCTTCGTAGTCGTCCGCGTAACGACGCGGTATGGGTGGCGTTGGAGTAAATAATTGCTCCGGCGTAAAACCGTAAGATCGCTGTCGAGAAGGTTCGCGTGGACGCTGTTGTTGTTGAGTAACAGGCCACGGTTTTGGCAAAAGTGGACCCGGTCGAGGTTGTGGCTGATAACCCCCGGTGGCTGGTTGACTTTGCTCCAACGGTGATTGATACTGGTCCCATTGTTGACGTTGACGGGATTGCGACCGGCCCCAATGAGTTCCGCGGTTCGACTGTGGCGGAC